>ML783934.1:460024-479087 GCA_009831015.1 Picea engelmannii | reverse complement strand
AAAATAAATTATTTAAATAATAAATTTAATGGAGAAATTAGAAGTGGGTTAACCCTAAAATAAAGAAAGTGGGCAAAGTGACCTAGAAGATGTTTTTAAGGAAGCTACTTGGAGAGTATAAATAAGAGGCAAGGCTCTCTCATTTTAGACACACTTGAGAATATTGAATACCTATAGGTGTTTGAGGTAACCAAGGAATATCTAAGCTGAATTTATGAGGAATGTGAAGAAAAGAAGGCCGGAATTCAAGGAAGGATAAATTCTTTTGATGATGCTTTCTAAGGTATGTTTTTTTCAGATCATCTCACCATTTTCGCAATAAATTTTTTTCTAGAATGATTCAGACCGTGAAATTTCTATTCCATTGAGGAAACATATCCAAGTATCCGTGGTAAACAATTCAGCTTGTGGGTCGTTGTATTTTTGGAGTTACACTCCGTGGAAAATAGGGTTTGTGGCTAGTCCCGAAACTAGTCAAAAATAGATGTTTCGGGTAAAAACATCATAACTTATTCATAAAAAATCCAAATTTAGTAAGAACAAATGTGTTGGTTAGAGTACATTCTTTAGTATGTTGTGTAATATTTTCAGATCAATTCAACAAATATTCCATCCAGGGCACACTCTACAAGGTCGGTCTCTAGAATAAGCCAGAATTCAGCAAGGTGTGCCATTTTTTCTATAACTCCTTTTATAAGAGGTTCCAAGTAGTGAAACCTGGAGGAATTGCATTAAAAAAACTGAGGAAAATTGTGTATCAGTTTCAGATCTTTATTCATTACAGATACAAAGTTATGATTATTTCAAGTTAGGGTTGTTGACTAATCCAAAACTAGTCTTGTGAGACTAAAGAAACGTTTGATGAAAATGCTAGTCTCTTGTTGTTAAAGTTAAGGAAGGTTTGTAGGTATGTGATCATATACACCTGGTCTATTACAGAGTTACAAATCATATTTGGATGATTAAATTGATGAGGGATTTTGGTTGAGGTACAAGTTGGGTACATGGTTGAGACAAGTAGTTGATGAGTTGGCACATACATGAGGTGTATAGTTTATTGGAGCCACCTTTCTCAACTGGTTTAAATATAATTCTTAAAATCAAAGGTTTGAATTTAAGTTGTCTTTTACTTCATGACCTTTACCCACTGAAAGTCTCAGTAGTACTGATATGCGAAGTGGCCATTGCCTTTTTATCGTTAAACGCGATTTTTCACTTTTATATACCTTGAAATATCATGCTTCGAGAGTTACAAGTCACACGGTTTCCAAGCACCGATGCGCGAAGTCGTGAAACAAACTTGAAATCTTACCCAAGTTAGCGTTGAGAGTAAAGTTACTTAAACCTTAGTTAAGTTCTGTCGGGATTTCGCATCTCAGTGATCACTCTCCCCAAAAGTCTTACCGTCATAACTCTGATAGGTGAAGTTGCGAGATAGTTTCAAAAGTCACCCGGGTTAGTATCAAGGGTAAGTCGTTTTAAACCATAGTTAAACATTGTCGGGGTTTCGCAACTTGACATTCTCTCTTCCAAGAACTTTACTTTTGTAGCCCCGAGTCGCGAAGTCGCGATATCAATTAAACACCGTGAGGGTTTCGCAACTCGACATTCGCTCTTCCAAGAAACTTTACCTTCGTATCCCCAAGTAGAGAAGTCGCGATATCAATTAAACATTGATTAATTAAACACTTAATCCAGATTATGTTTTTGCTTAACTAGATCACATCATCGTGATCTCGGGTTTTAGGGGCTCGAAGGATATGAGTGAAATCTCCCGATACGAAGAACATCGAAAGGGTGATTAAAGTTTAAATAAAATCTAATTAAAGAAGATAAGCCAGATTAATCAGTGCATTAATACAAATTTTAACATGCACCGTCTATGGGTTAAATTTAAATATTTTTGCACCAACTCGTGTCACGACCCGTCAAAATTTATAGCATTTATTTGAAGTGACAGGTGAAGATATTTGTTTTTATTGCTAAATATTTCTCAAAAAATGATTCGACCGTTCTGTTCGTAAGGATGCAGGGGTTTTTAATGGTTGAGATATAGAATTATTTCTCTCATTGTTTCGAATTCCTTTTCTATCCTGTGCAAAGAAGATTTTTTCACCAGGCTAATTTCTGTATGTAGACACATTTTTACTGCAGGAGAGCTAAGTCATAGTCCTCTATCATGGCCCCATGAAAAGATTCCAAGGCGATTGCTGAGAGTTCAGGGCAAGGCTTAGATACTATTTCCGATACTTCACCCCAAAGTGTTGATTCTGTCAGAACTTGGTCATACATCTATGAGGTTCTCCAGTCTGAATTGGTGAATTGTTCAGATGATTCTAGTGATAATGAGAAGGACGATTTGGCCACCAAATACAAAATCATCGTTCAATCAGAGATGCATAAGATAGCGGCCAGGCCACAACTACTTCCATATTATGATATGATCCAATGGGCATTAGATCATGTGGATATCCTGACCAGAACCATTATCAGTGAGCAAAAGGTGACCATTGGGACTTTCAAGCCAGAACATTTGCAGGTGATGTACCAATTGTCACCCACACCAAACTTCTTACACAACGCCGAGTTTCTGGAAGGTTTTAAGCAGAAAGAATGCGAGCAATACGGTAGAAGCCTATCTGATCTGATCAAAGATTGGGTCTCGCACCACACAAAGTTCAGGGCGGACGGTAATGGAGTTTATTCAATCTCTTCCCTGGAATCGCAATTCAAATATATAGCAATGATGACCTGTAGGTTGTACAGGAAGGAGGACACCACACATTTTTTCCTCACATGGGTGCCTTTGATTCATACAGTCGTTGAAGGATGTTCTTTCGACTGGGCCAAATTGTTATCCGACAGTTTAACCAGCCGGATTACTGAATACCGGATGTAGAAGGAAAGTGGGAAGGCCGCTTCATTTTTTATGTCCACCTACATCATGGATGTTGTTTATTTCATGATGCCTTTCTCTTTAATGAGATGGAGATGGAATCCATCCAAGGCTGAGCCTATCCATGTCTACCCCTCAAAAATCTAGGAAGATAAGGCTACAGAGTTCATATACAAAATTTTCAATTGGGTAATGGTACCAATGCATGTCTACATCTTCGACAACCCACCGCTTAGGATTTCAGATAGCATTTCCATCAACTTGAGTAATGTGGTTGACTGGTATGTAGAGGCAGAATTTTCATACATTAGGGTTTTTGGCACCTCTGTTCCTCCCTATGCTCTGCCATTATTCATACCGGATAGGTTGGTTTGTCGTGAAATCGCTAGGCAAAATGTGATTAGTGGCATAAGTAAAGAGCTTAAAGGATTTTCAAAGAAGGTATGGCTGTCCTTCCCCATTCATTTGAATAGTTATTCTTTATTAGATTTCGGACATGCAAAATCCGAGGCAACGGCTTTGGAGGATATTAAATTGGTCCACATTGAGTTCAAGAAGCACGACCCACACAGGATTATGGGAAATCACATGGCGAGTTGTGGCCTTAAAAGGTATGAACATGACCATTCACCTCATGATGACATCTTCTGAGGAGCGAGATCCTATGATGAGGTTCTCAGTCGAATTCAAACTCTGTCACCCAAGGAGAGGATTGATTTCTTCAAATTTTAGGAATATCGATGGAGCTGCCTTCCCCCAGTCTTATAGGGTAAGAACCCACCAAATGTAGATGTACATAAAATGGAGGCCAAGGGCTCCAAAGATTCAGGACCTGGCCAAGAGGAAGACCAGGAAAAGAAGAAACAAACAGAAGGCCCAAAACAAGAAGCTGAAACCTCCAACCCTTCAAGCAAGACAGCCTCGGCTGTTACCCTGGGGAAATCATCCAAGTAGATCGACAACCCCATCATTTTTGTTACTCCCATACAGTCCACAAAGGGGATCCCAGACGCAGGTTGGATTTTTGGTGAGGAATTAACACCTATAACTGTGGAAGAGTTGCCTCTGAATGATTTTTTCTTCGATAAGAAGAGAAAGGCCACTGTGAGACAAGAACTTTATCAAGAATAAAACAAGGTAACCAAGAAATTTAAAATCCTTGCTGATGGCAGAGCCATAAAGAAGCAAGAATTTGCAACTCGGATAGCAAGGACATTGGGGGATTTTGCTACAGCCAACCAATATTTTGTCGAGTCCCTAAAATATCAGTTGAAGTGGAAAAATAATTTGATCAAAACTTTGGAGGCAAAACTGGCTACAACAGAGGCAACTGCCAAAGATCAGGCGAATACAGGTATAGAGAAAGCTAGAGAAGCTGATCAAAAGGAAATCAAGAGTCTCAAAACCAATCTCAAACAAACACAGTAGGTGGCCCAGATCATCCAATCACAGATAAGCTAGCAAGAATAATTGATAGAGCAGCTACATGCCAAATTAAATTTGGCCGAATGCCAGATGATAGATATCAGGATATTCCAATCCCAAGCCATAGAAATCTGAAAAAGAGTGTTGGCAGCTCAACAAGATTTACTTGCTAAGGTGGAAACTATTCAAAACCACTGCCAACTCATTGATCAAGTACTGGAAAACATCTCCTTCAGAGAAAAATAAGCTGCGGCGGCTCGGCTCGTTTTTCAAGAGGCTGTTATAGCCACGACAAAGAAGGAAATGGGGAGTAGTTCCAGGCTTTCCATCCTAGAGCAGACCCACAGTAACATCTTGCTGAAGACATGGGAGCATAACATATGATAAGGAAGACAACGATCTAAAGAGGTAATAAACTCTTGTGAAGAAACTTTCGGCTTCATAGATGGGAGTTTGTTGAATCTAAATAGTGAAAACAACACTGAGACACTGGGTCGGATTAATATAGCCAAACACCTGCTCAATATCAAGGAGAATGAGGAAAGAGAGTTGGCTGAAATATCACAGATAACCCAGACGGATATAATCCAAATAGATAAATGGCTAATAAAACCAAGTGTACATTTATGTTCTATTAGCGTCGAAGACCAACAGGTAGAAGGAAAGTTACCACAATTAGTGAAGGATTATTATACTTTTGAGGCAAATAATCAAACAGAACCTTCCAGGTTGATAGTCCAGTTGGTGGAGAGGTGCGTCACTTTCATTGAGCATGTGAAGGGGCAGGTTTCCCATACCAAATAATGACATGTGTATGCCTGTTCAATTTTTAGAACCAGAAGTTCAAAGGAAGGAAGTTGCTCCATTCCCCTGAAAGAGGACAAAGACAAAGAATTGAAACGCAGAAGTCTCCTTTTTGTAACTGAAAAAAATTCTTGGAACAATTGAGATTCTAGCGTATAGAAATTTGTATAAATATGCACTTTGAAGAAAGATAAAGGGCTGGACCTTTTTGGTCGATTGCAATAGAGACTTTGTCCTTTTGAAATTTAATATGAAGCAATTTGAAGACTTCTGATTCCCTCAAGACTGTGTTATGAGTTTGTTTCCTCTATGATTTCATATTCAATTTCATTTCGCATATATATATCTCATGAAGGTTTTTATTGCAATTTAGTAAAACCTCTACTGTGGTGATCAATTTTTAGTCGTCTATATCATTTATAGTTTTTCCTCTGTATTGGCTATTAGTAGGTACAAGACCTGTGAACCCTTTAGATTGTCATATTTTATGCTTCGTCAGATATCTTCTTATCTTATTTTCTTCTTCTGTTTACAGGGTGAGATTCTCCCTTGATAGGAGCCTTGGGTTATAGACAACTTAATGTTTTTTTCACATTTCACACACCATTTATTTAAAATATAACTCAGTTATGGGAAAAGGCCTTTGGTTTGCACTTTATCTTTATTATCGAATTCAAAGTTCTCTTTTATACGATCAAATTGATACAGCATAAAAACTTCGAACTCTCTTTTAGATTTTTATGTTCCTCTATGACTGTCCCCATTGTAAGACAACCTAATATTGAACCTGGCTTATCAGACCAAACCCATATCGCTTTAAGCCTTTTCGATACTATACTTAAAACAACCACCACCCGGGTAGAACTTGAATGTTTATGGGCCGTGATTGAACATGATATAAACATCCAGGAACAGTTGGAAGCGAGACAACGACAACCTGGAAATTAGCCTTAGCTTCCTTTCCCGAAGGTTGACTCTTATCCCCTTTTTATCCTTTACTCACTTTCGGATGCCTAGACACTGTACTTTCTAAGCCTTGAGTATATACTCTGGAAAAACATCTTTCTGGCGCCGTTGCCGGGGATGAAGTTATGAAACCTTTTCCCTAGGAAGAACGACATTTTTGCAAGTTTCGCCCTTTGATAGTGAACAAAGAGTGAACACCTTCTAAAGGATTTTATTATCTTTCACTTGGCGACTCCATGTTTAAATAAGTTGGCATCTGGTTGAAGGAATACTAGACAAAACCCGGAGGGTAAATAGAACACGCCCGTTTCCGATCCTGAAAAAATGCTGAAAGCTAGAGGCTCCCTTAAGCCAACCACTGAAGTGTACCAGCTTAAGTACCCACAACCTAATACCAAGAGTTCCATTGAGCCTTCCACTTCACACAATCCCCTCCTTGAAACCATCAACCCAGCCTTAAATCTCTCTGAGGTTAAAGGTGAAACCCATCCAATAACATATGGCGTACACAAAGGTAAAAACCCTGCAGTGAATTTATCAGAGATCGACATTCCACCGACTCTTCAGTTAGATTTCACAACCCCACCAAGTCTCTAAGAGTATACCATATACTCAGATTCCACACCCGCAGGTTCCCTTGATTTAATCTCTTGCAAATTCGAGGAGCCAAGTCCTCGCATTTCTTTTCACCCGTCTTCGCTTTTCTCGTCTCTCGAAGAAGCTAAAAATTCACTTTTAGTCTTCCATAACCCTTTATATAACACACCTTTTCCCAATCCGGTAGTACCGATGGCGGCCACCGGAGGAGGAGGTGGAGTGGCTCTAGGAGGAGGAGCAGGGGGCCAAGGGCCTCCCCTGCCTCCCAGAGTTTTTGCTAAAGTAGTTGCGAGATATGCGCCTTTGGTCCTGCCCGTTCCTCTCCATGACCTTCCTGGAAATTACATAAATAACTTGCCTAAATTTACAGGGGAAGGGGACTTGACCACAGCCGAACATATAAACTTCTTTGATCAGTTCGCCGATATCCCATGTCTCGAACACAAAGATGTATATTCTAGGTTGTTTGTTCATACTTTCGAAGGACATGTATGAACCTAGTTTCAAAGTCTACCCGTAGGATTGATATTATCCTATGATGCCTTAGAAGACTCCTTTCTTAGACAATGGGGCGAAATGAAAGACCATTTGTATTATTTGACAAAGTTAATCTCTTTAAAGAAAAAGGATTCGGAAACCGTTATGGAATTCATTCAAAGATTTAACAAATTATATAATAAGATCTCGGTCGAAGTTAAACCATCCCAACCTGCAGCCAAGGTAACCTTTGTGGGAGCCTTCGAACCTGATTTCACACTCCTTTTGAGAGAAAGGAGGGGGGCTACCCTAACTCAAATGCAATATGATGCCGTAGAAATCGAATCTAATATGATGGCTTCTGGCAAATTGAAAACTGAGGTAGAAATGGGAAACTGAGAAAACAAACGTTTTAGGGAACAATTGGGACCCTTGGGGTCAAAGAGATCCACAGACGAAAAAATGGATGATATGGCTAGGATAATTAAGGAGTTATCGAATACGATTTCTAGAATGGAGCTAGATCAATCCAAGGTTGATCCTTTCGTTAAGAGGGAATTCAGAAGAAACCCCAATCCTCAAAATCAACAAAGGTAGATTAAAAATGAAGACCGAAAAATTCAAACCCCTTCAAAAAATGAAAATTTTATAGGAGAAAATGACCTGCAAGATTTCGAGGATTTGGATGAAGATGTGACAAATTTGGGTGATGACTGTACATAGCCTTACTTAACGAAAGAAGATTACGAGAAGTCCTTGAACACTCAACAACTGTCAAATAAATATGAGGACATAAACAACACCGATTTCATTGTATGTCAAGAAACAACTGATTCTATAATGGCTGAGGTCTAACTGAGGTATAACTTGAGGTCTAAAAGAAAACCTGCGTTGACTCTTCAACCCAAGAAAATTATCCCTAGAGGTGAATTATACGAGCCTGCCCCGAAAGAGACCGATACACCTAATAGCAAAATGAAAGGGGCAGACTCACTAGAACCCAAAGTAAAGGAGGTTGAGAACCAAACAAAGGAAACCAAGACAGCTGAAACACATATACCGGTAGATAAACTCATGGGTGATAAATCATCACAAACAAATAAATTAGAAAAAAAGGAATCTGGGGTTTCAACCAAAGAAACAGACAAAGGTGATGGAGTGTTCAGCCTCGAAAATGAGATAAATAAGATAAAAATACCAATCCCTCTGGTGGAATTAGTGAAGAATCCTGTATATCGAAAGCAGATGACCAAAGTGATAGGTTTTTCAGAGATAGAAAGTCACTCTGACGTGATAAAACTGGAAGATGATAAGCCCAATATCACTTTTGGTCCATATTTCGAGGGTGCCAGAGACACCTTCGCTCCCTTATATATCAACTTGAATGTGCATGATCGATTGCTACATAACTACATGCTAAACTCTGGGGCCTCACATAATGTGATGCCCAAAACTATTATGGACAGACTAGGCCTTGAGATCACCGGGCCTTATAGAGATCTCTACTCTTTCGATTCAAAAAGAGTTAAGTGCATGGGTATGATAAAAGATTTAGTAGTCACTCTTGCACAGGTCTCGGTGAAAAGTGTCCTGATGGATGTGGTTATTGTCGATATACCCCCGAAGTATGGTTTACTACTATCTAGGTCATGGGGAGCCAAGCTGGGTGGGTCTCTTCAACTAGACATGACCTATGCCACGATCCTTGTGTTTGGTTGACAACTTACTCAATTATATAGGGAAACGAGGCTAGCCTACACAGTGAGCGACCCTCAGAATCCTAACAATTTTCCTGTTTATATTGTCGATCAAGATCTAGGAAATTGTATTATGTCTTTTGATGATGATGTAAATAACTATGCAGAAGAAAATTTCTTAGAAAATAATGAATCAGGAAAGACATATGAAAATATGCATAGCACAGGGATTTGGAAAATGTTTTTTGATGGTGCCCTGTCATGTGAAGGAGCAGGTGCAATAGTACTTTTTGTGATACCTAAAAATGAATTTGTTATCCCTTTCTCATATAGGCTTCAGTGGGACATAGACTACACCAATAACGTCTGTGAGTATGAAGCCTTAGTCTTAGGGTTGGAAGCTGGCAGGAAGTTGAACATAAAGAACCTGGAAGTTTACGGAGATGCAGAGTTGATAGTGAAGAAGATAAATCGGGACTATCATGCCAAGCACCCAAGATTGAGATATTACAGAAATTGCACCTAGGATCTTATAGAAAATTTATTTTCATCCGTAAAGGTTCATTTCATCCCACGGGCCGAAAACCAACAAGCCAATTCACTGGCCAAAGAGGCTTCAACTTCCATACCTCCCACTGCTTTCAAATTAAAGTACCACATAGAGGTAAGGCACAGACCATCCATACCAAACAATATACAACATTGGCATGTTTTCGAGGATGACGAACAGATCAGAAAATTCCTGGAAATGGTAGGTGATTTCTCTGAAACCCATATTGACCAGGAAGACCAAAATGATCATACCTGGATTATGCAAGAGGGAGAGGAGCCTCAGGAGTTCCAAGAATTTTTTTTTAACCATCACATGTTGGTTTTAAAGAATAATCAGATTCCAAAGGGACTAATCCCCCTGGAGAGACTGTTTGATTAGAATGATATGCCCTTAAAATCCACTCTGCAACCCCAACCAGAAGAGGTTGAAGACTGCGATGTAGGGACCAAAGAGGAGCCTAGGATGGTAAAAATATCAAAGTATCTTCCTCCTGAGGTAAAAATCAAGTATAAAGATTTACTCGCACAGTATAAAGACGTTTTCGCTTGGTCTTACGAACAACTAAGAACCTACGACACCACTGTGATCGAACACAAGATACCCCTGAAGCCTTGCGTCAAACCCTTTAGACAAAAGCTTAGACAAATCAACCCTATCTTACTGCCCGTGGTCGAAAGGGAAGTTAAGAAGCTCTTGGATGCAAAGATTATAGTACCACTGAGATACTTCGATTGGGTAGAAAACCTAGTCCTAGTTAGAAAGAAGAACGAGGATATTAGAATGTCTGTCGATTTTAGAAATCTAAATAAGTCCTCCCTCAAAGACAACTACCCTCTACCCAAAATGGATCACGTATTAGAAAGGCTAGTTGGGGAAAATAGGATGTCGATGATCGACGGTTTCTCCGAGTACAATCAAATTTCTGTAAATGAACATGATAAAAAAAATTAGCCTTCACTACCCCTTGGGGTACATTCATGTATGATAAGATGCCTTTTGGTATAATGAATGCAGGTGCCACCTTCCAACGTGCTATGGATATCACTTTCATCGACGAAAGAGACAAGTTCGTGGTTATCTATCTCGATGATCTAACTGTTTTTTCTAAATATGACGAAGATCATTTAATACATCTCAAGCAGACTTTTGAAAAATGTCGCAGGTTTGGTCTGTCTTTAAACCCCAAAAAGTCTCACTTTTCCATGCAAGAAGGTAAACTCCTAGGCCATATTGTGTCTCGAGATGGAATTAAAATTGATCCTAGCAGGGCTGAAGCTATAGGCATAATAAATATTCCTAGAAATGTAAAGGAAATTCTGTCATTCTTAGGAAAGATAAATTTTTTGAGGAGGTTTATCCCAAACTTTGCTGAAATTGTGAAATTGATCACAGATGTGTTAAAGAAAAATAGCAAAGTGAAATGGAAAGTAGAGGCCAAAGAATCGTTTGCACGCATCAAGAAGGTTATAAGTGAGGCACCTGTACTATCAAGCCTTGACTATCTAAAAGATTTTCTTATTTTCTCGTTCGCCTCCAAACATACAATTTTCGCGGTACTCCTCTAGAAAAATGAAGAAGGTTTCAAACAACCGATATCTTTTTCCAACAAAAGTCTCATAGATGTTGAACTCAAATACGATATAATGGAAAAACAAGCGTACACTGTGGTGAAGGAATTAAAGGCTTTCAAAACTTACGTGTTGCATTCCAAGGTAATCACGTACGTACCTACCATCTTTGTAAAAGATATTTTGGTTTAGTCTGACAGTGATGGTAAAAGGGGACGGTGGCTCGCTAAAATCCAAGAATTTGATCTGGAGATAAAGCCGACGAGACCGGTAAAGGGACAAGGTTTGGCTAAACTCTTAGCTGAATCAAATTTCAGAGCCCTCGGTATAAATATCTTACAGGGATATGAAGAGGGTGAGGACATGAACGAGCTTGATGAGAAAACAAGTGCAATCAGAATCGAAGACAAGTTTGCATCCTCTAATTGGTACAAAAACATAGTGTCCTACCTACTGACTTTGAAATGCCCGAGTGATTTATCCCCATCTAAAGCCAGGACGCTAAAACTGCATGCGGTCAAGTACTGTATATCTGAAAGCCAATTGTATTGGAAGGACCCACTTGGCTTCCTGTTGGTTTGTTTGGTTGAATCAGAAACAGAGAAGGTCATAAGCGAATTTCATGAAGGAGTGTGCGGGGGACATCATGCTTGGAGGGAGACAGCTTATAAAATCCTGAGGGCAGGGTATTATTGACCAAAAATTTTCTCAGATGTCAATGCCAAAGTCAGAACCTGCAACCCTTGCCAATTGTTCGCAGGCAAGCATAAACCCCCAGTGCTACCGTTGGTCTCGGTCAAGATGGAAGCCCCTTTTCAGCAATAGGGACTAGATTTTATAGGTGAAATTAACCCCCATTCTATCGCTCAACACAAATGGATCTTGACTACCACATATTAATTCACTAAATGGGTGGAGGCTATTCCAACCAGAAGGGCAATTAATTCGGTAGTAATAGATTTCCTAGAAGAGAACATTTTATCTAGATTCGACTGCCCCCGAAAGATAGTCACCGATAAGGCCCAGGCTTTTAAATCTATGGCTATGATCAATTTTTGCCAAAAAATACAATATCGTGCTCGGCCATTCCATGACACATTACCCCCAAGGAAATGGACTTGTTGAATCTTCAAGAAAGAGTCTGATCAATATAATTAAGAAAGTGTTGAACGAGAACAAAAAATCTTGGCATGTGCATTTGAAATATGCTTTATGGGCAAATCCGATAGGCACGAAGAAATCTATCGGAACTTCTCCTTTCCAGATGGTGTACGGGACCGACGTGGTATTACCCATAAACCTGACACTTCCTGTAATGAAATTGTGGAAAGATGAGAAAGAAGAACCAAATCATGTCACAAGAAGGATAAATCAGTTGATCGAAGTACAACAACACAGGGTCAAAGTGGACGAAAGGTTGCAAAAATACCAAGACGACATGAAAATGTTATTCGACCGTAAGGAAAAAGACAAAGAGTTTCTCCCTGGAGATTTGGTCTTGAAATGGGATTCTAGATAGGAATATTCGGCGAAACACGGTAAATTCTATCATATATGGTATGGACCATTCAAAGTCACAGCTCCCGAAGGAAAAAATTCATTTCTATTAGAAAATATGGACGGTAAAATCTTCAACACCCCTGTCAACGGGCGTTATTTAAAACACTTTATGCAATAATCGGTTCCCAAAAAATTTCCATTGTATATATCAGTTTGTGTTTTCTATCTAGTTCATAATTTCTCTTTGGTAAGTTTACTTTCACCTCTAATTAATTAGGTCAACAATTTTTCTAGAAATAGAGATACGAAATTTTCAATACATTAAGCTCTTTTAAAAAGAACTCTTCGTGTTTACAGGATTCCATCTTGCAGTCCACACGAGCAAAAGGAGCAAACAGAAAGGCATATATCGGAGACTAAATTCACCGAAAATTGGTGATAGAAAAAGCTTTCCGTTATTTTAAAAGAAAACGAAATGGTAAGGCAAAGGTACGAAATCCTGAGAACTTTTATTTTCTTTTAACAAAGGTCTCTAAAGCGTCATAATAATCTCATAAATATGATGTTTTCGCTTGACTGGTGATTAAAAGAATGACTCCTTACTTTGGGCCCTAAAAGTTTCACCTAGACAAATATAGGAGGTAATTAAAGTAAGCAGAGAAAGTAAAGCGTCTCCGGAAAAAGGTCCCAAAGGTCGGTTTTAGTCTATAATCCCTGTGTTTTGAATCCCATATCTCTCTCCGTCATCATTTTTCTGGGCGCGGACATACCTTCTTAAAAAACTAAGCTTCTTTCTGGGCTCTATACATAGCGAGAAGAGATTACGTTTTAGCTTTGGAAGTTGTAAAGCAAATTTTAGAAAGTAAGCCGGTCTTCACAACTCCTCAGTCTCTTACTAAACAAAGCTATAAGTAGGTTGATCCTAACTCTTCTTGGTTTTTCAATAGTTTCGAAGGATTGAGGCTTGCTTGAAAGAAGGCCCCTGGAAGTAATCTTTCCCTTTTTCCCTGCGGGCTAAGGTGTTTTGAAAGTGAAAGGAAGGTTGGTACCGAGTAATCAAAGTAAGTTGACATACCTCTAATGCAAATATTACACAAGTATCATCCCTCATACAAACTGATTTCCCCCACTTCGTGTTCTAAAAAGTAAATTATAAGACAGATGGTGAAAGTAAAGCCATATCTAATTGCCCCATCTAGTCCAAAGATACGATGAAAGGAAATTCAGAAATGATTGCCCTCGTCTCAACATTTAAATGCATAAATATATTTTGAAGTGGTGAAAGGAAATTCAGCAAAAAGGGCTAGATAACTTCATCGGGGTACTAAACAGGATTGCTGGCAGTGAAGAAATATCTGAGATATCTGTAAGGTTGTTATACATGAATCTCACTCTACTCTGGTAATCAACTTTCTCAAAACCGGATCTACATCCTAAGTTCAGACAGGGCTCCCCGATTAAAAACATGTAATAAACTTCGTTTGATGCAAACCAAAAGCCACAAGATCTGTTGGATTTCCTAGGACTATTTTGATTGTCTTAATGCAGACCTAAATTCAGTAACGAGAAAGAGAAATTCATGAAAGGGACTGCAACTGAGTTTGAAACGCATTTGAGTATTGAAAATCTTTTCAGAAGTAAAAGACGAAATCTCTTCTTCCCTCTGTATCCCCTTTCCTTAAGCAAGTTTTACAGAAGTAAAACCAATGAATCCATTTAGCCAATACAGGCACGTGGTCTACTGTTCTTCTCGTCTCGCAGGAAGACAAGATCCCTAGCTGGAGCCTATGTTGGAGCCGCCTTTCTCAACTGGTTTAAATATAATTCTTAAAATCAAAGGTTTGACTTTAAGTTGTCTTTTACTTCATGACCTTTACCCACTGAAAGTATCAATAGTACTGATATGCGAAGTGGTGATGGCCATCGTATTCCTAAGCCATTGCCTTTTTATCGTTAAATAAGATTTTTCACTTTTATATACCTAGGAATATCGCGCTTCGAGAGTTACAAGTCACACAGTTTCCAAGCTCCGATGCGCAAAGTCGCTAAACAACCTTGAAAGCTTACCCAGGTTAGCGTCGAGAGTAAAGTTCCTTAAACCTTAGTTAAGTTCTGTCAGGATTTCACATCTCGGTGATCTCTCTCCCCAAAATTCTTACCTTCATAACTCCGATAGGCGAAGTTGCGAGATAGTTTCAAAAGTCACCCGAGTTAGTGTCAATGGTAAGTCGTTTTAACCATAATTAAACACTGTCGGGGTTTCGCGACTCGGCATTCACTCTTCCAATAAATTTACTTTTGTAGCCCCGAGTCGCAAAGTCACGATATCAATTAAACACCGTCGGGGTTTTGCGACTCAACATTCACTCTTCCAAGAAACTTTACCTTCGTAGCCCCGAGCAGCGAAGTTGCGATATCAATTAAACACTTAATCCAGATTACATTTTTTCTTAACTAGATCGCGTCATTGTGATCTCAAGTTTTAGGGGCTTGAAGGATATGAGTGAAATCTCTCGATACGGAGAGCACTGAAAGGGTGATTAAAGTTTAAAGAAAATATAATTAAAGAAGCTAAGCCAGATTAATCAGTTCATTAATACAAATTTTAATGCGCACCATCTACGGGTTAAATTTAAATATTTTTGCGCCAACTCGTGTCACGACCTGTCAAAATTTATAGCAATTATTTGAAGTGACAGGTGAAGATATTTGTTTTTATTGCTAAATCTTTCTCAAAAAACGATTTGACCATTTTGTTCGTAAGGACGCAGGGGTTTTTAATGGTCGAAATATAGAATTCTTTCTCTCATTGTTTCGAATTCCTTTTCTATCCTGCGCAAAGAATTTTTTTTCACCAAGATAATTTATGTATGTATACACATCTTTACTATAGGAGAGCTAAGTCAGAGTCCTCTATCATGGCCCCACGAAAATCTTCCAAGGTGATTGTTGAGAGTTCAAGGCAAGGCTTAGATACTGTTTTCGATACTTCACCTCGAAGTGTTGATTCTGTCAGGACCTGGTCATACGTCTCTGAGGTTCTCCAGTCTAAGTTGGTGAACTATTCAGATGATTATAGTGATAATGAGAAGGACGATTTGGTCACCAAATACAAAATCGACGTTCAATCAGAGATGCATAAGATAGCGGCCAGGCCACAACTCCTTCCATATTATGATATGATCCGTTGGGCATTAGATCTTGTGGATATCCTGACCAGAACCATTATCTGTGAGCAGAAGGTGACCATTGGGACTTTCAGGCCAGAACATTTGCAGGTGATGTACCAATTGTCACCTAAACCAAACTTCTCACACAACGCCGAGTTTCTGGAAGGTTTTAAGCAGAAAGAATGCAAGAAATACAATAGAAGCCTATCTGATCTGATCAAAGATTGGGTCTCGCACCCTGCAAAGTTCAGGGTGGACGGTAATGGAGTTTATTCAATCTCTTCCCTGGAACCGCAATTCAAATATATAGCAATGATGACCTGTAGGTTGTACGGGAAGGAGGACACCACACATTTTTTCCTCACGTGGGTGCCTTTGATTCATACAATCGCTGAAGGTTGTTCTTTCGAATTGGCCAAATTGTTATCCGACAATTTAACCAGCCAGATTACTGAATACCCGATGCATAAGGCAAGTGGGAAGACCGCTTCATTTTTTATGTTCGCCTACATCATGGATGTTGTTTGTTTCATGATGCCTTTCCCTTTAATGAGCTAGAGCTAGAATCCATATGAGGTTGAGGCTATCCATGTCTACCACTCAAAACTCTAGGAAGATAAGGCTACATAGTTCATATACAAAATTTTCAATTGGGTAATGGTACCAATGCATGTCTACATCTTCGACAGCCCACCGCTCAGGATTTCAGATAACATTGCCATCAACTTGAGCAATGTGACCGACTGGTACGTAGAGGAGGAATTTTCATACATTAGGGATTTCGGCACCTCTGTTCCTCCATATGCTCTGCCATTATTCATACCGGATAAGCTGGTTTGTCGCAAAATCTCTAGGCAAACTGTGATTGGTGGCATAAGTAAAGAGCTTAAAGGATTTTCAAAGAAGGTATGGATGCCCTTCCCCATTCATTTGAATACTTATTCTTTATTAGATTTCAGACATGCAAAATCCGAGGTAGCGGCTTTGGAGGATATTAAATTGGTCCACATTGAGTTCAAGAAGCACGACCCACACAGGATCAAGGGAAATCACATGGCGAGTTTTGGCCTTAAAAGGTACGAACATGAGCATTCGCCTCATGATGACGTGTTCCGAGGAGAGAGATCCTATGCTGAGGTTCTCAGTCGAATTCAAACTCTGTCGCCCAAGGAGAGGATTGATTTCTTCAAATTTCAGGAACATCAACGGAGCTACCTTCCCCCAATCTTACAGGGTAAGAACCCGTCGATTGAAAATGTACAGAAAACAGAGGCCAAGGGCTCCAAAGATTCAGGACCTGACCAAGAGGAACACCAGGAAAAGAAGAAACAAACTGGAGGCCCAAAACAGGAAGCTGAAACCTCCAACCCTTCAAGCAAGCCAACCTCGGCTGTTACCCCGGGGAAATCATCCAAGCAAATCGACAACCCCATCATTTATATTATTCCCATACAGTCCACAAAGGGGATCCCAGACGCAGGTTGGATTTTCGGTGAGGAACTAATGCCTATAACTGTGGAAGAGTTGCCTCCAAATGAATTTTTCTTCGATAAGAAGAGAAAGGTCGTTGTGAGACAAGAACTTTATCAAGTAGCAGGCAAGGTAACCAAGAAGTTTAAAATCCTTGCTAATGGCAGAGCCATGAAGAAGCAAGAATTTGCAACTTAGATAGCGGTGACATTGTGATCTAAAAATGAAGAAGACTTGAAAAACTTGAATAATTATTGCAAGTAAAATGTTATGTGTTTAAAGCAACCAGATCAATTTGCAACACATAATAAAGGATTACTTATGCAAAATACACATAGACAACAGCATAAAACAATGAACATGAGCACATAAACACAACAACTTGATAAAGGAGTTCACCCCTCTCCGGGCTACATCTCCTGGTCCAGCTTCCAATGGATCATTATTATTAAATTGCTCAAAGTGCTCAAAAACATGCCTTACAATGCTCAAAATGACAAACCAACTGCTCCAATGGCTTCCCAGCATCCCAAAACCCCTGTCTGGGCTCTTTCGGCACCTCAATCGGTCGAAAAATGAAGAAGTTAGCCTCCTTGAAGTCTCCCTCTTCAACTCTCTTGTCTCTGGTTCTACAAATCGCACCCTTCCTTGAACAAACCTGGCTCACACGCTTATTTAAGCGTAAAAACTTAGTCCCGTACGCAACCGCGCATCGGTACAAACCATAGGACGGTTAGGGCGCCTCCAGCCCCTAACCGCCTCAGCATTTGGGCACATGGCGCATGCGACCGTGTGCTTTGTTAAAAGTGGTTAAGTTGGTTTAAAAATCGTGCAACCTCCATTTGGGGCCCGTGCCAATACTTTAACATGCGAGTCGTGGGTTCAAACCGCGCCAATACACAACACACGGTCATATATATACATTGCAATATTGCAATACATTGCAATATAATTGCAATGCAATGTAATGTAACGCAAATGCGCGCGTGCCAAAACTTATGCAATGGTCGTATGGTTATATAATGGAACCATGGGTCGGGGCTTAAGCCCCGGCCCGTGCCCTTTTCCGTATAAAACAATATGTAACTTCAAATATAATGTGGCCCGCCTTCCTAACAAGGGACAAGTGGCGGTATGTTGGCTAGCGGAGTGATATAAAGTCTTTACCAAGAGGGGAGGTCCGGGGGTCGAACCCCATGGACTCCCAATAAACTTTTACATATGAAAATAATGACCAATGAATGAGCGACACGTGGCGCCCTCGGGTTGGGGCACGTGTCCTCATATTATTTGCCCAAAACGGACACGTGTCATCACACCACTCGCCAACATCAACCAAATAAAATGTGCCACGTCACCCTCTGCCACGTCCGTATGGATGGTACGACCCTGCCACGTCACCGTACAGACTGTACGGATAGGTACAGTCAGCATTCAAAAATTTTTCCTGTTTGGCTTGGCGGACAGATCGCGATAACTCCTTCATACAGACTCTGTTTGCGAAAGTAAATATACCACCGGAATCAGGAATATGAGACAGACGCAATGGCACTATTTTTGTCGCATTCCGAGCACTTTGAAAATTGAGCAAAATTTGATCCCCTGATCACACCTCCCCATTGGGAAGCTTTTGGACCTCCAAAAGACTATCTCAGTCTATGTGAAGATGAGGTTATAGTTCCCTCACCCTTCCAACCTCAATCCACTTGGCCTTGCTTGGATTCGTCCCTTTAATACCAACTCGCAAATACTCCACATTTCCTTGCTTCGAAGTTCGCATCCTCCTGTCAAGTATGATGTCTTCCTGCAGTTCTGTTAGATACTCTGGAGAAAAATCATCTATGGAAGGAATCTGAACATTCTCTCCTTGATCATCAATCAACGGAGGCTCATACAACTTCAAATTCTCAACATTAACAACTGCATACATCTGCATATAT
>ML783934.1:378420-426752 GCA_009831015.1 Picea engelmannii | reverse complement strand
ATTTTACATCTTCAAGACCATAACAGATGATCATAGCAGAACTAGTCCATAGACCATTCTCAAAATACTACTAACATTACCAGCACGCAGGCTGTAAAATAAGAAACAAAATAGAGGTAAAAACCCCAAACAAAAGAAAAAAAGAAACTGAACCAGATGCCACATGCCCAGAAAGGACCTTAAAGTGATTATCCAACACCGCACACCCCCAAAGGACCTCAAAGTGTTAAACAATAAACCGCATGCCCCCAGTGTGGACCTCAATGCTCTGATTCAAAACCTCTTCTAGCCAAGGCGAAAAAGGTTAAGAGAGACCAAAAAAACCAAAGAGAGGACAAAACCCCCAATGCAACAAGGCTCAGAAGCCTCCATCAAAGCACCAAAGACGTCATGCAACAGGATTAATGGATAAGGTCGAAACAACATATGGAAAATGCAAAGAAATAGTTCAGCCCTTAAACAAGAGTCCAAAACTCCACCTTCCGTCGAGCACCGCCACACCGCAGGCACTCAGGAAAAAACACCCCTCCTCCACCATTTCCTGACCCACATACACCCTGCATCCACCGCGTCACTCCACAAGTCTGCATGCCTTGGTTGCATTCGCCCTCGCCCACGCTTGCCCAGTCCTGCAACCTCGCCCTCATCCGCGGCCGTAGTCTCCCTGGAAGTGGCTCACACCTTCTCCCGCGTTCGCCCATCTCCAAGGAAAACAGGGATGCGGCTAGCAAAACCTAGCCACATAACTACATACCAAGCGAACAAACCGCTAATGATATATATATATATATATATATATATATATATATATATATATATATATATATATATATATATATACGACCATATTATAATTTTATTATATGCATCACCAATGGTAAAAGTGTGAGGAAAGTAGAGAAAAAAGATATGGTATTTTGGGAAGTTCCAATAAGTTATTTAAATTTGACGTTTGGTGTATGCTTAGAAGTTTTCATTTACAGTCAGGTACAACCAATTTGGATTTGATTTTGCCACCGTATTCACTAAATGTTAGGTGCTTTCTTTGAGAATTGTAGATTGGTCAAGAAAAGATTTAGAAACAAAGTGGAAAACATCAAACACAATTATACAAATAGCTTTCAAGTTTTCCCTCTAGATTTGGGTAGGTTAGTCGATTGATATTTGAGGAGCAATGGTGTGAAATAAATGTGGTCGAAGAAAGATTTATATTTATTATAATGGTTTTGTAAAATTTATATTTATTATAATGGTTTTGTAAAATAAAGTTTTAATTTGTTTAATTTTAATATATTATTATTATTATTATTATTATTATTATTATTATTATTGAAAAATAAATATTATAGAAGAAATGTTTATATTTATTTGTATAAATCTATTTTAAATTGAAATTTATCAAGCAATGAGATCTTCATATTAAATGATAAAAAAAATTACACCATAAGAAATTTGATCTCTCTAGTTGGTACTTGATAAATTAGGTTTTAAGTTCTCATTATTATTTTTTATTATTTGTTAATATAACTTTACTTGACAATCTTCTTTTTATTTTATTGTCTCTCCTAAACTCAATATAGGATGACTCATATTTTGATGGATGCATGCATTGATATTGTTTTTATATTTTTTATAAAGTTTATGTCTAGGATTGATGAAAGTATCTTTGAAAAATAAATATATGTTGTTTTTGAATGCAAATAATATGTACCTTGTAATGGGAGTCATTTAATCTTGTAACATTTTTTTTTTGGTTGTTACGTTAGAGTTCTCATCAATAAAAATTTGGATGATTTGGGTTGATTTAGAATTGGGTGAAATCTTTCAAGATATTCTTTCATGAACATCATGTAAGAAACTTAGATCAAGGTGGAACTTTAAACATCCCTGAAATTATTCTTAAAACATTACAACCATGTTAACTCTGTTGTCACCCTTAACCAAGCTCTTTCACAACATTAGCATCTTCTAGATTACTCTCATTGTTAGCCATATTATTAATTTCCTTAAAAAATAATGTGAAGTCAATGAAATTCACCAACATGTTAATATTGGTTCACTTTGTGTTTAACAAATTCATTCCATTATTTCAATGTTGATCTCTTATTATGAAAAACTTATGAAGAAGTGAAATGCTGAAAATAAAAATGGTGACCATCGTTGTCTCCTCTTGCACAAACTCAGTATAAGTTTCAATTTAAACCACAATGACAATGTCTATAGAAAGGTGGGATTGGGACCACAACCTCACTCTAACTTCCTTTCAATGATGTACTTCCCATGATGCATTTTTTCCTTAGTGTTGTATCCAAGAACCTACTTTTTCACAATAAAATGGCATGAATTTATTTGCTTAAACATTGTGGATCATCATGATACTTTGACAACGAAGTGAAAATTGAGTACGTTGGAAACAATGGAGGGAAAATTGAGGATGTTCGAAACAATGGAGGAAAAATGAGTATGTAAGAAGTGGGTGAAACCTTGAGTTCAATAATAACGGTATAGTTCAGTAATGACGGTATAATTGGGCCCAATTTCCAAAGGAATATCATAGATGAACACAAAATAAGTATAAGAGTGAGAATTCATGTAATAAGTATAAGAGTAAGAATTATGAGAGGTGAAAATGAAATCACAAGAGACAATCTTATGAACATCACTTAGAAGAGAATTATTGTGTTATCTACCATCGCCTTATAAGGAGACCCCTTAAAAAAGCGGTTTTATTGTAAGTGTGCAGTGTTAAATTAACTTACCTTGATATGAGCTAAGGGTTGTATTGGAAAAGTGGTTTCATTGTAAGTGTGCATAGTGTTAAATTACCTTACTAATTAGTTAAAAGTAATATTGGAAAAAAGTGGTTTTATCGTAAGTGTGCATAGTGTTTGATCATTGTAACTTGAAATGAGTTAAAAGTAATATTGGAAGGAATTTGGGAATGAATATATTGTATAAAGATAAAAGGAGTTTATGTTATTTATAATATTCGATGTCGTAATATGATAATTGATAAGGGTGATTTCTCCTTAAAAATAAAGGTTTATAAAGGTTGTATTATATTTTGGTCTTTATAGTAGCAAAATTTAAAACATTTTGTTCAAAATTCATTTTTTGAATCAAACTTATGAATAAATCAAATTTTCAAATGTTTCAGATCTGTCATATTGGGTGGTAATCCCCTAGTCCTATCCCTTATTAATCATCATGATATTAGTCATAGTTAGGTAGGCTTATTATTGTAGGATGCCTTCTAACTCTCTTCATTTCATATATCTACATCTGTCATATTGGGTGGTAATCCCCTAGTCCTATCCCTTATTAATCATCATGGTATTAATCATAGTTAGGTAGGCTTATTATTGTAGGATGCCTTCTAACTCTCTTCATTTCATATATCTACATCAAGGTGTAATGTATCTACATTGTCAACATGAAAAGAGTGGTTCGTTGGTTTAAAAGTTTAATGATGGAAACAATATGAAAATCAAATTTTAACAAAGTAAGACCATTTACAAAAAGAAACATTTCCTCTTATTTACTATGACATGGTTTGGATTTATAGCACCCTACATGAGTTAGGTTATCAATCTCTAATTGCAAAATCTAGCTAGGAATCTCTTTTATATGGTAAAATTAAATCAAGTTCTTTATTCAATTAGGGCTATCATATCATAATTTTCCACATAGCACCTTTCCAAGATGGTGACCATCAAGCATAGATGGGATGTTCAACTTAACATAAATATAATCATTTTCTTCACATACTAACTTTACTTTAGAAATTCACCATTTAATTCATCTCATCAGTTTCCTAGGGTCTCATCAATGGAGGTCTTTCTTTCTCCCAGGGAGGTCAGTTATAAGGCTTAGGTTTGGTGTCCTTAGGCTTATGTATGTAACACATTTTCCCTTGATTATAATTGTGAATCTATCATCATTAAATTCATAATAAACATAATATAATGATCCTTTAGTCTGCAGGTTTTTTGCCTCACTCATTCACACATGTATGGTTACACAAAATGACATTAAACCTCAAAGCATGAGCACCACTATCCTTAAGGAAAAAATAGGTTATAAGCCATCTTATGAAAAATCTAAATACCTCACAACCATCCTAAAGATCATTCATTATGGCTACATAGCATTCTATGTTTAGCATTCACATGTTTACAAGGGTATGGGGGGAACTAACTACCTCCTTTTTTTAAGAGGCCAATGTGAAACCAAATAATGATATTAAAAAAATCCTAAAAAACTTTATTCATCTCACAAAACCCCTTAATAACATTCATATCAATTTCCAAAACTTTCATGCACAACAAACACCATTTTTGTAGGGTATGGGGGATTTGAGTGGCCCTTTCTTCAAGGAGAAATTTATAAGTAAAGGAAATATATTGACTCAATAAAGTACATTATTAACATAAAATAACCACTTAATAAGTGTAATTAAACCTTCTTACAAATTACAAATTACACCCTTTTAGACTTTCATTTCAACCCTAAAAACCCCAAAATTCATCAAAACATGCCCAAATAAGCCACTCTAGGATATGACCGCGGGTCTTATAAGGAAAATTGGTAGCTATTAAGGTGTGATTGTGGGTTTTCCTATAGATAAATAATGGTCAAACAATGACTATCCTTCACAAAACTTACATGCATCTCCCAAAATGCATAAAACTCAAAATTTAAATTTGTGAAAGTGATAGGAAGTCTTCCAAAATACATTATTGTTCGAGTAATACAAGGTTTTTACATTGAGGAATCTCCTCAAACCATCCAAAATAGTGCACACAATAATTTATAAACATACATACTCAGAAAATAGCTAAGAAGACAATGAGTCCCTATAGGAAATAGGTTCTAGATTTTCAATATTTTCAAAGGAAAACTTCTTAACCACTCATCAATGAGTTCCATGAGGACCATAAATTATAGTTGTAAATATTAAATAGTCGTGGGATTCATTCCTCTACACAGTTATTTAATCTTTTGAAAGGAAAACTTCTTAACCACTCATCAATGATTTCCATGAGGACCATAAATTATAGTTATAAATATTAAATAGTCATGGGATTCATTCCTCTACACGATTATTTAATCAAACGATTAGCATGAATGAGCTTACCAAATGCATTGCTACACAAATTTTCAAACTAATTAAATTATACACAATATTCATTTCAACATTAACATCCACATGAAAATATAACATGCTCTCATAATAAATAATGAAGTTTCATGCATCATCATAAATAAATACAAAGGAGACGAAGCAAGGAGATTTATCTTTTTTACAAAATAAATTCAAGGCAACTAATCGGGTGTGCACCATTTTCCTCCAAACTATAGGAAAATCCTTTGTGTATGTCACCCCTGTGTTGCGCTATGAAACCACCAGGGAAAAAAAGAGAAATTTGAAACTCCCAAGTCACACTTGGAATGCTTTGCATAAAGTTGTTTCTCTTCTAAAAGTTGTAATACTCTGTCAACATGTTGTACATGCTCTTCCAAAGATTTTCTATAGATTAGTATGTCATAAAAAATACCAACACAAATTTTCTAAGGAAGGGTTTGAAAATAGAATTCGTCAAGATTTGAAATGTTGATGGTGCATCAATAAGTCCAAATGGCATAACCCAAAACTCATAATGACCTTCATGTGTTGTAAATACTATTTTGGGAATGTCTTCTTACGTCATTTTGATTTGATTGTATTCCAAACAAATATCCAACTTATTAAAGAAAAATGATCCATGCAATTCATCTAATAATTCATCAATGATAGGAATATGAAACTTATATTTGATGGTCATTTTTTAGAGTTGTGTATAATATGGACACATATGCCATGAACCATCCTTCTCCAAAACCATCACTACTGGTGAAGAGAAAGAAATTTGGCTAGGTTGAATGATGCATGCATCTAACATTTCTTAGATCATGTGCTCAATCTCACTCTTTTGTGCATATGGATACCTATAAAACCTAATGTTAGGTGGTACACATCCTGGTTACAAATAAATAGCATGGTCACGATCTCAAGTAGGAGGAAGACCCTTAAGCATATCTCCAAATACATTGGAATGGTTGTTGATAACTATTTGGAGGTCCACTAGAGTAGAGGATATAGATGTTTGAACATATAGTGAGTACAATTTTGCAATTACACCATGGTGTCCCTTTTTGAGTAATTTTTTCATGCTATTAGAGCTTATCACCTTAAAGGGTTTCCATTGGATACCTATAAGCTCAATTTCTTTTCCTTTTGAGGAAAATATCATGAAAATATATTGAAAATTAGGGGCCACTACTCCCAATGATTGTAACCATTGAACCCCAAATACAACATCAACACCACCCATTTGGATGAAAATCATGGGACTATCCAGTAAATACCCCCCCATATTGAACTTAACATTATGGCACTTCCTAGAACAATTTATGGTACCTCCATCTACAATAATTACTTGAAACTCGAGTGCTGGAAATACAAAACATTTGAGATCTTTTGCTAATTTGTAATTGATGAAGTTATGGGTATTACCAAAATCAATCAACATTGTTACCTTTTTCTTTTTGATGTATCCTTATATCTTGATGGTTTGTAGAGTACTGATGTTGGCCAATGCATGACAAGATATTGTTGGAGTAGTCTCTTCTAGATATAGATCTTGTGATGGTTCCAATTCTTGATCTTCTTCCTCTTCACAGTCTATGTAGAATAATTTATTCTCACTGCATTTATGCCCCTTACTTTACTTTCTATCACAATTAAAACATAGTCCATTTTCTCTTCTTCCATCCATTTGATATGGTGTCAACCTTATCGATTGAGTGAGTTTAGAAGAGGGAACATGGTGCTCTCTATAGTTGCTAGTGGCCACCTTTCTAGTAGCCATATTTTTTCCCACTTTTCTTTCATACTAAAAAATTTCTCTAGGGATTTAGCTTCGAGAAGACACACCTCTTGTTGAATTCTCTCATTTAAAGTGTCCACAAGGAGATCTAACAAATTATCCTCAAGAATGTTATTTACCCTAAGACTGAGCTTTTGAAATTGTTGAATGTGATCTGTAATTGGACCTTTTTGCTAAATATTTATCAATTGACTAAAGAATGTGTTTCTCTCAATATCCCCATGATGTGATATCAATTCATCCGTAAAAATGGACCAAGAGATAATATAATTGTTTTTTCTTTCACAAAGTTATTGATACCAAAAAAATTGATCATTTTATAAATACAAGGATGCAATAGGTACCTTTTGTAAGCTTGTCACATGGTGTATATCAAAGTATTGTTTTGTAATACCCCAAGGTCGAGCCCCTGTTAAATTGTAATGATGTTTAATGAATTTTATAGGCTGGTGAGCCAAGTATTTATAATTTAGAGGATTATGTGTTTATTAGGACGAAGAGCCTAAATTCTAAGGCCAGTGAACCTATTTTGGTATATGTAATTATCCAGATCATTAATAAAAATACATTACTGCGTGTAGACCAACTGCGAAGAAATAGTTATGGGGGACTAAGCTCCACTAGGAAGGGAAAGGGAAGGGGGTTGAGAGGCTAGGAAAAAGGGGCTAAGTTTGAGGGCTTAACCCAAGGGAATATTATAGTGTATTTCCTAAATTACTAAAGTTTGGGAAATAAACCCTGTTATCCTAAGTTCCTCTAGGGAGAGGAACGAACTCCAAGTGGAGAAAAACAAACTCCTAGAGAGCCAAGTGTCATCCATGACACATGCAGATTTATGTGGGGAATTCCATTGTTGTGGGTTTTCGCTCTCACCATTCAGACCATTCAGACCATTCTTTCCATCCATTTCCCTACTCACTCATGCATTGAGCAAGTACCCAGCTATCCATTTCCACCATTTTTGAACCCTCTGCCATCGTGAACCTCTATATTTGTTGAGTCATCCCTTACCTTACCCGATTTTGCTACTGTAGTTACCTGGTTCACTTGAGCGTTGGACAAAAGAGGTAGGTTGTCAGGCCTGTGGTTTGAAGAGGTGGGTTGTCAGGCCCATGGTTGAAGAAGCAGGCTTTCAATCTTGTGAGGAACTCTCTCTAGGTGAGAGAGATTGTTGGGGAAGTGATTTCTCTTGGAGGGATCCCAACAACAGCTATAAATCTCTAAGAATTCCTAATTTGGCGTGTTGCTGAAACCCTGGAAGGGAAGTGGAGTGGTCTATGGACTGTGGAACAATGAAGGTGTATATTCTTGGGGTGGGACAGGCATGTGGGGAATGAGAGTCTATGAGAAGTGGGCATAAGTAGGCTCCTTGGAGGGAATCCTTCATGTTGCATTGTGTAATGTTCTATAGTCTCAACCTAGCCTAGGATTTCCTTTGCCTTGGGTGGAGTTTAGTCCCAGATCGGGGGTGATCCACTGTTGATATCTGAGAGCAGCGTGGTCTAAGGCTATGTTGGCAGCCACCAATTCTGACGAATTTTATCATAATTAAAAATCATCACATAGAGATAAAATCTTTCTGTAGCTTCCTCCTCCTTACATTTATAAACGTTTATGTCTTTTGGCTTCAAGGATATTTATTGTGCTAAATTATTTTTTGAGTTTTTCATTTAGATTTCGTTTGTTTTGTTTAAATTTCATGACTGCAAGCATGAAATTCAAACAAAAAACTTGGCTTGGGTAATCATTATGCAGTCTATGTTTCTCTTCTATTATTTTACTAAAGATATTACACTTTAAGGGAACCTATATGTTGCCAAGTTTAAGTGTTATAAGCTCATTCATTAATCCACTACCACATTTTTTATGTATTATGGGATTATCTATGGTTGATTGTATGGTTTGATTATTTGATATACATAATCGCATTACAACCTTGGATTAACAATTGATATGTGCTCTTTTCTCTATCAGTCATATCGCTTTCATGTCACTTGGTATAGGTATGATGTACCCATGAATACATCCCATCCTATCGTCCTGTACATTTAATGACCCTCATTCATTATTCGAATAAGCATCTGATAGTGGTTGGGGTTTAATATTCATTGTGCGTAATGGTTCATAGGCCTACGCGTCCTTTGGTTTTCTATCACTCCAAACTTAAATTACCAAACATGATAATCTCTCAAGTTCATAGGTATTGGGCCATTTCAGTTTTCGCAGTCCTCTCCTTATTATTTGTCTATTGAAAAATGAAGCCTCCCTCCCGTGGTATATACTGTGTCTTTTTGATAGCTACCATGGCCCCTGTGGTTTGAATTGAACCTAATGTCTGTCAATCCCTTCTCGCACATGATGATGCCATAAATGATTTGCAGGCTCACGGTTGGGATATTTTCATCCGAAAATTCGAAGGTTATAAAATGGCAGTCATATAGGCCTTTGCTCAAACATTTGATGGGTTTAGAGCCAAATTTGGAGTTCTACAATTGAAGGTCACAGAGGACTCTATAGCCTGAGCAACAGGACTGTCACAGGAAGGAAAAAAATGGTTCAAAAATGCTAAACTGGAAGACGTGCCTTGGAGCCTGTTCATGGTATCTCGGAAATCTATGTGTTTCCCTAAAGGTATTCCTATTACCCTCTTGAAACATCAATGGAACAACATTCTTTTTATTCTGAAACAATTTATAAAGTGTGAGGGTTGGTATGGTTTAGTATTTTTATACCACATCCAACTGTTGATGTTGTTCCTAGGGTTTAAGCTAAACATTCCCTTCTATTTGTTGATGAGCCTATATAATATGCCAAAACGTTCTAAGAAATAGAGCTTGAACCCTCTGTCAAGCCTCTTTCACCACGGGCTTATAAGAATTTCGTTGCTATCGCACCTGTCTCAAACTGGGGACACTTGGGAAAAATTCATGTGTTGAAACATTTTTTCCCTACCCAAGAGAACAATTAACTCACCTTTGCATTTAAATGTAAACCCCAATCCTGATAACCCCATGATCGAGAGTCAATGTTTTGAATCACATAATGACTATGAGCTTAATGAACCAAATTCTGTTGCTTTGCAAACCCCCTTGGGTAAAAATCCATGATGTATTTGTACACCCAGAAAATCATTAGAAGAGGTAGTGGATGTATTAAAAGAGAAGGTTTCTCCTACTCCTGCTATTGAGATGAATCATGGATTTAGTGACAAACCTACTATTAAGAAAAATCGTAAGAGAAAGAAATGAGATAACTCAGATTTGAGTTTTATAAACAAGAGATCTGGCCGATTAATATCCAGGAATCTGAGAAATCAAAAGCAAGATCATTTGAGCTCGATCTCAGTGATCGAGGTCAATGATCACTTCTCCGATGATGATATCAATGATTTCCTTGCACGAGAAGATACATATAAATAGTGTCTCGGGAACGAAACCATTGGTCAAGCTGTGAAATATGACTTTGTTACTAGACTACCTCTATTTCTGAAAGGCCAAGAGGGATTTGCTGGAATAGGCCATGATTTGAAACAAGCCACGGGAAGGACCAAAGCACCCATTGCTGATTACACTCAACCTCGGCTTGCTATAGCACCGATACACTATGACAATTGTTTGGATTGGGTAGAATGCTATTACAGGGACATACCATATTTACAGGCACAATTGAAACACCTGGCTGCTTGAAATTCTCTGCTTGAACGAGAAACTCAAGAGTTAAAGGCATGCACATATCGGGCAAGTAAAAGGCCCAAGATATCCGGTAGTGTGACTATAAAAAATGAAACCAACTTCAATGTCATCATTAATTCAGAACTATCCAATCCCTCACTGTTGAATTTCTAGAATGGTAAAAGTGGTTTTGATTTGCTTTCATTTTATTCTGTTTTAAAAGTCAAATAAGAAGATTTATTTTTATTTTCTTTGTTAATATAAGACTAGCTATAGAATCTCACAATTCTGTAGCCAGTTTATTTATAAATGTTAGTTTGTATTACTTTCTAAATATCAATTTTTTTTTTCATCTACAGGAAAATGATAATTATGATGCTATTTACAAGGAGAAACCATCTTGGATCATGCGTTGTATAGTTTAGTAGTTTCTTTCTTTTATTTGATAAAACTTTGTCATTATGTAATAGTTTTTGATAAATCAACTCCTACAGGAATGGTTTCCTGTTGTACTATTTTTTTAAAGAAATCTATTTTTTGGGGATTACACTCTATCTTGCATGATAAGAGTATGTTAATCCAAAACTAGTTTAAATAGTGATCACTGCTAGTAGTGAAAGGAACTTTTGCTAGGATACAGTATGGATATGTGATTTTGAGAACTGATATGGGGAAGCAACTCACCATTGGCTTTAGACCTATGTGATACTTATTCCATTGTGTTCTTCTATTACCTCAGTTTTATGAGATATTATTATGATCAATTTGGCTTTAGCCTCGTCGTCATATGATGTTTCATATTGTTTGATATTTAGATGATGTCCATAATTTGTTATTCCATTTTTGTATCTGTGATCAATCTGTCATTTGATTATTATTGATTTATTCTAGATATTAAATGATGAATAATATTAATACTTTGAATTGAGTTTCCTTTCATTCTAAGTTATTGATCATCATAAGATCACCATATTTTTACAGTTATCATTCTACTGTTATATTCTCACTCCAACACATCAAACATTTCTTTGAATTTATTTTGGGAGTATTAGCATTGTTCTGTCACAAGTTTCCCTCACATGCAGGACAATTAGGAGCTCGAATTACACAGGAAGATAAACTCAGTTTAATCGATTAGTTAAAGGTTAGTTTGCTTGTTATTTAATTAAATTGTTTATTAATGAAATGAGGATAGCATGAATTAGCTTTGACTATTTATGTATCTTTCATTCAATTATATTTTCTTAGTATTATTAGTTTTAAATATTTAAATATTCAAAAAGAAAACAAAAAGATTTATGTGCTTTCTTTATCTAGTTTAGAGAAATTTTTAAGAACATTTGTTTCACAAGATTTCAAGTAAACCTTGCAAGTTGTATATAGATTGTTTATAATCATATGCCCAACTCATGTTTCTATTTGAACACTTGTAATTAGTAAACTTGTATTCTTAGTAGCATAGCTTTTAGATTAGTTTCATTTCTTTTATTATTTTTAGGACTTTAGTTGGCCAACAAAGCCATTAAACCCTTCGGTTCATTTCATTCCAAACGACTTGGGTTAATTAGACAACCCTGGTCCTGATTTGACCTTCAACAAATGGTGCTAGAAGGAGGGTTGAGGTAAAGTTAATGATTAAATGTTTTATCCCTCAGCCTGTCATAATTCCAGATTTATAAATTCATTTTTTGTGTCATCTTGAAATGCACTAGAAGGTAGGCCAGACTGACAAGCTGGCCTTGCAGGAGTCTTTGTTTCGAATGTATTTAATTCCCCATGGCTCCCCAAATCACTTTGTTGGAACATGCTTTCCACTTATCATTACTTGATATTCCCAATGAGATAGTCTCTAGCTTGTCCAAACTCACCTTTGATGTTGGGGGGGATGTATCTGCCAAAGACCATATTAACAAGTTTTGGTGTAAATGCATCAAGCATGATATTTCTGATTTAAAGTTTTTATGCATATTGTTTTCTTTTACTTTCAGGGGTCGGATTAAACATTGGTTTGAGTCTTTTCCAGCATATCACATTTTTTATTGGTTTCAATTTATAGAGGAATTTTTAGATGATTTGAAAACTATGATTACAATCATTTATGTGAAAAATTTCAGACTTTACTAATCAATGACAATTCATCTCTAGAAGGCTTTTCAACAAGAATCCATCATGTTCTCTGTAAATTTAATCTTGATGACATGTCATTTGTACTAAATCTCCCCTATGATGCTTGCATCCCTTTCATCCAGTCATATTGAATTACAAATGATGAATCAATTACAAATATTATCACTCAATTGCGAGAAGAATTTTGTTCATAGGATGAGAGGAATCCATCCAAAAATTTTGAACAAACAAGGGAGGTAGAATCTATTGAAAAGGTTCTTACTGATAATCAAATTTGTTTTTCCTATGAATCATTGTATTTTTAGCCCTCGACCATCATGGAAGAAGATTCAATGTTGGGTCAAGGTGAATTTCCTCATTCTTCTAACTCTTGCTCTGATCAGTACTTAAATTCAGTGATTGAAGAACACTTAGGTGATGAAAATCATCTTAAACATTCTAACATTCCTATGAAACTGATTAGACATGTAAATCTGCAATTTGAAGAAGAAACCTTAAACCTTCATCCACAAATCATACCTTATGCACATGAAAGATTAGATGTTTGTTATGAAAGTTTTAAATTTCCCATCATACATGAGGCAAATTTAGATGATCATATTATGTTGAAGGATTTATCACCAAAACAGAGTGAAAGTTTTAAGGAAAGTAGAGAGAAATGTCTTGAGAATGCTATTGCTAAATATCATAGCTCAAGAGATTCTTTTCATGTCTCATTTATGATTCATTTTAATCTTTATATCTCGATCTCTTCTTAGATTCTGATGGACATGACACTTTAACCACGGTATCTTACTCTTTCCCATCACAATAATTTCTTTTTGAAATGCCAAGATTTGGTGAAATTAATTCCATACGTAACATTTTTTAAGTTGGATTTGATGCTCTTTCACTTTCATCACTCACATAGGAAAAATACATGTTGCGAGATGATTTTACACGATTTATTTTTGAAAAAGACAATGCACTCTCTCTTATGGAGATAAAACATTCTACATTGCATATTCTTTCTTTGGTTAGTTCGAATTTTAATGTTTATGCTTTGCATTTTGAAAAGATCGATCTCATCAAAGGAAGTGTTCAAACCAATGATCTAATTGATGTCATGAATCCTCTTATGATGTGTTCCCCATTGATATATCCATTTCATCAAAGTCATAGTTTGCATCCTAATTTTTATGACAGGATCTTAGAATGGCTTGAAGATTCATATATAAAAAATCTTCATAATAAAGATAACGTTGTGCTTTCTTTTTTAATACCTAAATATATAGGAAGTAAGCATGACATGATTTGTTTAGATCCTCCATGTGAAGAAATTGATGAAAACTTGGAGAATTGTCAGGAGGATGGGGCACTTCGGCCTTGGCCGATGGTTATGTCAAGTCCCCATAATATTGACAAGTTTTCCAAACTTACTTACACTCTTCCATGCCATTATGACCCATATCATGACAAGATTGCAGAATGGCTGGAAGATTCATATATAAATAAGTTTCAAAAGAATGGTAAGGTTATTCTTGTTTTGTTTTTAAATGTATATATAGGAGGTAAGCATGACACATTTCTTTTGTATCTGCAAATACTACAAGATTTTATTCTAATTTTTGACTTTCTATGCCTTATAAGATTGAAGATGCTCTTGTGGCTGCACTAGAAATATGATTTTACTTAGCATTTTTATCTATTTAGTAGTTAGAGTAGGTTTAGGAGTAGGTTTCCTTTAGTTTTCTTTCTCATTGTTTCTTTTGTAATAATGTAGTTATGAACACAAGTGGGTACACCAAAAGAACCATAATATGAATGTTGTCAGGGAAGTCCACTTTAATCCTTTTCTCTCTGCTTTTCATTGAAGATTTCTTTTCAAAAACGCATTATCATCATGGAAATTTTAAAATGGAAAGTAAAGAGATAAGTAAATTTGAACTATAAATTCACCCGAATTCAACCCTAACCCAAGGTGCCACGAGTAGGGTTGCACTCATATTAATACGTATTTTTCTATTCTCTTTTAGTCTCTCAAGAGATTTTTCGCTTGATGATTTCAGATCCACCCTCTTGTAAATATTTTAAATTTTCTTTTTTGTTTTGATTTTGGTTCTTTTCATTTTGCTTGATTTTGATTTTTTTTCTAAATGATTATGTCTGAATCACCATTCATTTGTTGAAGGGAATCAAAATTTCTATTCATTAGCAGAAGTTGATAAAAGTTCAAGCACCTGAACAGTAAGTGCTAAAGTCAGATAAGTGGAAGTAAGATTATGTCCAATTATTGTTTTTGGTTTCTCATTAAAATCACAGGAAGACACGATTGTCCTTAAAAAAACTTCTAACGTTGTCCCTATTTTAATGAGAACAACTCAATGTGCTTCCCCATCCCAGAGATGATTTCTTAACATAAATTTAATTGTCCAAATCATGATGAAAGTCATCAGAACATAAAAATAACTCTTAAATGATCAATCCTTTCATTACCAGACTGTGAGATCTTCAATATCACCTTGCTCTCTTAATATCATGAAGTTTCTGGAAATTTATAAGAAAATTTTAGATATTTGGAAGCACTGCAATGTGTGGGAATTGTGTGTAAACCCGTTGGGACACTGAACATGTCTATTGGTAGCGGGAAAATGCACACATGATACCAAGGCAACTTTGTTGGGGTACTGAACAGGCCTGCTAGCAGCGAAGCAATGTTGGGTTTAAGAAGATAATCATGTATGTCTTTTAATTTGATCAAGTATGAAGATGTTTTTATCATGAATGGATGAATCTTGGATAGGATAGAGGTACTAGAGTGGGTTAAATGACATCCTTGTCGAGGCTATGGACGCCTGCTGGCAGCAGTGGCCCTGTCAACAACATTGAAGTCATCTATATAAACATCTCTACACCTATGATCTAAATAAAATACCAGATTACATTTTCAGACAGAAATACATCCAATGCTATGACTGTGTTATTTTCTGAGTTATTATCGGGACACTTGATCTGTCGCTAACTATTTCTAAAAATCTATTTCGTCTATGCCCCTGACATAAGTTTCCTGGTGATGCAAATATAACTTCTTCGCCCAATGTGTCGCCATTGTTGGAAGCCACCAATTTTGTCGAATTTTATCATAATTAAAAATCATCACATAGAGATAAAATCTTTCTGTAGCTGCCTCCTCCTTACATTTATAAACTTTTTTGTCTTTTGGCTTCAAGGAGATTTATTGGGATAACTTGTTTTTTTGAGTTTTTTCTCTTAGATTTCGTTTGTTTTGTTTAAATTTCACGACTGCAAGCATGAAATTCAAACAAAAAACTAGCTTGGGTAATCATTTTGCAGTCTGTGTTTCTCTTTTATTCTTTTACCAAAGAGATTACACTTTACGGGAACCTATATGTTGCTAAGTTTAAGTGTTATAAGCTCATTCATTAATCCTGTAACGTCCCCAACATTACGACTACTAGTGACACAGAGAGTGATTTTTTTTTTTGTTTGAAGCAGGAAAGCGATGACGACACATAGTTGAACCACACAAATTGATGACAAACAACGCTTGCAGATCAGGCCACTGACAAAAATGACTCTACACGCTGGCACATCCATCAATTGGTCGAAAGTATGAGAAATAAAAAAGGGACGACTACCCGCCCAACACAGATGCGACAACGCCTAGAAGCTAAAGGACAACATCTCTTGCATTAACTATGCATGCAGGAACTCTAACTCCTAATCTACCTCAATCATCAACAAGGGTTGTGCTAGAAAACTAAACCACAATCGACAAGCATCCTCCTAAGCTCGGGCGCAAGGTGTCATTCAAATGACTCGGATCATACATTCCACTTATTACTGTCACTCTTTTTATTTGCATTCAGTCAGTCAATCATATTCAAATATAAGCTTAACATATTTTTAGTTTTAGTCAATCATATTCAAATATAAGCTTTATATATTTTAAGTGTAGAAATCTAAAATTTAAAGGATTATATTTATAATTGAATGAAAAATAATTATATATAGGATGAAAGTCATTATAACATACTTATTATAAATTTAACATCCCATTTCATTTATGAGAATCAACTTCTTTAATGATTATTAAAAATAAAAAATAAAACTTAAGTATAATATTTACCAAATCTAATTTATGATATTTGGCATGTAACTTTATAAGTGCTAAAGTTAATGTAACGATATTTAATGATATAAAAACATGTCATGCACATCCAAGAGGGTTCAAGCACATCCATTCGTGGTATGGAAACACGGATATTCATATTATTAAAGGAAGAGAATCTGAAAGGTGATAGCAACCATTTTGGACTAGATTCAGATGCCAGATGCTAGTAAATACAGCTGAAATTCGACAAAGATTTTGGACTAGATTCAGATTCCAGTTGTTGGCGATTGCATGTGCCGAACACATATGCTTTAAATAATTAGCACTTAAACAATATATATACGTGCACTCTCCATTTACTGTGTTTGTGTTTTGCTTTCGGCAGCCTAGAGCTTAATATACATTTAATAGTGGCAGTTTCGTCATACTGAATATAACTATACATTTAATAGTAGCAGTTGTTGCCGATTGCGCGTGCTGGACACAAGCTCTTAAATAATTAGCACTTCTGAATTCAAATGAAATAAAAAAAGACGAATAATAAAATCTTTGGGTTTATTTATTTATTACATTCTTTTGCATGGGCAAAGATATGCGTCATATTCTCTCCCTTATTCTTCTGCGTTGTTTGCGTGTCGTTATTCAACAAGTTGCATAAATACTATTAGTTTTCCATTTAAATTGGTATCCTCCCTTTTTCTATTCTAGTTCATTGCAATGATTTATAGTTTGTAAAGGTTATTCACATTGTGATTAAGCAAACTTGAGTAGAAGTTATTGCTTATCTGAATTATCTCTCCTTTTACTAAAGAAAAGATTTGAATAGAACTTTACCTATGGGGAACCAACTCAAATGGGTTGCTATTGTAAGCCTAACATTCCTTGTTAGCATGCGATTCCTCAACCTCGAAAACCGTTCTGGCCATTGTAATTGCTTCATGAAAATTCCTAGAAGACGTAAGGCGTTTCCATCTCTTTCATGGATTAGAGCAGATCAATGCTAACCCTGGGTATTTATATAAATTAAGGCTTCAGATGAATCTATGTTAATTATGTTTTGAATCTGTTTTGTTCGACATCCAAATTATTTTCCATTTTATTTTATTCGTGTCACCAGAGTATACATACAAATCTTTGCTTGCCAGGGCACGATGTCAGGTACACATAAATCCTTTACTGTGTAAAAACACCACATTCTATCATCGTAAATGGAGTAAACTCAATTAATAATCATTTAGATTATTGTTGATCCAATTTTTATACATTTTCAGATGTTTCTTTTTTCCATTATCTCAAACAACATGTCAAATGGTTTTTAACTTTGAGCTATTGATTTGTAATTGGAAACAGGAGTCACATTGGAGGAAATGGTAGCCGTAAAACACCACCATGAAAGAATTGATGAAGCTCTTGTTACACTCTCGAGTCATGACCAAACCCCAACTGGAGGTTGAAGTATCTCAGATCAAATAATGGAGGTGATATTATCAATCCTTACAACACCATGTTTACACAGCCACCCGAAGGCTCGACTAAGATGCAGTCACAACGATGCCCAAGCACCGTCGACCAATTAACTTCGTTGCCTCTCGGTAATGGTACCGCAATAAATTGTCATTCAACCATCCAATCAATGAGTAAATTTGTTGGACACTATTTATAAATTCGTTGATATTAAAGTCCAACAAAAACACAGTCCTTCAAGAAATCGGCTATCAATTGACATAAGAAATTTGCTGCCATTAAATGTTGAATACATTGTTTCCAAGAGGAATATAGATCACCCGGAATGCCTTTTACAAAATCGCCCAAACATCACAAGTGCGCCGACCCTTCAACGCTTGTGTCATCATAACAGAATGTTGGGTGTAACAAAAAAAATTGTTAGTAAAAGGACAATTCGCAGTCTGTATAAATATAAACAAGGGACAAATTGCATGGAAGAATCCTGGGTCTAGGTAGAATAATCGCAGGCCCCCAATTAGCCTCTAGGGACAGGTTAAAAGATAAAGAAAACAGATCGCTGGCAGGTGTAAAGAAAATGTAGGCTGAAAATTGACTCCGACGTTATTCAATCCAGAGTAACAAATAAAACAACGTCTTAGAAGTTTAAGTTTTTGTTTCATTTTCTAAGATGCCCAACAACACAGATTTAATGTAGATTATTTGCGTTCCAGGATACCAGTACGAGAAAAAAAATTGCAGACTGATATTAAATCCTTTCATTCCCAGGGTACCAATAAAATTTCAGACTGAGATTAAATCTTTTCATTGTCAGGATATCAATGAAATTGCAAACTGAACGAAATTCCTTACATTACCAGTATATCAATATGTAAAAAAAAAAACAGAGTGAGATTAAATCTTTTCATTACCAGGATATCATTAAAATTGCGGACTGAAATGAAATTCTTTACATTACCAGGATAGCAATCCACGCAGCCAATAGTAAGGGAACACAAGGGTCCAATAGGAGAGGTCATGGAGATGATCGTAGGGAAAACCAACATGACGAGGAAATTCCATACGTAGAGGTACTTTGCTAGAGGGCGCAAGACAACAAGCTGCCAAGGACAACAACAAAGGTAGACGATGGATGGGTTCATCCTTCACTTCACCATCCTTGCACAGAAAAGTAGGGCGTTGAGATCCATAAGTATTTTAACGCTAAGGTGATGACCATAGATCAAGCTCCTGGCTGACTGCTCATGCGAGGACTGGTGAGATAGGGACGAAGGGAAACAACACAATGGTCTAAACAAAACACCACAGACGGTCAGGACATGCGGGAAACAAAGGTCATGGGAAACCAATCAATCAATCAGCTAGGCCATAAAATTTTAGTCCTGAATCTAGACCACTAGTTTACCTACCCAAAATAAACATGCGGATCCAAATCATAAATCCTACAACAATATACCATACCAACAAAGAAAGTGTACCGTTTCATGATCGCCTTCTCTGAGTGGACATCCCACGCGCTTCGTGCTACTCCCACTTGTCGATCGTCGAGAGACTTCACCGGTACCTCCCAGCCAATGCTAGGGGTACTCTTCTTCCCCCTTAGCCCCCCGAGCCACAAAGAGGCCACACACACTATCCAAAGGTTTCGTCTAGCTCCCAGCTCGCCTCGCAAGGCCGAGCTACCACTCCTCTTCGAGTTGGGTATCCCAACTCCCACAAGTAAATCAGTCAAGTAGATATTTCTGCAGCGTAACATTACACAAACAGAAGGTGATCCCTCATCCTTCTCCTTCCTTCATTTTATAGAGTTTCAAACTTCCTTTCTTTCCTAAAATCTCATTTAATTAAAGTTTTAAAATAAATTCCTAAAAATTCCTCTCCGTACAAGTGTCACCCATCTCCTACATTCCTCCATTATTTAATTTCTTTAATTAATTAATTATCTCAATTCCCTCACCCACCTAGAGTTACTCCTAGAATCACTCCTAGGTGTCCCCTAATTCTCTTACAGGTTTTAATAGCTTTCCCTTTTTTTAAATTGTCATTTCAGTTTAAATTAGAAGGTTCTTAAATGGTAGATGCTTTACTAAGTTTTGACCTTCCACTTTTTCCCTTAAGTTCCCCCTTTTTCCCTTTTTATGTTACCCCTTTTTAGGTGTGGAATTTAACCCCTTTTCCCTTTTATCATTAAATTAGTATATTTTAAATTTTCAAAAAGATAAAACAATTAATTCCCTCTTTATATTTTTTATCCACAGATTTTATTTTTTATGAATAAATTAAATTTCTTACTCCCTTCATGTTACAAGATTTAACTAAGATCATAATTATTAATTAAGTTGTTTTTATTTTTATTATTAATATTATTTTTTTTTAAGACAAAATTTTACCACTAGCGTAATTTAGACTTAGGCCTTAAATTTCGTACAGGGCGACATTTAATTAGGGAAATTGTTTTTTTTTAAATTACTTAACACGTTATTTGTCTTAAGGCCATCTAGGTTCATCCCTCTATCATTAACAATGCGACGTGCCTTTCAGGACGCACTAGGTGCTCCAAGGGTGCCACTCGCCTCATTTGTTCCCTTGCACGACATGCCCTTTAGGACGCACTATGTGCTCCAAGGGTGCCACTCGCCTCTTGACTGATTTGGTAGGAATCAATAACCCCTAGATTCAACACTCTGCCAAGTGAAATTGTGGGAGACTAAGGGATTCTAAGGAATAAGGCCCCCACCTTATTGCGTGCCCCTTAGAATCATCGTGAGTGACTGTCGTAGTCTGCCCTCATAGCATCGTGGGTCCTCTCGAACTAGGTAATCATTAACCTACAGTTTGAGCCACGACGGGAATGCTAGTAGGTTGTGGCAGGGTTGTTGTCCACACCTCTCCTTCAACATCTCTGGTAGTCGTGTGTGACCCCTTTACTCCATATGTGAGTCTAGTCGGCAAGCTATCGTCAGCCTGCATCATGAACCAATCATGTCAGAACATATCCATATCATATCATCCAGTCAGATGCACTAAAATCATAGTAAAGCAATCAAACCTCAATGGCACACTCCCTGACTCGATCTGGAGTCCAAGGGGTTCCATCAATGCTTCTGCATCCATGAGGTCCATAATCCTGCACACTCAGTAAACCGAGTCAATAGCACCTGTCTATGTCAATGCAGTAAAACAACATTTCATCAACCCATAACACCTCATAATCAAATCAAATGTTTTTAATAGCATAATAATCCATATCACTTGGGAGCAAGTGTGCTCAAAGAATAAGTTCGCTCAGTGTGCCAGAGCGGGATGTTACAAATCCACTGCCACATTTTTATGTATTATGGGATTATCTATGGTTGATTGTATGGTTTGATTATTTGATATCCATAATTGTGTTGCAACATTGGATTAACAATCAATATGTTCTCTTTTCTCTATCATTCATACCTCTTTCATGTCACTTGGTACAGATCTAATGTACCCACGAATACACCTCATTTTGTTGTCTTGTACATTTAATGACCCTCCTTCATTTTTAAAATAAGAAGCTGATAGTGGTTGGGGTTTAATATTCATTGTGCATAATGGTTCATAGGCCTATGCATCCTATGGTTTTTTTTCACTCCAAACATAAATTACCAAACATGATAATCGCCCAAGTTTGTAGGTATCGGGCCATTTCAGTTTTCACAGTCCTCTCCTTATTAGTTGTCTATTGGAAAACATAGCCTCCCTCCCGTGGTATCTACTGTGTCTGTTTGATAACTACCATGGCCCCTATGGTTCGATTTGAACCTAATGGATGTCAATCCCTTCTCTCCCACGACGATGCCATAAATGATTTGCAGGCTCAGGGTTGGGATATTTTCATCCGAAAATTCGAAGGTTATAACCTGGCGGTCGCATAGGCATTTGCTCAAATGTTTGATGGGTTTAGAGCCAAAGTTGGGGATCTACAATTGGAGATCACAGATGAATCTATAGCCTGAGCAACAAGACTCTCATAGGAAGGCTAAAAATGGTTCAAAAATGTTAAACTGGAAGACGTGCCTTAGAGCTTGTTCATGGTCTCTCAAAAATCTACGTGTTTCCCTAAAGGTATTCCTATTAACCTCTTGAAACCTCGATGGCACAACCTTATTTTGATTCTGAAATAGTTTATAATGTGCGAGGGTAGGTATGTTTTAGTATTTTTATACCACATCTGTCTGTTGATGTTGTTCCTAGGGTTTAAGCTAAACATGCCCTTCTATTTGTTGATGAGCCTGTATAAGATGTCAAAACGTTATAAGAAACAGAGATTGGACCCTCTATCAAGCCTCTTTCACCATGGGATTATAATAATTCTATTTTTATCGCACCTCTCTCAAATTGGGGACACTTGGGAAAAATTCACGTGTCGAAACAATTTTACCCTACTCGAGAGCACAGTGAACTCACCTTTGAATTTAAATGTAAACCCCAATCCTGATAAAGCGAGAGTCAAGGTTTCAATTCACATAATGACTGTGAGATTAATGAACCAAATTCTGTTGCTTTGCAAACCCCCTTGGGAAAAAAACCACGATGTATTTTCACACCCAGAAAATCATTAGAAGAGGTAGTGGATGTATTAAAAGAGAAGGTTTCTCCTACTCCTGCTATTGAGCCGAATCACGGCTTTAGTGACAAACCTATTGTTAATAAAAATCATAAGAGAAAGAAACAAGATAACTAAGATTTGAGTTTTATAAACAAGAGATCTGGCCGATCAATATCCAGGAGTCTGAGAAATCGAAAGAAGGATCATTTGAGCTCGATCTCAGTGATCGAGGTCAATGATCACTGTTCCGATGATGAGATCAATGATTTCCTTGCATGAAAAGATACAGATAACTAGTGTCTCGGGAACAAAACTATTGGTCAAGCTGTGCAATACGACTTTGTTTCTAGACTACCTTCATTTATGAAAGGCCAAGAGGGATTTGCTGGAATAGGCCATGATTTGAAACAAGCCACAGGAAGGAAAAAAGCACCCATTGTTGAGTACACTCAACCTCGGCCTGCTATAGCACTGGTACACTGTGACAATTGTTTGGACTGGGTAGAATGCTATTATAGGGACATACCATATTTATAGGCACAATTGAAACATCTGGTTGCTCAAAATTCTTTGCTTGAACGAGAAAATCAAGAGTTAAAGGCATGCATAGATCGAACAAGTAAAAGGACCAAGAGATCTGGTAGTGTGACTATAAAAAATGCAACCAACTTCAATGCCATCATTAATTCAGAACTATTCAATGCCTCACTGTCTAATTTCTAGAATGGTAAAAGTGGTTTTGTTTTTCTTTCATTTTATTCTGTTTTAAAAGTCAAATAGGAATATTTATTATGATTTTCTTTGTTAATATAAGACTAGCTATAGAATCTCACGATTATGTAGCCAATCTATTTCTAAATGTTAGTTTGTATTACTTTCTAAATATCAATTTTGTTTTGTCATCTACATGAAAATGATAATTATGGTGTTATTTACAAGGAGAAACCATCTTAGATCATGCGTTGTATAGTTCATTAGTTTCTTTCTTTTATTTGATAAAGCGTTGTCATTATGTAATAATTTTTCATAAACCAACTCCTACAGGAATGGTTTCCTTTTGTACTATTTTTGTAAAGCAATCTATTTTTTGGGGATTACACTCTATCTTGCGTGATAAGAGTTTGTTAATCCAAAACTAGTTTAAATAGTGATCATTGTTAGTAGTGAACACAACTTTTGTTGGGATACAGTATGGATATGTGATTTTGAGAACTGATATGGGGAAGAAACTCACCATTGGCTTTAGACCTGTGTGATGCTTATTCCATTGTGTTCTTCTATTACCTCATTTTTATGAGATATTATTATGATCGATTTAGCTTTAGCCTTGTCGTCATATGATGTTTCATATTGTTTAATATTTAGATGTTGTCCATAATTTGTTATTCCATTTTCGTATCTGTGATCAATCTGTCATTTGATTATTATTGATTTATTCTGGATATTAAATGATGGATAATATTAATACTTTGAATTGAGTTTCCTTTCATTCTAAGTTATTGATGATCATAAGATCACCAGATTTTTACAGTTATAATTATGTTGTTATATTCTCACTCCAACACATCAAACATTTCTTTGAATTTATTTTGGGACTATTAACATTGTTCTGTCATAGGTTTCCCTCACATGCAGGACAATTAGGATCTCAAAGTACATAGGAATATAAACTCAGTTTAATTGATTAGTTACATGTTAGTTTGCTTGTTATTTAGTTAAATTATTTATTAATGAAATGAGGATAGCATGACTTAGCTTTGACCTTTTATGTATCGTTATTTCAATTATATTTTCTTAGTATTATTAGTTTTAAATCTTTAAATATTCAAAAAGAAAACAAAAATATTTATGTGCTTTCTTTATCCAGTTTAGAAAAACTTTTAAGAACATTCATTTCATAAGATTTCAAGTAAACCTTGCAAGTTGTATATAGATTGTTTATAATCATATGCACATACTCATGTTTCTATTTGAACACTTGTAATTAATAAAGTTATATTCTTAGTATCATAGATTTTAGATTAGTTTCATTTATTTTATTATTTTTAGGACTTTAGTTGGCCAACGGAGCCATTAAACTCGTCAGGTCATTTCATTCCAAACGGCTTGGGTTAATTAGACAACCCCGGTCCGGATTTGACCTTCCAGTTGATGGTGTGTCACTTATGCCCGTCAACAGGGTAGGAGGTTGGTGGAAGGCCTACACATAGTTGGTGGTCTTATTATAAAGAGATAAGTACCAATTCTATGTTAATTGTATGTTGTGTATCTTGCACATGTGTTATAATGTTATGAGTATTTCATGTATATGTTGAATGTGGAGGCTTATTGTTATTTCTGCATTAATCTATATTGTAGAATAATGTTTATGTCTGTTTAAATTTTCATTAGATATATATGTATATCAGAGCATGATAGTTTCAAGTGGCATGACTGGGTCTGGGTGGATGGGTATGTTACAATCTAGTTTTAGAGAAGTTTGGTTTTGAAGTAGTGGCGTGTCCCCGGAGAGGGTGACTGGGGGATGTTACAAATAGGTATCAGAGCCCATGGTTTCAACATTGAACTTGGATGGGCCATGAATTTGGAATCGAAGTAAACAATTCCACGACGAGTTGATGTACAACGTGTCAGGAGGGCATTGAGGGAACACCTTGGTTGTGTTCAAAAGATCAGGAGGTATAACAGTTTGAAAAACCATGACATACATGGTATTGGGTCACAGATTTAAATTTGGGCCATTGGATCTATTCGGAAGAAGACAGATCCCCCACAACAGTCAGATCGGGAGAAGGTGCATGGAGGTTAAGCACAGAATTTCTTCGGACTTCGCCCCTCTGTCCATTTTAAAGCTATAGTAGAGAAATCCGCCAAAGTATTAAGGTTTGAAAGTAATCTAGACCATCCATTTCTAGGGACATGTGTCTACGTATTAAGAAACATTCAAAATTCGACAGTTTGAGGATTGTGGGGTGTTCAGCAGCGAAATCCTTTGAAGTCTTGGAGTGATTCTCAGTCATGGATCATTCGAGAGGAGAAATCTTGGATTTCTCTTGTGGTTCATTGATTTGGTGTTTGGAGAAATCCATTGTAGGTTACACAGTGAAGAAATCATCGAAGTCCTGAAGATACGGAAAGTAGTCATCAACCATCGAGGGTTTAGGAGTTTTGACAATGTGTATATGTGAAGAAATTGCCGAAGTCCCGAAGCGTCGGAGATGACGTGGACCTATTCTGTAGTTGAAAATTCAAAAAATTTGAAAAAGTGTCGATGAGAAGAATCACCGAAGTCTCGGTTTGTCGAAGTGACATGACATTATGACGTCATCAGGGGTGATGTGGATCCTGTTCGACAGTTCAATAGTTTTGAGAAAGTGTCAATGATAAGAAATCCCCAAAGTCCCAAAGCGTTGGATAAGACATGGAAAGGTGATGTTACCTAGGGTGACGTGGACCTACCCTAAATCTGCCACGTATCACTTGTTGTCATACTTTTAATAGGCCCTTAGGACTGATTGGGACCTGACATGTGTCGCTTGACAGTGGGGCCATGTGTCACCACTTTGATTGGTGACAACTAGATTACATGGGTCACGGGAGGTTAATAAGTTCGAGAGTTCGATGTTTAGGGAAAACTATTGGAAGAACTTTCGGATCTCTGTATTCCCGGAGTCCCTAAGTATTGAAGTTATGAAGTCATAGAGCACCGAAGTGATGTGGCTTGGTGACGTCACCTAGGGTGATGTGGACACACAAGATGCGTGACATGTGTCAGTGTGCTATGTTCTTTTTAAAGACTAATTTTCCATTTAGAGATTGACACGTGTCACCCCTCGGATTAGGTCACGTGTCCACTTCTAGTCTTTTTCCACGTGGTGCTAGATCCTGCAGTATGGAGACTTGGCACTATGGAGGAACTTGGTCAAGAGTTGTTAAGTATGAAGAGTCCCAAAGCTCCGAAGAGCGGAGTAAATCTTCACCATTCATCGGGAGGGGACACACGACATTATATCTCCTGGAGGATTTGAGTTGCAGAATTGTTGTGAGTCGAGAACTCCCGGAGGGCCGGAGTTAATATCGATCGTTGATCGAGAGATGACACATGGATTCAAGAGAAGGGATCCTCAGTGGGTTGAAACTTTGGGAGATTGGTAGTGAATTGTTTTGGAAACCGTCGAAACCTGGAGTCTTGGAGCTCCTATCCACCGTATATATGAACAAAGCATGAGGACCATCGATCCACCGTTCTTCGCGAGTTCGCCATTTTGGTGGTCTGGGTTTTTTGTGATGTGTAGAAATGGAAACCTTTGAAGCTCTGAAGTCTCGAAGTCCCAAGGCTCCAGATAAGGGCCTATCTATTAGCACTTGGTCACAGCTCGAGGTCACATGAGTTTGGGGGACAAAAAAAAGGGGCTAGCGCCCGAAGTTTTGTTTTAAGAACAGGAAAAGGGATTAGAGAAAGAGCCCGTGAGGTTCTTGATGTATAGACCTACACCTAGAAAGGTAAGGAATGACTATAAACTTGAATAAGGGATATAGCATGGATCCAAGAGCCAATTCGACTTTGAGTTGGAAGAATCCATGTACAGGATTGCATCACTGAAAAGAAAATTGTTCAAATATCCATAACTTCCTGCTCAAAACTCAGAGTTGAGCATGGAAACAACCATTGGAAAGGTATTGAGCAGTAGAAGATAATTTTTCACCCATAAATTGGATCTGAATGATCAATTTCTTAGGAAATCAATATAAAATAAGTCTGATATATTAATGAATCAGAATGGTTCATGTTTTCATGAAATTATTAGGAACAATTAGCCTAAAAAAGTTATGTTGGTTGCACATTTTTGTAGAATTAACAACTATCAGATCATAATTGGCACATAGTGTAGTGTGATGGATGATACACATGTAATCTACAGTCAAGAGGATGAAATCAAAGGGTTGAATGTACAGTTGGGTATGGAAAGAACCAACTCCAATGGACATGGAGGAGGAAATGAGGAAGACATAAATATGGATGAGACCATCAAAAAATTACGGACAGATGTCCAAAGCCACAAGGATGATAACGAGAGGCTTATGAAGGCCAAGGAATAACAAGAATACTTCAATATGAATTTAATGAAAATCCTGGACATAATTGAAAAGAAGTTGGATAAGGAGAGTGACTCAAGCAAATCAGGAAGCCATGGTACCCTTGAGGAAAAAGGAATATCAATGAGTGGTAGCATACATCACCATGAATCCCAAAAGCATTCCCATAAGGGAGAACATAGTAGCTCAAGTCCATCCCCTATCAGGAAGCATCATAGGAGGTCTGGGGTGGATGAATTGAAAGGAGAAATGAATAAGATCAAACCTCCTACTTTTGATGGAGAGCACAAGAAGGATGAAGATGTTGAGACATGGATGGTAGGCATGAGGAAGTAATTCCAATTGCATAACTATTCTTCCCATGTAGAAGGAAGAATTTCTATATATCAGATGAAAGGAAAGGCATCCATGCGGTGGGATCATCTTATGCAAGTGCAGCACCTCAGAGAGAAAAATGTGACTTGGAAGGAATTCAAGAGGAATTTTGAGAAGAAATACCTAACCAAGAGGTATTATGACAAAAATATGAAAGAGTTCTTTGAACTCAAACTCGGTAGCATGACTATTGATGAATATGAAAGGAGATTTCTAGAGCTGTTGAAGTATGTATCCTTCATCAAGGATAAGACAATTAAGATTTAGAGGTACCTGATTGGTCTTCCATCTTTCATTGGTGATAAAATCCAATATGATGATCCCAAGACTCTTGAAGAAACCATAAGGAGAGAAAAGTTCTTCTATGATCAACATAAGGGAAAGCCTACTTTCCAAAAGGCTTGGGAGGACAAGAGCCAATTTAAAACGGAACATAGGCATAATGGGAACATGCCACCCTTTTTAAGAAACAACCCTCAAGGACAACCATCTTTTAGAGAGAATATAATGGTTGAGGTAGGTGGGAAAAGGCCAAGGAAGACACCCATTAAATGTTGGGGTTGTAAAGGAGACCATAAGTATAGAGATTGTCCTCACAAAAGTGACAAAGTGAGAGTTTTCCACAATGTACAGCAAGCAGAAACAATGGAGGACATGGGAATAAGTGTACCTAGGATCTACATATCCCTGGACAATAAAAAAACAGAGTTTCAATCACACATGATTGAAGTAGAAGCTATGATCAATAACCATGCCTTTACTATTTGATAGATTCATGAGCTAGTCATAGTTACATAGATCCTAAAGTTGTGGAAAGATTTATTTTTCCAAGAAGCAAGCATGAGAAATATTGGCTAGTACAGTTGGCTACAAGAGCCAAGAGAAAAGTTGTTGAGCTGGTTAAATCATGTCCAGTGGACATGAATGGGCTAAGTACCAAGGTAGATTTGAACGTCCTTCCATTGGGTTCAAATGATTGTCTAATTGGTATGGATTTTTTGGACCAACACCATGCTGTCTTAGACTGTCATAATAAGGCATTTAATTTCCCGAATGAGGAAGGGAACCCAAGAACAATCCATGAATTCCTAGGTCAGTTAATGTCTGAGATATCTCAACAATGAAACTAAAGAAGTGTTATAGGAAGGGCTGCCAAATATTTGTTGTTCATATGGAAGAAGAACCTAAGGATAGAGTGCCAAATATGAAGGATCATTTAGTATTGAAATATTTTGAGGATGTGTTCAAGGAGATACTAGGACTACCCCCAAAGAGAGATATTGATTTCTTTATAAATTTGATGCCTGGAGCAGCTCCAGTATCAAAGACTCCCTATAGAATGAGTACACCAGAGTTGAAAGAGTTGCAAATGCATCTTGAAGAGATTCTGAAGAAGGGGTATATACACTCAAGTGTGTCACCTTGGGGCACACCAGTCTTATTTGTGAAGAAGAAATATGGGGCATTGAGATTGTGCATCGACTTCAGACAATTGAACAAAGTGACTATACAGAACAAGTATCATTTTCCAAGGATAGATGATCTCTTTGATTAGTTAAAGGATGAAAGGATATTCTCAAAGATTGATCTTAGGTCAGGATATCATCAATTAAGGATCAGAGATGAAGGCATCAGCAAGACCACCTTCAGGACAAGGTATGGTCATTACGAATTCACAGTGGTTCCATTTGGGTTATCAAATGCACCAACTATTTTTATGTGCTTGATGAATGGTGTTTTCCGGGAATATTTAGACAAATTTGTGATTGTCTTTTTGCATGACATCCTTGTGTATTCCAATTCAGAAGAAGAACATGAGAATCATTTGAGAATGGTGTTACAAGTTTTAAGAGAGCATCAATTGTATGCCAAATTGAGCAAGTGCTCATTTTATCAAAACCGAATTCACTATTTGCGGAATATCATATCCAAAGAAGGGATAGCAGTGGAACCTGAAAATATTGAAGCTATTAAAGGGTGGAGAACAACTAATAATGTGACAGAATTCAGATCCTTCATGGGTCTAGCTGGCTACTATAGAAGATTCATTGCAGGGTTTTTGAGAATTGCTCACCCAATCACTTCCTTGCAATGGAAGGGGGTGAGGTTTCAATGGAAAACTAAATGTGAAAAGAGCTTCCAGCAATTGAAATAGTTGTTAACCAATGCTCCAATTCTGAGGATTGCAAAGCCCAATGAATATTTCTTGGTTTGCATAGATGCATGCAAAGGACTTGGTGGATTCCACAGTCAAAATGGGTTTGTGATATGTTTTGAATCTAGAAAATTGAAAGAGCATGAAAGACTCTATGCCACTCATGATTTGGAGTTGGCAGACACAGTGCATGCCTTGAATAAGTGGAGGCACTAGCTCATGGGAAAGAGGTTTGAGCTGAGAAAAAACCATAATGGTATGAAATATTTGTTTGATCAACCAACTTTGAATGTTAGGCAGAGTAGATGGTTGGAATTCATTTGTGAGTATGACTTTGATATCAATCACATCAAAGGAAAAGAGAAAAAAGTGGATGATGCACTCAGCATGAGACTACATGAACTGCATACTACAACCATTAGCATGTATCAAACTGATCATAAAGGCATAATTTTTTAGGTTGCAAAAGCTGATTTGCAGTACGAGGAATTGGTAACAAAATAGTAGCAAAGTAAAATGCAACAGAAAGCTAAAGATTTTGAATTGGGAATTGATGGAATTCTCATGTACAGGAACATAATTTATGTACCCATTTCTCATGAATTGAGGAGTATGATTTTAAAATATATGCATAATGCATCTTATGTTGGACACCCAAGATATCAAATAATAATTTTAGCAGTCGAGAGCCAATATTATTGGCTAGGCATAAAGAGGGAGATTGTTGAATATATTGCTAAATGTTTGGAGTGTCAAAGGGTTAAGGCTAAGCATAGACACCCAACAGGGTTGTTGCAGTCATTACCCATTCCTGAGTTGAAGTGGGAAGTGGTTACAATGGATTTCATCACCAAACTACCCAGAACAAGCAACCTACATGATGTTATCATGGTGGTGGTGGAAAAGATTACTAAAGCTTCCCATTTCATTTCTATGAAGGTTACTCACAAGGAAACCAATGTTGTTGATATTTATATGAGGGAAGTAGCATGCTTGCATGGCATACCTAATACAATTGTGTCTAACAGAGACCCAAAGTTTAACTCAAAGTTTTGGATGGGGTTATTCAAAGGGTTCGAAACAAATATGAACTTCATCACAACTTATCATCTAGATATTGATGGGAAAACATAAAGGGTGAACCAAGTGATAGAGGATATACTAAGGATGTATGTGATGGACAAACCATATGAATGGGAATATTATCTACACTTGGTATAATTTTCCTACACCAATGGGTATCAAGCATCACTGAAGATGAGCGCATTTGAGGCACTTTATGGCACAAAGTGCAACACACAGTAAGTTAGGACAACCCAACTGATAGAGCGGTGATTGGGCTAGAGTTGCTCAGAGAAATGGAAGATCAGATGTCAAAGATTAAGACGAATTTAGAGGTTGCCCAATACATGAAGAAAAGCTATGCTAACAAGGGAAGAACTCACAGGGAATTCAAAGTGGGTGATCATGTTTTCTTGAAGGTGAAGGCCAAAAAAAGTTCCCTGAAGTTGGGAAACTATTCCAAGTTGGCAACCAGATATTGTGGGCCGTTTGAAATCCTAGAAAGTATTGGACTAGTAGCTTACATGCTTGCATTACCTGCATCTATGTCTATACATAATATATTCCATGTACCATTGCTTAAGAAATATATACTTGATGCTAATCATGTTATTGATTGGAATGTGATTCAGGTGGAGCAAAAAAGTGCTTTTCAAGTGCATCAGGTATGCATTATGGACCGGAAAATAAAACATCTTTGGAATCAAGCCATAGGGATTGTAAAGGTCCAATGGAACTGGTACAGTCCTGAGGACACAACTTGGGAGCATGAAGATGCTATGTGAATAGAATACCCACATCTTTTTGAATATTTTGAAAATATTTTTGATGTTATGTAAATGAGTTGCACTTAGGACAGTGAAAAATAAGGGGAGGGGATTGTAATACCCCAAGGTCGAGCCCCTATTGAATTGTAATGATGTTTAATGAAGTTTATAGGTTTTTGATCCAAGTATTTATAAGTTGGAGGCTTATGTGTTTATTAGGCCGGAGAGCCTAAATGCTAAGGCCGATGAACCTATTTTTGTTTATGTAATTATGCAGATCATTAATAAAAATGCATCGTTGCGTGTAGACCAACCATGAAGAAAGATTTATGGGCAACTAAGATCCACTAGGAAGGGAAAGGGAAGGGGGCTGAGAGGATAGAAAAATGGGATAAGATTGAGGGCTTAACCAAATTGAATATTATAATGTATTTCCTAAATTACTAAAGTTTGGGAAATAAGCCTTGTTATCCTAAGTTCCTCTGGGGAGAGGAACGAACTCCAAGTGGAGAGGAACGAGCTCCTGGAGAGACAAGTGTCCTCCAGGATGCATGTAGATTTATGTGGGGAATTCCATCGTTGAGGGGGTTCGCTCTCACCATTTGGACCATTCTGACCATTCTTTCCATCCATTGGCCCATTCACTCATGCACTGAGCAGGAATGCAGTCATCCATTTCCGCCATTATTGAACCCTCTTCCATCATGAACCTCTCTAATTTTTTGATCCATCCCTTTCCTTACCTGATTTTTCTACTATAGTTACCTGGTTGACTTAAGAGATGGACAAAAGAAGCAGGTTGTCAGGCCTGTGATTTGAAGAGGTGGGTTGTCAGGCCCGCGGTTGAAGAAGAAGGTTGTCAGGACTGTGAGAAACTCTCTTTAGGTGAGAGATATTGTTGGGGAAGTGATTTCTGTTGGAGGGATCCCAGCAGCTACAGAGCTCTGAAAATTCCTGATCTCTGAAATTTCAGAGACCACGTTGCTCCCTCTTTAACATACAATGGGATAGGCATCTGGGGAATGATAGTCTGTGAGTAGTCAGTGTAAGCAGGCTCTTGGATGGAATCCTTCATGTTGCATTGTGTAGTCTTCCGTAGTCTCAGCCTAGCCTAGTATTTCTTTTTCCCTGGGTGGAGTTTAGTCCTATCTGTGGGTTGACCCACTATTGATAGATTGGAGCAGCGTGGTCTAAGCGTGGGGGGTTTGTGGAAGGCTTGCATATAGTCGATGGTCTTCTCATAAAAATATAAGTACCAATTGTATGTTGTGTATATTGCACATGTGTTATAATGCTATGAGTATTGCCTGTATATGTTTCATGTGTAGGCTTACTATTATTTCTGCATTAATCTATATTGTAGCAGAATGTTTATCTCTATTTAAATTTACATTAGATATATATGTATATCATAGCATTATAGTTTCAAGTGGCATGAATCGGTCTAGGTGGTTGGGTATGTTACAATCTGGTTTCAGAGTAGTTTGGTTTTGAAGTAGTGGCATGTCCTTGGCCAGGGTAACCGGGGGACGTTACATGTTCCATCTGGAATATCCATGTTATAGGATATTTACCATGAAACTTCCTCGTATCGATATTTGGAATGAAGTAGTTACTTGGTGCCACATTGAAACCTCTATGATGTGGATATTGAAGTGATTATTTCCTTGCATTTTAATATCTCCTTTATAGAATCTCTCATCTAGAGCATGTAAGATCACGGAAGACATGGAAATTTTCAATTCTAACATTTTTTTTTCCATATGCTCCTGATTTTCACCCATCTCCTTTTCCATCTTTTTCATATTTTCATCCATATTATTTTCAACCTCATCCATCTTATTTTCCACCTCATCCATCTTATTTTCCACCTTTCCAATCCGGTGAAATATTTCTTCTCATTCTTTTTGAGTCATGGTTGAACTCTCTGGAGGTTTATTTGGTGAGAAACCTTTTGAAGGAACCTTTGGATCTGTGTGAGAAAATAACATTTCTCCTCTTTTTCCTCTTTATCACAAATTTGAATCATAAAAAACAAACATTCTAATCAAAATTAATGTTAATTGTATGTTAGTTACCTTTCAAACCCTTAATTTGGAGTATGTCTAGATGGATAACCTTTGTTCTAATATATCCATTAATTTTGAACCCTTACAAGTCTACAATTTTGGCCTATAATGCTCAGATATGACTTCTTTTACTCCTGAAAATTTCATAGTTTGACCCTTCATTGATAAAAAGTTATAACACAAATACCAAAATGACTTGTTTAAGACTAATTTCATGATTAGCAAAAATCCAAAAGATATATATCACAAATTATAATGATTCAAATTCTATAAATTTTTCCACATGTAATTCTATATGTCTCCTCAAGAATTTGAAAATTTTAGTTTCTGAAAATTCACCAAAATGTTTTTATAGAAAAAATAAAAATATGCTTCATTTGAGACTAATTTTAGGACTAGTCACAAACCCTAACTCCCACCGGATATATCTATGAAAATATAATGAGCCAAATGCTAAAAATTTTACCACCTATTATTTGTTGTATTTAATCCATCTTCCAAAAATTTCACTATCTAAAATTGATCATAAAAAAATTTATAGCAAAAATACCAAGATGACTCGTTTAAAACTGATTTCAGGATGAGTCAAAATCCATATCTTCCATAGGCTATATATTCAAAAGTATAAAGAACAAGAACCTAATTTTTTTACCAGATGAACTTAGATATGTATCCTAGTTAACATCCTAATTTCATTGTCTGAAGCATGCTAGAAAAAACGTTATAGAAAAAAATCCAAGATTACTCGTTTGAAGAAGAAAAACTCTAGGATCGATGCTCTGATGCCAAATGTTATGAACCAATGCCTTGGGAAGGATAAGATTTCAATGAATAGCAATCTGCCTCAAGGGGGAAACCTTTGTTTATAATATATTCAATGTATAATATTAGATGAGTTGATCCTAAGATTAGGTTTCCTTGGTATATATATATGAGACAAAGGGTTCAATTATAATGATGAAGGGTTCTAGACTACATATAAATATAACACTAGAAATGTAATAATTCAATATCTAGGGATTAATAAGGGTTTTTATACTTAACATAGGGCTTTGTATAGAGATTAAAAAATCAGATACACTTCAGTTTTTAATAGGTTGGAATAAATTATAGAAAGGGGTGATGACAACAAGGATGTTCACATCGAAGCCAAGGTGATGGCCACCCCAAGAAAAAATAATCCCAAAAAGAAGAAGCAAACCACCTATGATGATTCACATACAATGGAAAGTTCAAATTTTGATGCAATAGAGGTCCCACTCCTAGAGGAAATAAGTAGACATAAAATAGACAAAGGGGTAGATCCATAGCCAGTGTTGAAGGTGGCATAGTTCATCACTCCCATAAGAGTTCCTCTTCAATCCATAATAAATGATAAATTAATAATGGAAGAAGAGAGAATAATGAGGGATTTGTGTGTGATAGAGATGGTGGGGATACCTCTCGATATCACTTAGATATAGAAAATGTTGTTTCTCCTATTCCCAAGAGAAAGAGGAATCGATATGGAGGCAATTCTCAAGATCTTGGGGGTCCAAGAACAAAGGCGACGAACATGGAAGTCGGTGAAGTCAATTACATGCTCGCATGGGCCGTGGTACAAACAAAAGAAAGTAAATTGATAACAAATGAGTTGGCCTGGGAGGGGACAACAATTTTTGAGGAAGATTATATGACTCTTCATCATGCAAAATATGATAAACAATCCAAGAAATTACATATTGAAAGGGTTAACCTAAAGGATAAAAGAGTGACACTCAAATGGAGCATTAAAATCAAATTCAAAGGCTTGAGGCCCTCAAGGATTCTTAAGTTTCATCAGGCTATGGGTGCAACATTATCCCACTCAATCATAGAGAAGGAGTTAGAGAATGCTATATTGACAAAGAGGATAAGGGAACTCAAATTTTCCCTTGTTAGAATATACACCAATACCTAGAAGGGGGGGTGAATCAACATTGAAAAATTTTAACCACTTTTTCTCGTTAATTTAACTAGTCTTCACACAATTAAAAATAGACAATGCAGAGAATTAACCATGTCAAATGATATTAATACAAAGTCACAGTACCTAGATATTTTACTTGGAAACCCAATAAGGGAGAAAAGAATGTAAGTTTTTCTTATATTTAAACAAGAATTACATTATTTACAGGATCCAACTTGTGAGGGACACCAATCCATGTAGTAAGCACCCACTTACAACTCAATTTTATAGGTACCCACCTATTTAGAATATGAGGACACCAATCCTCACTATAGGAACCCACTTACACTTTGCAAGTACCAACTTTCCAGGAACCAACCTGTTACTAAGATGAGGATACCAATCCTCACTATAAAAACCCACTTACAATATACATACACCAATATTCTAGGAACCCACCTTTTAAGAATATGAGGACACAGATCCTCTCCCTTGCACCACCCTATTTCCATCATATTATCTTATTTTCATTCTATGGCATCCTTGGGCCTCGAAGCTTCAAATATTCTCTTCACACCATCCACTTCTCTCCCATACACACACTACACACCCTAAAAAATAACATAACATTGTTATTTATACACTTCATATCCTCAAGGGTTTTTCCTCATAAGAATCTATGTCCATCGAGTCAGCTCCAAATATTCTAAAAAACAAGATATCAACAATCCTTTGAAACTGACATAGATCCCCTTTGATTTCATGTGCGATCTTCTCTCAGACCATAGTGAATACTTCAATACTCAACATCCATTGGATGCAATTCCTCAAATAAATCGTGGTTGTTGATATTTTCTCTTCCCTTCAAAATAAGCAACACAACTTCAATGTTCAGTAGCCTTTTGATCTTTCCATGCTTTGATCATTTCCATTGATCTTTTCTTAGTATATCGAGACCACCATGCAACCACAATGCACATCCACCATTCGATTGTATTCTCAATTAAATATTGGATATTGATCTCATTTTGATGCATTCACTGCAAGTTTAAGGCACATTTCTTCTTTATTTCAATTTTTCATAACCTCCAAATTACACCTCAAGTTACATCGTACTCATTTTGCACCTATAATTAGGCACATTTCGAAGTAGTTATCTGTAGGTATAAGCCATATCTTTTTATGCTTCCACGACCTCTAGAATGCACCATTACATTATGCCACACTCTTTGCACCCATACTTAGAAACTTTTCTAAGTATTTCACCACGAGTCTACGAGACACTATGAGCTGTTAGATCTCTCACCCTTAAGGCCATCTGATCTGTGACACATGGTGACCTCTTGAACCATCCAATCTATGACAAGTGGTGACCTTATGGGCTGTTTGAATGATTCTTGATACTTAGTCCATTTTTGAACTCCTACTGCAGGTTCGCAATACATTTATGTTCTTCCCTTAATCATGACCTCATTTGTTTGACCGATACTCGACACTTAGTTTATTTTTCAATATCCTTTTGTGGGTCCACAGGTTCACACTCATTTCTTCTCATGCTCTCAATTCTCTGTCGTGCTCATTATCTTCTCTTCATTTTGACACTTAGACAATTTTTGAGTTCTTACCATGGGCGACATATCTACAACACTTTCCTCATTCTTCATCTCCATCTGACCAATTTTTGGTACTTAGCCATTTCTAAATATCTCACCATGGGTTCACAGGTCCATGGCTGTGAGATAATTTCTTCACACATTCTCTATTCTATGTCATGTTCACTATCTTTTCAATGCTTTGATACTTAATCATTTTCCTTGATCTCTTGTGTTGATGTTGCAGATGAGGTGGCTGCAGCCATGTGGATGTATTCTTCTATACTAGATGACATGGCATTGACATGTGTCCTGATACATGGCATATGCAAGCCACTTTTTATTGCACTTTCATAGACTCCCTATGATTTGGCATTTGTCTGAATGGACACGCGGTGCTGATGAGGTTGCTATCATGGATTTGACGTGGTTGAGATGGCCCACCAAGTATCAGACCTCGATATTTGATCTAACTGTTGATCTTTGGAGATGAATGGTTAGGATTTATCCTATTCTGGGTCCATCATTCTTTACAAAAGAATATAATGTTTCACATAGGATTCCATAGCTCATCGTTCATATTCAAAGTATGTTCTTTTACTTTTTCAATATAAACCTTTTGAACTCTATTTTCCCAACAAATGTGGGATAGATCATTTTGCAAAAATATTCTAGTGCATCCACAAACTTCAACTCTAGTTTCATTATTGGACTTATTACTTCCTAGACCTATAATGGGATCATATTTTCCATCTTCTAGTTGCACAGATTCTCCTTATTCCTATGCGGCCCGAATTATCTTGGATCGATTGTTTGTTGTTTCCCGCCTTTAATGCAAGATCAACACTTGACTCTTATTCTTTTGTCTGTCTATGGATTTGTGTTTTTGGTTTGATCCTTGGACCCTTCATGTGCAGGGTCATTTATTTCCTTGATTTCTTGTTTCTCCTTGATATCCAATTTCCATTCTTTATTAAGCTTGTGCACATCCTTTGTTGTATTTTCACAAAATCACTTCTTCTTCAAGGTAAACAAAAATTATTTGCATAATTTAACAAATCATACACAAAGGCTCATCAATTTACAAATACATTTATATTCTCCTCTTATGATTTATAATAGTCAATATCTCCCTTCCCGTGATATCAATGACATCCTTTGACATCAATGACATCATAATTTCCAACAAAATTCCCCTTTGTCATTGATGGAAACACTTATTTATTTGGTACTTCTTGTATGCCTCTCGTTCTACAAATCTCCCCCTTTATTTGTACTCTTTGTACTCTCCCTCTTTGACATCAATGTCAAATGGATTTTCTCCCCCTTTCACTTTACTCTTTATTCTCTTCTCTGCGACCAACACCCTCCTTTCTTTCTGCAACTCTCGCTGAGTTAGTTATTGTCTTGTAGTGCTTTAATGAGTGTATGGGATGTGGACCACCCCCAACTTATGTTTGAGATTGACCCAAGTGGATCTCGGTGGCCAACCACCTTTTCCACTAAATCAACATTTCGATCCTATGCTTTTGATAAATCACGATATTCACCCTTTTGATAGGGAATGGAATGTAATACAATCTTCATTTGTTAATTACAGACATCATGTAATGATTTCCTAGTGGTCTTATGTATATGCATACAAAATAGCGTTAATGCACCAGATCCCATTCTAACTCTACAGTTAAGCACACTTAGGCTAGAGTAGTACTGGGATGGGTGACCACTCGGGAAGTCCTAGTATTTTACATGCCTATGAAATTTTATAAACCTAGATTGATTTATCCCACATGCATCATGGGAATTGTTCTCCTCTCACTCTCTCATATATAATTGAGGTGAAGGATTCCCTTTAAGCATGTAATGGAGTGTGATGTAAATCTTGTTGTTAATGAAGCGTAGCCAACATCTCTTTCTTTTCATCGATAAGCTACCCCATTCTACCAGTTTGTGTTCTACAATGTTTTTCTCTATTATTCATTAAAAGAAGTTTGGTTTCACTATATTTTCGTGTTTCTTGCAATATATCTGTGTATTTCCTTTTTGTATCTATGTTATATTTATGTCTTCATGTCATTCTCAAAATAATATGGATCAGTGGTATCAGAGCAGTTTGATCCTTGTCATTTATTAGAGCAGGTCCCCGACGAGGTCAAGGTATAGAGATTTGAGTCTCAATCTAGTTTCGCTTGAGGAAAACCACTCTCGCTAGCCCAAGTGACCTCCCATGGCAGAAGAAAAGAGAGATGTCAAAGTAAGAGATCCTTTCAAGACATTGCTCGAGGAATCCCTCGTTTGAAAAAGGAACGAGATGATGGAAAACTTCACTCACATCCTTCGAAGTCTATCGATGGTGGTAGTAGAGGCATCTTCGACAAGCAACCATTTCACAAGTGTGATGCCCTTAAAGGTACAAGTCAATTTTGATATCCCCTTATTTGAAGGATAGATATATGCATATGCTCTAGAAAAATGGTTGAATATGCTAGGAGGTTATTACTCCATCCAAAAAAAATCAAAAGTGAAAAGATCACGTTCGTGCTCCTTAAATCCCTTCCCCATGTCAGAGCTTGGTGGGAAGGCTATTGGGAGAGGTACACCGTGAATGAATATACACCATTCAAGAGAGAACCCACTTGGGTAGCCTTTGTAGATTCCCTAAAGGAGGATTTATACCATGCCAGAAACTATAATGACTAGTACATGAGATGGATGACTCTGCATCAGAAAAGAGATCAGATGGTGACGTAGTACACTAACATATTTCATACCTTGCACTCAAATATGGGCATCAAAGACTCTGAGTGGCACCTGGTTTTGAAGTATCGCAGTGGTCTACATAGGTACATCCAAACATAGATGGATTTCTCAAACATCTCCTCACTGGGTGTTGCTTATCGATATGCAATCAAAGTTGAGAAGAAATTCAAGTAGCAGAGTAAGAGGGGGTTCAGGTTTGAAAATATGCCACAAAAAAATCATGGAAAAGGAAACCCTAAATCACAGAACGAAGGACAAATCAAGGAAGGACAACTTCAATAGGGCTAGTCCAATACCTAGGAAAATAAGGGTAACAGGAAGTCTAATAAAGACATCGGAAAGTGGTGTGAGTTCCAAAACAACCCCTATAACAACACAGATGAATTTCGCTCAAAACAATCATTGGTGGTTGAGCTCAAAGAAAAATAATCGGAACCTGACTAGGACTCTGATTCAAAGCACAATAAAGGGAAACATGTCATCTATGAAGAAGACATTGCTACCATCGTGACCACAAAAATACAACTAGAATAACCAGAGGATCTTGAGGAGGGGGAGTGCCTCTTCCACTCACAAATGTGGTTAAAGGGGACCCCACTGCATTTCCTTGTTGATAGCAGGAGTCAGAAAAACCTGATCTCATCCAAGGTTGTCAAGATATTTAAGTTTCCAATGATACCACACCCACAACCATACACCATTAGATGTTTGAGTCGGGGATGAGACATCTGTGTCAGCAAGTAGTGTCACTTGTTCTATGGAATCAAGCCCTTCAAAGAGTAGGTAGTGTGTGATGTTTCCCCACTTGAATTATGTAATTTTCTTTTAGGACAACCATATATGTGGAAACGTCATGATATATATGAGTCTTGGCCCCACAGTTTCATTGTTACTCTGGAAGGTCATCTCTACAGGGTACCAAAGGTAGCTCTGACTACTGCCACTTCATTGATCTCGAAGAAACAATGCCACAAAGTAATCTATCATACCATAAATTTTTCCCTCTTCATGGTCCAGTCAGAAGGTGAACAGGAGGTCACTGTAACCAATACAATCTCAACCCAAGACATTTCTATCCAACAAAAGTAGGTCAACAAGATTGTAGAGGAGCACGAAGAGAATGAGAGTCTTCCACATGTTCAGCATAGCTCTATTGGCCATATCCCTTTTCAAGTTTTCTTAGGGTTCCCACCGGTAGCCCCCATTGATATAACTCTTATTGTTGCATCTTCATCGACAGAGTCCTCCCATCATGCAACCATATCTGTTGAATGGATCCAACACCTGCAACGCGTTCATGACATCCTTCCATAGTAAAATTACAAGCATGACATCTACTTCAACAAGGAAAATGACTCACTAAGATTCAGATTCAACAAAAGTTTCCCGATCTCTCAAGGGAACTTGATGCAATGTGGACCATTGCTTCCTATGGGGGGAGGAATGATCCAGGTGGATCTTGGTGGCCAACTACCTTTTACACTAAATCAACATTTCGAGCCTATGGTTTTGATAAACCATGGTATTCACCCTTTTGATAGGGAACGAAATGTAATACACTCTTCATTTGTTAATTACAGACATCATGTAATGATTTCCTAGTGGTCTTATGTATATGCCTACAACATAGAGTCAATGAACCAGATCCTATTAGAACTCTACATTTAAGCACGCTCAAGCTATAGTAGTACTGGGATGGGTGATCACTCGAGAAGTCCTAGTATTTTACATGGCTATGTCATTTTATAAACTTAGATTAATTTATCCCACATGCATCGTGGGAATTGTTCTACTCTCACTCTCTCATATATAATTGAGGTGAAGGAGGCCCTTTAAGCATGCAATGGAGTGTGATGTAAAGTTTGTTCCGAATGAAGCGTAGCCAACATCTCTTTATTTTTAGATATAAGCTACCCCATTGTGCCAGTTTGTGTTCTACAATGTTTTTCTTTATTATTCATTAATAGAAGTTGGGTTTCACTATATTTATGTATTTCTTACAATATATCTATGTATTTCCCTTTTGTATCTCTGCTATATTTTTGTCTTCATGTAGTTCTCAAAATAATCGGGATCAAAGATTCTCAAATGTTTCTCTAGGAAGAGGCTTTGTAAATATATCAACAACTTGTTCTTTTGTTCCAATATATTCCAACTTGACATTATGTTTTGTGTCTTTCTCTCTTAAGAAATGATACTTGATTGGAATGTTCTTTGTCTTTGAATGGATGACAGGATTTTTTGAGATATGTGTTGCACTAGTTTTGTCACACAGTATTGATATTGGTCAATTATACTCTACCTGAATATCTTTCAATGTTGGTTTCATCCAGAGCACTTGTGTACAAAATGATATTTCTAAAATGTATTCTACTTCTGTTGTAGATAGAGAGATTGATGATTCCTTCTTGCTGAACCAGGACACTGAGCTATTTCCCAGAAAGAATTCTCCACCACTGGCGATCTTTCTGTCATCCAGACTACCTGGACAATCTGCATCCATGTAAGTTGTAAAAGTAAAGTATTTTCTTGTGGGATACCATGTACCAAATTCCAATGTTCCTTTTAAATATCTAAATATTCTTTTTACTACCAGTACATATGTTTCCTTTGGTGTTGCTTGAAACCTTCCAACTAGCCCTACTGCCTGCATAATATATGGTCTTGAAGTTGTTACATACAAGATATTTCCTATCATTGATCTGTATAGGGTCTAATTTTCTTCCTTTGATTCATATTATTTACTTATGTTACAACCAGTGAGCATGAGTGTGCTGATAAGTTTACAGTATTCCATTCCAAACTTCTTCAACATCTATTTGATATATTTTGTATGAGAAATGAATATACCTTGTTGGTTTGATAAATATACAATCCTAGGAAGAAGGATAGTTCTCCAAGCATGGACATCTCAAATTCTTTTTTCATATCTTCTGCAAACTTTTGACTCATTCTATCAACATTACTTCCAAAAATTATATCATCCACATAAACTACAATGATTAGCATCTATGCACTATCTATTTTGATGTAAATATTGTTATTTGTTGTTCCCTTTTTAAAACCTTGTTGCTACAAGTACTTTTCAAGTATTGAGTACCATGCTATGGGAGATTGATTTAATCCATAAAGTCCTTTCTTCAATATGAAAACGTAATCTTCATTTTTTGACAATAAAAATCCTTCAGGTTGTTCAATGTACACTTCTTCCTCTAAATGTCCATTCAAGAATGTTGACTTGACATCCATTTGATATACCTTAAAATTCTTGAAGCTTGCAAATTCCAAAATCATTCTAATGGTTTCTAGTCTTGAAGCATGGGCAAAAGTTTCTTCAAATTCAATACCTTCTACTTGAGCATACCCTTTACAAATAAGTCTTGATTTATTTCTTACTACTTTTCCATATTCATTCAACTTATTTCTGAATACCCACTTTGTACCAATCACATTTTTATATTTGGGTCTTGGGACAAGTTCCCATGTCTGATTTTTCTCAATCTAGTTTGGCTCTTCTTCTATATAATTTACCCAATTTTGATCATTACCATCTTCTGAAAAGAATTCGGGCTCTATTTTGGACAGTAAAGAGAGATTTACCTATTCATAATTGCTTGCTAGTTTTCTCCTAGTTTGAGTTTGAGCATTTTTATCACCAAGAATTAATTGTTCTGGATGATGTTTCTACACAAACCTAGATGGTGATTGTGTATCTTGGTGTTTTGTGTCTTCTTCTTCTTCTTCATTTTCTTCTTCTTGTTCTTCATATGCTTCTTCTTCTTCTTTCATGAAATCTGTTTCTTTTTCTTCTAGTTTTCTCTTGTGTGGCATTTATTCATCTATTTTGACATTAACGCTTTCAACAATATTTTGCAGTCTTTTGTTGTAACATCTATAAGATTTTCTTCTTGATGAATATCCAAGAAAAAATTATACATCTTCTCTTGAGTCAAACTTTCCTATATTCTAATCATTTCATTTGATGTAACACTTGCTTCCAAAGATTCTAAAGTGTTTGAAAGATGTTGTTCGTCCTTTCAATAGTTCATAGAGCATATTTTCACTATTGACTATGATTTTCCCTCTATTTAAACAATAGACATCAATGCAAACTTCTTCTTTCCAAAATCTATCTAAAATTTTTGCTTCATTTAACATTGTCTTGACAATTTCATGTACATGTCTTTTTTTTCTTTCAACTACTCCATTTTGTTGAGGAGTTCTTACAGTTAAATACTATCTTTTTATTCCATGAGTTTCACATAATTCTTCAAATTCATTGGATGTGAACTCACCTCCATTATCTGACCCTAAGAATTTGATTTTCATATCGGTCTCATTTTCAACTAAAACTTTGAATTCTTTGAATTTTTGAAATTCCTTGGATTTATTTTTGAGAAAGGAAACCCAAGTCATTCTTGTATAATCATCAATGAGCAACACAAAATAGTTTTCCCCTTGTAGAATTTTTTTTTTAGTTGGTCCACAGAGATCTGTATGCACAAGTTCCAATGGCTTGGATGTTGCATATTCCTTTGTTTTGAAGTTCACTCTTGATTTTTTTCCATGCTAGCATTGCTTGCAAACGATTCTTGAGGGTTTTGTGATCTTTGGCATATATCTTACTACTTGTTTGGTACTGATTTTTACCAAGTTGTCAAAGTAAATATGACCCATTCTTTTATGCCATACCCAACTTTCATCTATCTTCCCCATGAAGCATTTTTCTCCATTAATTTCATGAAGGATGTATACCTTTTCAAATTTATCTCTTCCATTGTCAAGATTGAGAGTGACTTTTCCAACTATCTTTGACCTACCATTGTATCCAAAGGTAAAACTTCTTTCATTCTTCTTCAGGGTAATAAACTTTGTTCTATATTTTTTCATGTTTCTAGAGAACCCATTGTTAATGACTCACTTATCCTCATTCTTTTGTGCACGAAGTGCATCTTGAATGAACAAGGATTTTTCTCTATTTTGTTCCCTTTGTTCCTAATTTTTTTCCATGATTGTTGGGGCTTCCTCTTTCTGATCTTTTCTTAAATTACTTTTGCAGAATTTTTCTATATGACCAAAATTATTGCAGTTATAACACATGATGTTATAGTTCAACAAAGGGGAGAATGAGTTGTAACTTCTCCTTTATAATTCATGGGTATCTCTGTTTTTGTTCCTCATATAACCATCTTTTACATTTTTTCTACAGTCTATTTCCTTATGACCAAAACCATTGCAAGAGTAACAATAGACAAAGAAAGAATTTTGGTACTTGGTTGTGTGATTCCATCTTGATGGGAGAGCCTTATTGAATCTATCCTTATAAGGAAGTTTTTTCTTATGTGGAACATACTAATCTTCATTTCTTTTGTCTTCAACCTTGATAGAATTCTTGATTATATCAACATAACTCTTGGTCCTTTATTTACTTGAATATTTTGAAGAGGTTGTGTCTTTTTCATTAGCAGTCTGCTTATTTTTATTATACCCAAGACCATTCCTATCAAATGGTGATCTTTGACAAGTTAGCATTTCATTCAAGATTGTAGAGATATTTTTGAATTTCATGTTGGTATGTGATTTTTCCAACTCCTTTCTTAGATAGACTATTTCAAATTCTAGATTGTTGCAACTATATTTTTTATCTTTTAGCTAGGCTCTTAAGACTTCTTAAATTCTCTTTTCTTCTTCTTCTTTTGTATTTAATCTAACGATGATCTTTTCAGTTTAATCAAATATTTGTTTTAAGATGAGCATTTATTTTGTGTACTTATTCATTTGATCCTTTAGTATCCCTTTCTTGTTCCTTAGTTCCTCTATTTCATTTAGAGAATATATGAGCTCTCCTTCAAGGTCTACTTCTATATCAATATCAGAGTCTTATTATTCTATTAGGTTTTCATTTCCATCAATCTATTTTTTGTTGGTTGTGGAGACTGATTATCTTCCTGATTTAGAGGTCTTTTACTTTCAACCATGTTTATACCCCATGAAGTATTTACACCCCAAAAGTATGTACACTCTTCCACGCAGGGGAGTGCAGAGGGGGGGTACCCCCTCTCTGGGGTCCGGGGGGGCTATCCCCTCGGCTGGGGGGTCTGGGGGCAAGCGAGGCCCCAACGGGGGTTCGGGGGTGAAGCCCCCGAAGAAAAAATTGCCTTGTAAAAGTATATTGTAATTTCATTGTAAATCTGGACCGTTCATTATAAGGTTGAAGATATAACGATAGAGATTATGTTAGGTTTTTTTTCCCTAGAAGGCAACCCTCTTTTATGAGGGAAATGTATTGTGGCTATGTATGTTGGCGAGTATTGTATTCTGATAGAGGAAACTGTGAGAGAAAGAAGAGGAAGTTACAACGGGTTTTGCTGTAGGTTGTATCCCTTCATTTTGTTGGATAATAATAAAGAAAGGACCTGGCAATTTCTCTGGTGAACATAGCCCACACTGGGTGAACCACGTAAATCTATGTCTCTCTTGTATTGTGTATCTTTTGTTTTTTGTTTCCGCATTTATTTTATTTTATTGCTCCGCGGTCCTATTTTTCTAACATTTTTGTACAACAATAAAGATAATTTATTTAGTTTCACTGTCACTATCATCAGATGAGCTGATGTCTTCATTGGTATAAAGTTTCTTCTTTTGTCTATAGAACTTTTTCTTCTTTTCAGTCTTACCCTTCTTGTACCTAGAATATTCTTTCACATTGTTGTTTCCATTCTTTGCATAAGGAAATTTATTAGCAAAGTGTCCTACTTCTCCACAACTAAAGTACTTGAAGGGAATCTTACCTTTGTATTTTCATGTCCCCCTCTTGAGATTTCTGACAAAGTTATCTTATTCTGTGTTTGATTCACTATCTAATATGTCACCCATCTTGTATTCTTCTATATTTATTTTCTTTGATGCCTTGAAGGATGCTTTCTTCCTTCATAGCTTTGTTGGTTTATCCTATTCTATCCTCATTTCATATGTAGTTAGGATTCCATGCAACTAATCCATTATCATATTTTTTAGTTTTTTTAATTCTTCAATGGAATATATATTGAGATTAAATCTTGATGGAAGTGATCTAAGCACTTTTTTTCACAATGATGGTTTATTCAATATATTCACCCAGTCCTTTGATAGTGTTGACAATCTCATCTACATGAAGAAAATAGGCTGCAATACTCTCTTCTTCATTCATCTTAAGGGTCTCAAATTGTCCTCTATGGATTTGTAATATTTCCTTATTGACCTTATCATCCCCTTCATATATTTTTTGTAACTTGTCCCATACCTCTTTTGTTTAATGACTATGCATGAATTTGACAAATATTGATTCTACGAGACCACAAAAAATTGCATTATTGGCCCTAGAATTATTTTTATAGATCCTCTTTCCATTTGTATCAACTGATGTAGTTTTTGGGATGGTTTAACCATTCTCAACTGCACTCCAAATGTCACACCCAAGCAACATCAGATAGGATTTCATTTTTATGCTCCATAAACCATAATTTGATTCGTCAAAAAATGGATTTTTTTTGTGAAAAATCCTTCCTAATTATCCATTTGTGTTGCAAGGATTCACCTTCTAGTGGTTAGACTGTTTATGAAGGAACCCTCTCTTATACCAATTGTTAGAATAAACAACAATAC
>ML783934.1:357766-378387 GCA_009831015.1 Picea engelmannii | reverse complement strand
GGGTGAATTAATATTGAACAAATTTAACCACTTTTTCTCAATACCATTTAACTAGTCATCACATAATTAAACATAGGTAATGTAGAGAAATAACCATTTCAACTAATATCAATACAAAGTCACAATACACAAATATTTTACATGGAAACCCAATAAGTGATAAAACCACAAATTGTTTTCTTATATTTAAACAAGAATTACATTCTTTACATGCTTCGACCTATGAGGGACACCAATCCTTGTAGTAAGCACCCACTTACAACTTAATCCAATAGGTAACCACTTGTTTAGAAGACAAGGACGCCAATCCTCACTGTAAGCACCCACTTATAGTTTGCAAGTACCAAATTTCTAGGCACCAAATTGTTACAAATACGAGGACACCAATCCACACTGCAAGCACCCACTTATATTTTGCAGACACCAATTTTCCAGGCACCAACCTGTTAAGAAGACGAGGACACCGATCCTCTCTCTTGCACCACCCTGTTGCCCTCAAATTATCTTCTTTTTTTTCTTTGGCATCCTTGGGCCTCAAAGTTTCAGAAATTATCTTCACACCATCTACTTCTCTCCCATACACACACTGCAAAACCTACAAACAAACATATCATAGTTATTTATACACTTCATATCCTCAAGTTTTTTTCGACATAAGAATGTATGTCCATCGAGTCAGCTCCAAATGTTCTAAAAAATGGGCTATCAACAATCCTTCGAAACTGGAATAAACCTCGTTTGATTGTGTGTGTGATATACTCTTAGACCATAGTGTATACATCAACACTTAACATATGTCATATGTGATCCATTAACTCAATCGTGGTCATTGATATGTTCTCTACCCTTCAAAATAAGAAACACAACTTCAATGTTAAGTAGTCTTTCGATCTTTCCATGCTTTGATCATGTCCATTGATATTTTCTTAGTATATAGGGACCACCATGCAAACACAATGCACAACCATCGTTCGATCATATTCTCAATTAAATATCAATTGTTGATCTCATTTTGATCGATTCACCACGGGTTTAAGGCACATTTCTTCTTTATTTCAAATTTTCATGACCTCCAAATTACACCCTCAAATTCTGCCATACTCATTTTTCTCCTGTACTTAGATGCATTTTCAAGTAGTTCTTTGTGAGTCTAAGACATATATTTTAATGCTTGGATGGCCTCCATAATGCACCTTTGCGTTCCACTGCACTCACTTTGCACCCATATTTATAAACTTTTCTAACTATTTCATTGTGATTCTACGAGACATTATGATTTGTCATATCTCTCATCCTTAGGGTAGTTTGATCTATAACATGTGGAAACCTCCTGAGCCATCCGATCTGTGACAAGTGGTGATCTCATGGTTCATCTAATCGATTCTTAACACTTAGTTTATTTTCAAACTCCTACCGTTGGTCCGTGATACATTTTCGTTCTTCTCTTATTCATGACCTCGTCCATTTGACTGATCTTCGTCACTTAGTCAATTTTTCAATATCCTTCTTTGGGTTCATGGGTTCACACTCATTTCTTCACATTCTCCCGATTCTCTATCGTGCTCATTATCTACGCTTAATTTTGACACTTCATCATTTTTTGAGGTCTTACTGCGAGTGATGGATCTATGGAATTTGCCTCATTCTTCATATTCATCCTACTGATCTTTGGTACTTATCCATTCCTCAATATCTCACTGTGGGTTTGCGGCTTTGAGATTATTTCTTCACATATTCTCAATTCTCAATTGTGCTCACTATCTCTGTGATGATTTGATACTTAGTCATTTTTCGAGATATCTTGTGTTGATGTTACAAATGAGGTGGTTTCCAAGTGGATGTCTTCATCTGTACTAGATGACAAGGCATCAACATGTGTCATGATACATGGTGTTATATGTCGCATCTGCATAATTTCTTGTTATTGCACTGTCATGGACTCCCTCTGATGTGGCACTTGTATAAATGGACACATGGCACTAATGTGATTGCTATCATGGATCTGATGTGGCTGAGCTGGACCACCAAGTCTCAAATCTCAATCTTTGATCTAACCATTGATGTTTGAAGATGAACGATCATGATTTATCCTATTTTGGGTCGACCACTATTTATGAAAAAATTAACGTTTCACATAGGATTCCATAGCTCATCATTTCTTTTCAAACTATGTACTTTTACGTTTTCAATATAAACCTTTTGAACCCTCGTTTCCCAACAAATGTGGGATATATCATTTTGCGAAAAATATTTTGTTGCGCCCTCAAAATTCAACTCAGGGTCCCTTACCAGACTTATCGTTTCCCAGATATGTAATGGGATCATCTCATTCATATTCTAGTTGCATGAATTCTCCTTATGCATGTGTGGTCCGAATTCACTTGGATCAATTGTTTCATTTCGTCCTGCCTTAAGTGAAAGATCAACACTCAACTCTTCTTCTTCTATCTGTCCAAGGATTCATGTTTCTAGTTAGATCCTTGGACCTGTCATTTTTAGGGTCATTTCATTCCTCGATTTCTTGTTTCTCCTCAATCATGTATAGTTCCCATTCTTCATTAATCTTATGCACGTCCTTTGTTGTATTTTCACATAGTCACTTTTTCTTCAGGGTAAACAAAAACTATTTGCAGAATTTAAGAACGGATACACAAAGTCTCATAAATTTACAAATATATTTATAGTCTCCCTTATCATTGATAACAGTCAATCTCCCCCTTCCTATGATATCAATGAAATCCTTTGACATCAATGCCAACACAATTTCCAATATCCCAAATTCATTATTTGCAGAGCCCTTATCTATTATAGTCATGGATGAATTCCCTGAACAAGTGACTAGATCAAAATCTAAGGTCACCAAGGATACTAAACTGCTAATGGTTGTCAGGAAATATGTTGCTAAAAATATTAATAAAAGACTCAACATAATCATGGAATCTCCAGATATTTCCATAGAAGCAGGATTTATGACGAGAAGACTCTACTCACTTAAGGAATTATTGTAGAAGGATTTTCAAATTGATGAGCATTTTTATAAAAAATTAGTAAGTACTTTTGTTTCAAGGATGTCAAGTATGGATGATATTAAAAAATGGAAATATTATATCCCCTATAAAAATAGATTAAAGAACATACATGCTAGCTAGCTCAGAAATATTGATACCCTCTGACAATTAAGCATCACCTACGATCATCTTCAAGAAAGGAGAAGTTCATTGTTTTTTAGGGTAACAAATATCGTGAAGGAACTCGAAGGCCCACCCCTAACAAGGGATTCCATTTTGTTGACAAGAGATCAAATTGAAGATGAGATAGGTGTTGCAGATGTTATGTGCATGGGTTTTAAGACCCAAGGTTCAGTTTATCTAAGAACAAAAAAAACCACCAGACACTATCCCTTTCGACATCACCTACTTGCGCAAATGAAGTCTCACCCGAGGTATCTATGGGGACTGCAAGAACCAGGCTTCTACAGTAGTAATGGGATGAGAGGAAAGAATTTGATTAATTCTTTCTTACTATGTTCTGCACATAACTATGTTTTGCTTAGTTATTATCTTACTCATGATTCATATTCCCATACTTATCATATTCCATATTACTATATAGATTTTTTACTGTCACAGTCATGAATCATTGCACCATACTTAACTATCATATGAAGCTATTCTATGATGCTTGAAAATAGTATTCATCATCAAACACAAAAAACAAACAACACAGGATTCCGTAAAATATCTTTATCATTCCTTTATTCATCCTTATCAACCATCGAATGATATATTCAAGAAATCTAGAACTCAGTATCAATCAACAATTACGAGACTATAACATAATCTAATCTATCATAACCAATATTCATCATAATAATACCTAGCTGAATCAACCCCTAATATCCCAACTCGTTACATATTTATATCAAAATCTTGGGCTAAAATCCCTAATCTATTCATCCCAAAAATATCCCATTACAATGTATGGCCAGCTCAGTTAATTGTTTATTTGACGCCTTTCCTCTGCTTTTCATCCTTCATGTTGCTTTTTTGTTGTTCTTCTATTTTTGGAATATCGGGTTGTCATTCTCCTATTATGCTTTATTTCCTTGCTTTATTATTTTGGATTTTTTCTTTTGGATTTATTCTTCGATTTGTGTGTTGTCTTGCTTTTGCTCACTTTCCTATTGGATGCACCTCAAATGTGTGCTCTCTAGCTTTCCTTCTTCTTCTTCTTCTGTGCACTTAGGATTTTTACTCAAAAATTTATCAAAAATGCAAAAACTATTTTCAAGACTACCTGTCCAGCATGCCCCCAACACTCACCTATGGATTGTCTTGATCCACTCAGGCCGAAATGAAGTTTTGAGAGGCCTCCTTTTCCCCCTCTACGTATTTGATGATTGTGGCCTATGTTGTTGTTATCTCCTCTGCTCCTTGCATGGTCAAGTTTGTAAGTTTTTTCTCTACTTCCATCGCTTCTTTATTGACCCTACCCTACACAGTATCAAACTCTCCAATTACCCTCACTACCTCTTCTTATAGTGGTCCCAATCTCTGTTGCAGGATATTTTGTTTATCCCGCATTTTCTCCACTTCTACCTATGCTTGTTGTTGATCTAGAATGGCTAACATGCACACTACTGGTGGAAGTGTAACCTCCCTTTCTGCATCTTGTTGTGCTTGTTATTACACTTCCCTTAGCTTGGCCCCTATGACCTTCATCTGTGGGTCTTCAATCAACTATGTCCACACTTGTGTGTTATCCTCACAAATTTTTATGTATTCTCCCCCAATCTTCTTGATGTTTGAAAATGGCGTGGTTGTCATTCTCTTTCTACATGCACATATGGTGGAGATCCTGACAAGCTCCTTAGCTTTAAATATTCTATCTTTGATCAAAAATCCCTTAATGACTTCATCGATCATTCGCACTTGTTCCTCCACAATAGCTTTGACTACTAGGGGAAATTATGGAATTTCCTTATACAAATTTTGGATTGTTGCTTAGGTCTTCTTCGCCATTCTCTTGGCTTCATCCTTTTCCTTGACTGCATTCTTGTCTTTCTCCTCCTATTCCTTATGTTTCTTCGCAATAATCCTTAGATTTTCTTCCTTCTCCCTCTTGAAGGCCTCTTCCTGTCTGATGGTGGCCTAAGTTCTGATGACGACATCAGGGGTTGTGTTGCCCATCGAAAAATCATTTCTTCTACTGGTTGAAACAATTGTGTTAAGCCTTCTCTTCATGTAATCATCTTCTCTATTGATAATCCACTAAGATTTCTTGAGCTCGATACCATCCTCCTATTTCCCTACTCCCCTTAGTAAATCCTTCAGGTTCAGTTTGGGTGCCGTATATGAAGCCAATTTCTGGGAAACTTCTCTTTCAATGGGATCTTGATCTTTTTCCTTCTCATTTACTGTCATGAAGTGTTCGTAACCCCCCAAATTATTACTGAGTCCGTTGAAATATACGTGCAAATTTACGTTGGAAGCGATGTGAACCCCTGCATCTGATATGCTCTCAGTGCATGAGTTTTTCCCCTATCTAGCTCTAGAAATGGTTGTTCATTGGTAATGTCGTGATCCACAAACTTGAGGTTGATAATATTTCCAAGCATATATCCTTTCCTACTCATCCCAAGGGGGGGCGATGGTATTTCTAGCGGATCTTTCCCCATTCATCTTGGATGACATGTTCCTTAACTGGCATTGTATGTGTTCTCTGGTATTTGTAGCTTGTCTTTGTTTTCTAGTTCAGTCTGTTTCTCTCTTAGTTTCTCTCATTGGTATGCAAGAATGATTTAAACTTAATTATATTCTTATGTTTTTGTGCTTTTGTGCCGACCGTACCTATCCCATCCTTCCTTAATTAACGTGTCCCATCCACCACCGTGGTTGTTGATTTGTTCCATAATTTCATCTTGATTAAAAAATCCATCATGTGATTTATCCCTCGTATTGTCGATCTGTCATGATTTCCGACAACTTTTCCCATTTAATACTTCTACATCACTTTTATTACCTATCACTCTCGCTATGTAACCGCCAATTATGTGCTTTAATTATTTTAACAGTCTTGTCATTTCCAAACTTTACACTAGTTTATTTTATTTTTATATGTATGTATCACAATCTATCTCATCTGTGTCTCATCTCCTAGTTGGGTGCAATGCTATGTTGATGTGTGATGACCATTCATTATGCACATGTTATTATGCCTTGGTACTTGAATGCTCTTTTTCTTTTCCCTATATCTACTTTTTATTTGTTTTTCCTTCTTGTTCTTGCCTACTATGATACAACTACTACTATAATACATGTATTATGGTGTATCCCAACTTACTACATAGCATGTGGGTCGTCTCTATAAAGTTTTAACCAATTTCCATTCACCATTCCTTCCAATAATTCCCCATTAAGGGTTTCCAAGCGCACAACACATGTCTCTATTAGTTTTTGAATCACATGAGGTCTTAAGCAGTGCATTTGAAACTTCCCTGGATGCTTCATATACTTGTTTTCATAGAGTAATACCAAATCTCTGACTTGAAATTTCTTCTATTTAATGTGTTGATCATGCCAGGCCTTCTCTTTGGATTTCTAAACCTGCTGATGGAATTCTGTGACAAACCAATCCTCTTCAAGTTGTACAAACTATGCCAACTTCTCCTCTATTGCACTTGTGTCTGATAGCTATGTGATTGTTGCAATGCCCAGGCTAGGTAGAATAAACTCCATTGGCATTATTTCTTCTTTCCCATAGACCAACCTGAAAGGTGTCTGTCCTGTCAACTTCTTACTTGTATTCCTGTAATCCCATAAGACTGTGGGAACTCATAAGCCCCAACCGTCTCTTCCTACATTGAAAATATCTATCAAGGCATTCTCCAATATCTTATTAAAAGATTCCATGGTTCCATTGGCCTAAGTATGATATGGGGTTCTCCTTTGATGATGAATCTAGAACTCCTCAGTCAATTCTACAATTGTTTTGTTTAGAAACTGTGTCCCTTGATCACTGAGTAATATGCACAGACATCCAAACCTTGTGAATAGATTTTTGAATAGAAACCATGCAACAATTTCCACAGTACAGTCTGTAACTGGGGTTTCTTCTTCCCATCTTGTCAAATACTCTATCACAGTAAGGGTGTACCTTGCCCCGATATTATTGTTTGTGGGTTAATTTTCCCCATAAAGTCTATGGCCCATTTCTCAAATGCTTGCAACGTAACTTGTGGATTCAAAGGCATTTCATCCCTCCTAGATGGCTTTCCCACTCTTTGGAATACATCGCATGACTGACAGTATTCCTTCACATCCTTGTGAAGTGTAGGCCATGAAAGTCTTGCGCACAAAATATTCTGTGCATTTTCTCTCCCTGCATAATGTCCTCCAACAATTCCATTGTGCGCTTCTTCATGTATTACTGGACTTTCATGCTCTAGCACACAACGTCTTGATATTCCACCTGCACCCATCTTGCATAAATTCCCTGTAATCACTGATAATTTGTATCTTTCACTACCAGTTGTTTCTTCAGCTCTACAATCATCTCGGATGGAACCATGCCTATGTTTACAAACTATGTGATGTCCAAGAAATAATAATCCACCATCCTTACTGCAAATAACTATGCATCTGGCAAGATGTCATCTAAATTTCTTACATCTTTCCTTGACAATATGCATGATAGATGATCTGGTCCTACATTCAACTTCCCTGGTTCCATTATGACTTAATAATCATATTCCTGAAATAATAAGAGCCACCTAGATATTCTCCCCCCAACATTGGCTTGTTGACTAAGTATTTTAATGCAAAATGTATTGGTTGTGGAGCCTGATTATCTTCCCGATTCATAGCTCTTTATTTCCAGTCGTGTTTATACCCCATGAAGAATGTACACGTCATAATACTGTACACCCCTCTAAGAGGGGGGGTTGTAGAGGGGGATTTTCTCCCCTGGAAGGTCTGAGGGGCTCATCCCCTCGACTAGGGCTTAGGGGTGAAGCCCTCGAAGGAAAAATTTCCTTGTAAATGTATATTGTAATTTCATAGTAAATATGGATCGTTCATTATAAGATTTTAGATCTGAGTGTAGAAGTTATGTTAGGGTTTGTTTCCCTAAAAGGTAACCCTATTTTATGAGGGAATTGTATTGTGGTTGTCTATCATTGTGAATATTGTATTCTGAGAGAGGATATTGTGAGAGAAAGAAGAAGAAGTTACAATGGGTGTGATATAGTTTGTATCCCTTCATTTTCTAGATAATAAAAAGGAAGGACCTAGCAATTTATTTGGTGGACATAGCCCACATTGGGTAAACCATGCATATATCTGTCCCTATTGCATTGCGTATATTCTTTGTTTTGTTTCCGCATTTTTTCTTATTTTATTGCTCTGTGATATTGTTTTTCAAAAAACTGGTATCAAAGAGAAAGGTAACACGCAAAAAAAGAGGGTTCTTGGTTTGAGTGGGAGCAATGGATGAATATGGTAATTTTAGGTTCAAGAAATTTAATGGCCAAAACTACCAGTTATGGAAGATGAAATTGGAATATTATTTATATCATAAGTATCTATTCCTACCATCGGGTGGAACAGAAAAAAAATCAGTGGCCATGAAGGAAGAAGAATGGGAGGTTCTTGATAGAAAGGCACTAGGAAAGATACAGTTGAGCCTGACAACGTCGGTGGATTTCAATATTTCGAAAGAAGAGACAATGAAGGAGATGATGGACGCATTTTCGAAAATGTATGAAAAACTCTCGATGTCCAATAAGGTATTTCTAATGAAGATATTATTTAATATGAAGATGTCAGAAGGTGGTTATGTTGCAGATCATTTAAATGAATTTAATACGGTTACTAATCAGTTAAGTTTTGTAAAAGTGGACTTTGATGATGAGTTTAGGGCCCTTCTAATCGTGTGCTCATTTCTAGAAATATGGAATGACTTGGTCATGGTTGTAAGTAACTCTGTCTCTGGTTCAAACACTTTAAAATTTGATGATGTTGTCGGTGTTATCCTTAGTGAGGAAATGTGACGAAAAAGCACAGGTGAGACATAAGGTCATGGGTTAAACATGGAGAATAGGGGAAGACAAAAAGGATATAGGAAAGGGAAAGATAGAGTGATGGAATTGTGGGAAGAAAGGACATCTAAAGAAAGACTATAGATCTCCAAAGAAACAAAGAGATGGACAACAAGAGAAAAGTAAGGAAGCAAATGTAACAGGTAATGTGTTACAAGATGCTTTGATTCTTTCTGTATATAATATTTATGAGTATTGGGTAGTATATTTAGGGGCTTCATTTCATGCCACACCCCATAGGAAACATTTTCTAGATTATGTTCAAGGTGATTTTGGACAGGTTCATTTGGGTGATGATGCACCATGCAAAATTGTTGGAATGGGAAAGGTAAAAATAAAGCAAAGGAATGGAAAGAAATATGTAAGACATGTTCCAGATCTAAGGAAAAATCTAATTTCAACAGGGTATTTGGAAAGTGAAGGTTGTATATCTATATTTACATATAAGGCATGGAAGGTCACCAAAGGATCACTAGTGATAGAAAAAGGAGAGAAGGTAGCTACATTTTATTTATGTACTGGTAATATTGATTCTTCTATCTCTTTAGCTTCTACAGGAGTGGATACAACACTGTGGCATCATAGGCTTGGAAACATGAGTGAGAATGGGATGCAGATACTTCACAAAATAAATTTGTTGCTAGATCTTAAAAAAATTGATTTGGATTTATGTGAGCATTGTGTTTATGGAAAACAAAAGAGAGTCATATTCTTAGAGTCAGAAAAGAAAAGAAGAGTGAAAGGTTAGAGCTTTTGCATACATATGTATGGGGACCAGCTCAGGTATCATCTCTTAGCGTCTCTCATTATTATGTTACTTTTATTGATGATGCAACTAGAAAAACTTGGGTTTATTGCATTTGACAAAAATCTGATGTTTTTGATACTTTTAAGAAATGGAAAGCTTTGGTTGAGAATGAGATAGTAAAAAGGTTGAAGTGTCTCAGACAATGGAGGTGAATATTGCAACAAGGAGTTTGATGATTATTGTTCATACCATGAGATTCGTAGAGAGAGGACAGTTCCAGGAACACCACAAGAAAATGGTGTGTCATAAAGGATGAACATGACAATCATGGAGCGTGCAAGGAGTATGAAATTACATGTTGGTTTTCCCTTATAGATATGGGCAGATGTTGTAGATACTACTATTTACTTAATAAACAAAGGAACTTCAAGCTCTTTGAATGGTGGAGTTCCAGAGGAGGAATGGATAGGTAAAAAGGTAAACTATTCTTTTTTCAAGACTTTTAGTTGTGAATCATTTGTCCATATTGATAAAGAAAATAGGACAAAGCTTGAGGCAAAATCCAAGAAGTGTACCTTTATTGGATACGATGTTAATGATCTTGGTTATCGCTTATGGGATTATGGAAATCACAAAATCATTAGGAGTAGAGATGCCATATTCAATGAGAAGATCATGTACAAAGATCAGTTGCAGGGAAAGAAACAGGAAAAAGAAAAACCAGAATACACAATGCTTGATGAGATCACTGAAAAATAAATTCCAAAGGTACCAGAAAATCAAAATGTACAACAACAAGAGAAACATGTATCTCAAACTCCTGCAAGTGTTGTTAGAAGATCTAGTAGGTTATGTAGACCCCCTGAATGATATTCTCCTTCATTGTATTATTTATTGTTGACTGAATCTAGTGAACGAGAATGTTATGAAGAGGCAATGCAGGTAGACACTAAAAAGAAGTGGGAGCAAGGAATGAAAGAGGAAATGGATTCCCTAGTAAATAACCAGACTTGGGATTTGGTTCAGTTGCTTGCAGGAAAAAGAGCATTACAAAATAAATGGGTTTACAAGTTGAAGGAAGAAGATGGAGGCAACATGAAGTACAAGGCTAGACTTGTTGTAAAGGGGTTTGCACAAAAGAAAGGTATAAATTTTGATGAAATTTTTTCTCCTATTGTTAAAATGACTTCAATTAGGACTATTTTAAGTCTTGTGGTCAGTAGAATATTTACATCTTGAACAGTTATATGTAAAAAAATGTTTTCTCCATGGGGATTTGGAGGAAGTGATTTATATGTAGCAGCCACAGGGGTATGAGGGCAAAGGGAAAGAAAATTTGGTATGCAACTTGAATAAGAGATTGTGTGGCCTAAAGAAATCTCCAAGGCAATGGTATTTGAAGTTTGATAGGTTTATGACAGAACAAGGTTATAATAGATGTCATTCTAATCACTATGTTTATTTTAAGAAGGATAGAAAATGAAAGCTATATTGTCTTACTATTGTATGTAGATTCCATGCTTGTTGCATGGTATAATATATAATATATAAATTTTCTCAAGAAGAAATTAGCTAATTCATTTGCGATGAAGGATTTGGGTGCTGCAAAGAAAATCCTTGGTATGAGAATAACAAGAGATAGGAAAAATTGCAAATTGACATTGTCTCAGGGTGAGTACATAGAGAAGGTGTTGGAGAGGTTTAGAATGCAGAATGCAAAACCTGTTAGTACACCTTTGGCCAACCATTTTAAATTAATTAAGCAAATGTGTCCTGAGATAAAGGAGGAGATATAATACATGTCCAAGGTCCCTTATTCATCAACAATTGGTAGCTTGATGTATGTGATGGTTTGCACAAGACCATATTTGCACATGCAGTGGGAGTTGTGAGTAGGTATATGAAAAATCTAGGTAAAGAACATTGGGAGGAATTAAAGTGGATTCTCAGGTATTTGAGAGGTACTACTACTCATGCATTATGTTTTGGAGGTTCAGACACTGTTCTACAGGGATATGTTGATTCAGATATGGCAGGTGATAAAGATAGAAGGAGAAGCACCACATGTATGTTTTTACTGTAGGTGGAACAATGGTAAGTTGGATTTCAAAACTGAAAAAGGTTGTTGCACTTTCAACAATAGAGGCAGAGTATGTTGTTGCTACATAGGCTAGTAAATAAATGATTTGGTTACAAAGGTTTATGGAGGAATTGGGCAAAAAGTAGGAGAATAAAAGGTTGTACTATGACAGTGAGAGTTCCATTCGTATTGCAAAGAACTCGACATTCCATTCAAATACTAAGCATATACAACTCAGGTATCATTTCATACGATCCTTCTTGGAAGATGGGCAATTGAAGTTGGAAAAGATACATACTAGCCAAAATCCTGCAGACATGTTAACAAAGGGAGTAACCGGGGAGAAATTGAGTTCCTACTCAATTTCAGTTGGTCTTCAAACATGAAGGTGAAGATGATAAATTTTTCAAGTCCAAGAAGGATCATAGTCCAACATATAAAACAACAGTGGAGTTATTGAGATTATTCTCCAAGTGGGAGATTATTGGTTGTGGAGACTGATTATCTTCCTGATTCATAGGTCTTTGTTTCTAGTCATGTTTATACCCCATGAAGAATATACACCTCAAGATACTGTACACCCCTCCATGTAGGGCGGTTGCAGGGGGGATTTACCCCCCTGCAGGGTCTGGGGGGCTCATCTCCGGGACTAGGGTTCGGGGGAGAAGCCCTTGAAGGAAAAATTGCCTTGTAAGCATATACTGTAATTTCATAGTAAATATGGATTGTTCATTATAAGGTCGCAGATCTAATGGTATAAGTTATGTTAGGGTTTTATTCCCTAGAACAAAACCCTCTTTTATGAGGGAATTTTATTGCGGTTGTGTATCATTGTGAATATTGTATTCTGAGAGAGGAGATTGTGAGAGAAAGAAGAGGAATTTACAATAGGTGTGTTGTAGGTTGTATCCCTTCATTTGCTAGATAATAAAAAGGAAGGACCTGGAAATTTCTTTGGTGGATGTAGCCCACACTAGGTGAACCGCATATATCTATGTCTCTACTTTATTGTGTTTTATTTCCACAATTTTTTTTATTTTATTGCTCCGCAATCCTGTTTTTCTAACATAATGGTATGTATACATCTTAAAGTGAGACCCTAATAGATAATGCCTAAATTTGTGTAGTGCAGAGACCATCGCCAATACTTCTCGTTCTGTGGTTGTATAGTTCTTCTCTGCTATAGACAATTACCTGCTTGCAAAATAAATTGGTTGATCTATGTCTCCTTCCCCTGGTTGGGATAGTACTGCGCCCAATGCTATGGGCGATGCATCCACATGTACATGAAACTCTTTGTTCCAATATGGAAAAATTAAAATTGGCGAGGTCACCAACTTATATTTCAGGGTGTCCAACCCCCACTAACATTATTCATTCCATTTAAACTTCACTTCCTTCTTTAGTAACTTCTCCATCGGTGTTGTGATCTGCGCATATCCCTTGATAAATTTCCTATAATAACCTGTATGACCCAATGTCACCCTCAGTTGTCTGACTGGTGTAGGTGGTTCTAATTCCAAAATGGATAAATCTTAGCTGGATCTACCAATAGTCCCTATTTGCACACTACATGTCCCAACATAATTCCAAATGGTGCACAAAAAATGCACTTCTTCAAGTTCAATGAAATCGGACACTACCTACATCGATCCAACATAAGTCTAAGAACTTCTATATGACCATTTAATAGACTGAACACCGCCCAATCATCCAAGTAGACTTCTAGGAACTTATGGATGAACTCCTTGAATGTTGCAACCACTACCCTAGAAAACACTACAGGGGTATTCTTTAATCCAAAGGGAATAACCATGTACTGATAACTTCCCCACTACGTCAAAAAATTGGTCTTGTGTCGATCCTCCTGCGTGATTCTTATCTAATGGTACTCGAAGAATCCATCTGTAAAAGCGTAAGTTTCCTGGCCTCCTAGTTTATCCAGTACCTCATCCGTGAATGGTGTTGGAAATGGGTCATGTAAGTATGCATCATTTAGCTTCCTGAGATCTACGCAGATCCTGGTTCCTCCTGTCTTCTTGTCTTGGACCACCATCAAACTGATCCACTCATATTTTTATACCGATTGGATGATTCCTACATCCACCATCCTATCTATTTCATCTTTTACCTTCTCCTTATACCTCGTATTTATCCTATAAGGCCTCTGGTGCACTGGATTAGCTCTAGGTTTTAGTGGGATCTCCATCTTGCCTAAGTCTCCTTCTATTCCCTTCATCTATGAAAATGTCATTGGAAATAGGTCCTGGAATTCTTGCAGTACGTATGAAATATTCTCAACTGTCTCCTCACTCCAATAGTCCCCTATCTGTGCAAAATTGGTATTCTCTATCGTCCCAATGTTTACCTTCCACATATTTATCAATTGTGTATATGTGGTGGATTCGAGCTCTGACCCTTCTATGGCTCGTTCTCCTTATGTCTCAGGTATTTGTACATTCCTAGGATCCTCTTCATCATACTCTTCCTTGGCTACATTATAACACTCTAGTAGCTCACAGATAGTCATATTGGCTTTGTGCTCGCTCCATACTGGCATCACCTCCATCATCTCTTCTTTCGAGAAGATATTTGTTCGAATCGCCTGTAGCACTGCATCTATGGATGGAGATTCATGTTCAAATGTAAATGTGATTTTAAACCTCTAGATCAATTCTTTCCATATTTTTGTCTCCCAGTGCATTTCCAACTCCAAATACTAGTTCTTCATAATTTTGTCCAGTGTGTGTGTAAATATGTGTGTCCACTCTGTCTTTGGTACTGAACCCCACAAAGCCTTGCACTTTTCCACATGACCTATTGGGTCACTCTCCCCTATATATTTGTGTGCAATGTTTTCTCCCTCGATACCAAACCTTATTTGCATTAGTTTATTTCATTGTAACCAGTCTTTCATTCCCTCTCTGTGTGCAACGACCATCTGGCTAGAGTCGCTTTTAATACCACATCCAATGCTAACAACCTTTGTTGTTTAGGTACCTTCAACTCAAATGATTTTACAAACACACTTATATAAGTTAATCCATCATACATGGGTGGATTACATAGCTCTATTCCAATTCAGTGCAAGGATCGAGTGATGCACACACATCGTCTACTTGACACTTTGTGCATTCTCTATTGCCAATGCTCTAGACCTTCTTCAGAATCTAACGCACATGAACTGATGCTTCGCCAACTCAATGCACCATATGCTATCGAGTTGACATAATCCTCCATCTACGCAATCATGTTATATAAATTTTCAATGTCATTCCCTCTTGTTGGTTCAATGTATCTCTTTCCTTCTTATGGATCCAAGGGTGTAGTGACTTTCAAATATCCAACTTCAAATATCATTTCCCTCCTCTTCAAGTTGATGATATCTTGGTTATCAAAATCCCATTCCAGTCCCATCAGTGTTGGATATGATTGAATTTATTCCACAATATCAATAACTTCAAATTTTTCCACGTTGCGTACCCCATCTATGTTCACATGTACTCCTATCAACCGACCAATTTGGAACTATTTTGTGTTGATTCACTAGCCTTAGATGAACAAGAGACCATACCAAATTGGGTTTTCCCATCAACTCCCATGTCTACATAGGTAACACATTCATGTAAGAACCTAAGTCCAAAATAATATTATCCACATCATACTCTCTGATATGTGCATTGAATCTGAATTCTTCATTGGTTTGCTTCTTGCACAATACCTAATTTACCATCCTTTGTGCAACAAGAGTTTCCCTTCCGCTTGTGCAGTGATCAATCATGTCATATAATGTACATACCACAGTTTCATCTTTGATTAGATCTACACATTTTCTCAAGAATTATGTTAGTGTACTTACCTTCCCCGTTGGATTCTATGGCATTGCACGATCTTCTTCATGAGGTGCCACTCATGTTGATGTTCCCCAATCCTCTTTGAGTATTTATTTCCTTTCCCTCTGATACATCACCTTTTCTTGATGAGGATCAAAGGTTTTCATAGGCCCAACTGACTTTCTTACCCATTATTTAGTATTCTTTCCTTTATCTTTCCTACCAGTCCCTGTTCTATCTCCTCCACATGTAACAACGTCTACTCTGGGTCCTTTATTGTATATTTTGGTTGATATCATCTGCACATTATGATTTAGATTCTGATTCTGGTTTCCTCTGGCCTACCACTTCACAACTAGTTGGGGACAATCTTATGTCAAGTGATATAGTTCTCTGCAATATGTGCACATTGTACATGGATTCTAATAGTCACGGGCCAAGTGTCCAGGTTGATTACAGGTGTAACATATAACCAGTCCTCTTCCTCCTCTTCCAAAATTCCCTCTACCTCAGCCTCGACCAAAGTTTCCTTTGTTCCCTTGATTGAAACTCTTTGATTGTTGTATTGCAGAACCCACCCCCACCCCCGCTTCTGCTGCATCATTTTCTTCTTGGATCCTATACATATTGAATGTGCTCTCTCTTATTAAGTTAAATGCATGACAATTCTTCTCCTCATGTCCTGCATATTTTCAAAATTTGTAAAACAATTTATTTGGCGTACGATGGTACTTTTGTAGCAGTGGACACTCAGTTGGGTGATGGACCCCTTTCTTGCATATCTCGTAGTATCCTCCTCCCAGCAATGGATTTGGTGCTCCCATGACCAAATATTATGTGAATGTTGGGAATTCATCCTTGTGATGGCCTTTAGTCCTACATTTTGTACACCAAACTTGCTCACATTTCTCCTTTCCCTTTGTCAGTTTTTCCAGTTGAATTGTCAATGCAGCCAACTACGTCTGAACTTGCACCATTCCTCCACTATCTCCCACTAGAGATGACTCTAGTTTCATCGCAATATCGAGTGCCTCGGGCTACGACACAACCTTTTGTTGGATCAATGACATGTGAATGTGTTGTAGAAGCTCTGCAATAGACCATTCTTGGTGTTGTTGATCTAGGATCTGAAAATTTAATCTACCCATCACATCCTTAAATCTATGGTTGTAATTCCATATTGACTCTGTTTGTACTTGTTTTATCTCCTTCAATTTTGTGATGTACCACAGCTACGAATTTCGTTTCTTGAACTCCTTCAGCAGTGATTTCTTAATTTGTGCCAAGGTCCTATCCTATCTTGTAGGCATGGTTCTCTGTAACTTCATATACCATACTAGCACATGACCTCTAAATGTTGTTTCTAACTACACAATCTTCACAACTTCATCATGTGCATTCTTTGTAGACCAAATCGTCTCGCACACAAACAAGTGTTGTTTTGGGTCCTCTGACCCAATTCCTTGGAACTTAGGCCACCTAAAAGTATTATCCACACCATCCATGTTGTTCAATGTAGTCCCTCCTCTTGTTGATTATGGTTGACTCTGATTCTGAATCTGTGCACTACTTCCACTATTCTAACTGATACTACTTGGTCCTCCTTGGCTAACTACAATTGCTTTTGAAAAATCTTCAAACGCTACTTTTGTTTGTGGTGATGCACATGGGGTCATGTCTTCGACATAAGATACTATATAAGTAGGACTCACTGGCTCTTATATTATTGAAATGGACTAGAAATCCTCTTCCTCTCCCCCTAGGTATGGTGCCTCCATGATTTAGACTAGTGTGCAAGGTTCTCTCCCTTTTGACTCACTACGCGGCTCTCTTTTCTTAGCCTCATTCTTTTGCCTCTTGTACCTCCTCCCTCTATGCAACTCTCCAAAATTATATCCTTCCTTTGGTATATATTCTTCTTGCATCCTCAGTCCCTCCCTGCCTCTTTCATTGCTTCCTTCCTTCTCTTAGATGATCCTCCTATCATACCCTAGTTCCCTTATGTGCACGAACCCCTTAGCAGTCGAATTTCATCACCATGACATGATTTTCACACAATAACATATTTATCCATGTATTTAATGATTTCAAGAACCTGTCGCGCAAAACTTTGAAAAATTCCCTTTCTGTGGCACTGTATGATTGAATACAATCTACTGCAAACTCTGTAACATAACCACCTAGTATGCTATCCAACCAAAAATCAATTGCTCGAGTAGTTGGGTTACTTATAGAATTTAGTTGTCTTTCCAATTTGGGATTCCAATTCCTTGGCACTGTAGCATCGAACCTTCTAGTTTTCTCCACTAGTCTTTCTAGCCACTCTGTCAGAATAACTGGAACTTCACCAAAGAAAATTTCATGCAAATCTGTGAACACATACCTTTGCAGCCATTTCTTTCCTTTCCAACCATTCTAATATCTCCTTCTTATTCAAACTCCAAAACATCCCCTTAATCATAAATTATCAATCCCGACAACAGAACCATTTTTTGGGATTGTTCAATGTGCATGTTGTAAGACCCGAGGTTCGGTTTATCTAAGATCAACAAAACCCACCAGACACCAGACCTTTTGGCATCACCTTCTTGTGTATATGAAGTCTCACCCGAAGTATCTATTGGGACTGCAAGAGCCAGGATTCTACAATAGTAAGAGGCTAGGAGGAAAACATCCAATTCATTCTTCCTTATTATATTGTGCGCATAACTCTGTTCTGTTTAGTTATTATCTTACTCATGATTCAGATTCCCATACTTATCATATTCCAGATTACTGTATAGATTTGTTACTGTCACAATCATGAATCATTGTACCATACTTAACCATCATACAAATATATTCTATGATGCATGCAAATAGTATTCATCATCAAACATAGAAAAACAGACAACTGATCTAGGGGATCAAATTTTGCTCAAAATTCAAAGTTCTCATAATCGCTTCAAATCGAACAAGTGCATAGGCCTCATCGTCACAAGCCTAATGCAACTCAAACGGGTTCAAACGAACATCGGATGAGTGAGATATCGCGTTTTTTTCAAATTGTCAAACAAGCAAAAAAAATTGTTGACTGTATAGTCTGTACAGTTGCTGACGTGGTAGGGTCGTACGCTGACATGGCAAGGCCATATGCTGATGTGGTAGGTGTTTAGTTGGTAGACAGTTGGCAGTTGTGAAGTCCAATCATTTCTTGACACATGGCACAATTTTGACAAGTGGGATGGTGCCACGTAGCCCAAACATGGGCTGCCACGTGGCACCGTATATAATTTGGTTGTTTAAAATTATATGGAGTCCATGGGGATCGAACCCCATAACTCTCGCCATGGTGGAGCGCCTTCACATGGTGTAGGCTACCAATATCCCACACGTTATTTCTTATTATATATGTGGGTTTATATTTATTTAAGTTTGATTTGTGTTAAGGTTTGGGCGCGGTCCGGGATGGGGCTAAGCCCCAGCTCCCATTCATATGCGGATCACTATACAACCACACCGCGTGTGTGTTTCAAATGGATTCAAAGCCCCACGTGCGTTTGGACACTTGTTGGTTGCCCATAAGTGTAAACCTTAGCCCTTTTGTGTGCGAGGGACACGATCATATGGACCATGTGCTCATAGATTTTGCGGTTAGGGGGCTAGGTTCCCTAATCGTTCTACAGTTGTGTGCATGTTGCGGTTATGTGCATGGTGCTAGTTGTAAGCACAAAAAAATGTGCAGAGGCTAGGTTGGACACAAAGAGGTGCATTTTGGCGATCCAAAGACAACAAGTTTGAAGGGGAACTTCTAGGAAGCCTATCTTCTTCAATTTTTTGCCAAATCAGGTGCTAAAAAAGCCCAGCTAGGGGTTTTTGGATGTTCTTAAGCCATTGGAGCCATCTATTTGGAATTTTGAGCATTGTAAAGAACATATTTTATCACTTTGAGCAAATAATATAAAAGATCCATTGGAAGTTGGACCAAGAGATGTAGCCCAAGAGGGGGGTGAACTCCTTTATCATTTATTGTGTTATGTGTTTACTATTCACTGTATTTGTTGGTTATTATTTGCATCTTGAATGTGTAATTTTCTCTGAAATTTGTGTTTGCAAATTGATCCTTTTGCATAAGCACACTTAAATAAAACTTTGCAAATATTTTCAAGAATACAAGCCTTTATAATTTTCAGATCAAGTTGGTGTTAGAGCATAGGTTTTTAAAGGCTTGATTATTTGTAAGTGTTTGTTTTCTGATGCTCACAAGGTTGAAACTCACAAGAGGAGAAGGTCAACTTGTAGAGCCAAGTTCTCATCCTTCAAGAAGAAAAATTATACTATCACCCCAAGCTTCAAGGAGGCATTCACCAAGTATGGCTCATGAAGAGAGTCATGAAAATTGTCCTACAAAAGATGAAGATCTCAGAAAGGATTTCATGGATATGAGAGAAATGATGAAAGTCTTGATGGAAGAAAGGAATGCAAGGTTGCAAGGTGAAGGCTCCAACCCGTCAAAGAACAAGGGAGACAGTGGTGATAAAACTCCAAAAGGAAATGGAGGGAATGGTGCTACTCCACCTTCCTCACCTCCATCTTCCTCTTCTTCTACCAGTTCACAATCTCTTCTAAATTCTCCAAGGGGACATGGTAAAATTCCTCCACAAATTCCTTTGTTAATGCTTGATATTAAATTTGAATTTCAATGTATAATGGAGAGGTAAATGCTGAGAAATTAGATAATTGGATTCATCAGATTGAGGTGTATTGTAGGATACAAAGAATTCAAGATGATGAAACTAAGATTCAGCTTGCTTCTTTAAGATTGTATAGTGCAACGCTTATTTGGTGGGAAGCCAAGACTCAAGAGGACATGAAGAAACATGG
>ML783934.1:309676-355020 GCA_009831015.1 Picea engelmannii | reverse complement strand
ACTCAAACATTGCCATTTGAAGCATGTTTTGGCTATTTGCCCAAATCTCCTTTAGATTTTATCTTTGGGAAGGATATTGCTATTGATGGTCAATATGACATTGATAGGGCAGAAAATTTCATTGAACAAATTCAGTCAATACACCAAATGGTACAAGAACAGTTGGAAAAGAGTCAAGCCAAGTACAAGACAAGACATGAAAAGCATCGTGTTGATCATAGTTTCCAAGTTGGAGATGAAGTTTGGCTTTACATTAGTAAGGAGAAGCTTAAAGGAGAAGGTAAAAAACCGAAACCAATTAGATATGGTCCTTTCAAGATTATTGAGAAGATTGGTAACAATGCCTTCTGTTTGGATTTGCCTCCTTATATGCAAATGTATGTAGTTGTTAATGTTGAGAATTTGAAATTGTATGAGCCTCCTTTGATTGATGATCAAGGAGAACATGTTCAGATTCCTTCTATAGATGATTTCTCCCTAGAATATCTTACAGAACTGCATGAAGACACAATCCTTGACAGGAGGATGAGAACTTCAAAACGGGGAAATGTGGAATATCTTCGAATTGTTCTTAAAGGAACAAATCCAAGCAAATCCAAGTGGATTGAGGTTGGGGAGGTGAGGGAACTATACCCTCATCTTCATATAGACTGAAAGTAGACTTTTGGAGGTCCAAAATCTTTCCAATGGGGAGGTGTGATCCAGGGGATCAAATTTTGCTCAAAATTCAAAGTGCTCAGAATCACTTCAAATCAAACAGGTGCGTAGGCCTCGTCGTCACGAACCCAACGCAACTCGAATGGATTCAAAAAGACATCGGATGAGTGAGATATCATGTTCTGTTCAAATTGTCAAACAGGTAAAAAAATTTGCTAACTGTACAGTCTGTACAGTCCGTAAAGTTGTTGACATGGCAGGGCTGTACGTTGATGTGGCAAGGCCGTACGCTGACATGGCAGGTGCTGAGTTTGCAGACAGTTGGCAGTTGTGAATTCCAATCATTTCTCGACACATGGCACAGTTTTGACAAGTGGGATGGTGCCACGTGGCCCAGACATGGGCTGCCACATGGCACCATATTTAATTTGGTTGTTTAAAATTATATGGATTCCGTTGGGATCGAACCCTGGACCTCTCGCCATGGTGGAGCACCTTCACATGATGTGGGCTACCAATAGCCCACACGTTATTTCTTATTATATATGTGGGTTTATATTTATTTAAGTTTGATTTGTGTTAAGGTTTGGGCACGATCCGGGCTGGGGCTAAGCCCCAACCCCCATTCATATGCGGATCACCATATGACCACACCAAGCGCACATTTCAAACGGATTCAAAGCCCCGTGTGCGTTTGGACACTTGTCGATTGCCCATAAGTTTAAACCTTAGCCCTTTTGTGTGTGGGGGATGCGGTCATATGGACCATGTGCTCATCGATTTTGCGGTTAGGGGGATAGGTTCCCTAACCATTCTACAGTTGCGTGCGTGTTGTGGTTATGTGCATGGTGCTAGGTTTAAGCACGAAAAAACGCACAGACACTAGGTTGGACACACAAAGGTGCATTTTGGTGATCCAGAGACAACAAGTTTGAAGGGGAACTTCCAGGAAGCCTATCTTCTTCAATTTTTGGCCAAATCAGGTGTCGAAAAAGCCCATCGAGGGATTTTTGGACATTATGAAGCCATTGGAGCCATCTATTTGGCATTTTGAGCATTGTAAAGCACATATTTTAGCACTTTGAGAAAATAATATAAAAGATCCATTGGAAGCTGGACCAGGATATGTAGCCCAAGAGAGGGGTGAACTCCTTTATCATTTGTTGTGTTATGTGTTAAATGTTCACTGTATTTGCTGGTTATTATTTGCATCTTGAATGTGTAATTTTCTCTGAAATTTGTGTTTGCAAATTGATCCTTTTGCATAAGCACACTTAAATAAAACTTTGCAAATATTTTCAAGAATACAAGCCTTTATCATTTTCAGATCAACAACACAGGATTATGTAGCATATCTTTATCATTCTTTTATTCATCCTTCTCAACTATCGACTGCTATATTCAAGAACTCTGGAACTCAGTATTAATCAATACTTACTAGACTGTAACATAACCTAATATATCATAACCCAACTTCATCAAAATAATACCTATCTGAACCAACCCCTAATATCCCAACCCATTACATATTTATGTCAAAAGCTTGGGCTAAGAACCCTAATCTATTCATCCCAAAAATATCCCATTACAATGGATGGACAACTTAATTAACTGATTGTTCGACGCCTTTCTTCCGCTTTTCAGCCTTCATGTTTCTTTTTTGTTGTTCTTCTTTTTCTGGAATGTTGGGCTTTCATTCTCCTATTATGATTTATTTCCTTTATTTATTCTTTTTTCTTTATTCTTCGAGTTGCATGATTTCTTCCTTTTGTGCACTTTCCTTCTGGATGCACCTTAGCTGCACACTCTCTAGCTTTCCTTCTTCTTCCGTGCACTTTTCATATACTTAGGATTTTCCTCAAAACTGTATCAAAACTACAAAAAATGTTTTCAAGACTTCCTTTCCAACACTAGGTATACTAAGGGTTGCATGGGGAAGAATTCGATGACCTCATGAATTTTACAGAAGACAGATTCGACACTGACTGGTCAATTTCGTGAACGAGAATGAATAAAAATCATCCATTTCACAACAACAACACGAAACATTGAATATTATTGAATATGAGTTGTTCGAGGTTATATCAAAACAAGATATAACCGTAGTGCCACACAAGTATACTAAAGAATGGCTAGAGGGTGTGTTTGAAGCGATAGCTAACCCACCTTGATATTGAATATAAAAGAACCAATTATGACAGTTTGGACCAATGGCGATGTCACTTATTTAAAGAGAAAGAAAATAAAGTGACAGTAAGAACCACCAACCCCTGCTTCCATTTTTGTGAGTATAATCCTTGTTTGAAGCATTCTCCTTTGTTTTCTTCTTTATCTTTCTACAACCATCTAGTCTTGTTATCTGAATGTTATTGTTTGTGTACAAGACCAATTTATTACTTCTTCATTTTGTCTTTCAGGTTACCTCTACTCAATATATGGTCCAAGGGAGCCCCATCCCAATCCATTAGGATGAACACAATTCTTATTTTATCATTTAAGTATCACAAGTATTATGTAGTGCTGATTTGGAACACATTTTATTTGATCTTGAATAGTCAATTTGTATTTATAATTTAAACTCCACGGAGAGCTATTTTGGAGCTCATGAATTTTGTGGTTTCTAACTTTTATGTGTGCATGAAATATCAAGAATGAATTTCCTTTACATCTTTATGATATGATTATCACAAAATCATTTTAAGTTCTCTAAAAAGGACCATCTTTGCTACTCTATATTATGTCTATATTTCTTCAAATTTTATTCTTTCCCTTGCTATGATATGGGAAATGGTAATGGTGGAATACTAGAAATTTTGTTTTCCTTCCTTATGATTGAAATTTTTTCCCTTAATCTTTTCTTTGCCTATTCCACTCGCAGGTATTAAATGTTAATGAAGGAAAAAATATGATGTTCAAAAATACTGATATTATTGTTACCTGAGTGAGAAACAAAGGATAACCACTTCTATAAAAATGAAGAGGGTATCTTTAATTCACACGAGAATTCCCTATGAGGTTGTTTCTTGTCCTTGACAAGAAAAGATATCAAGAAAACCAAAGCACTAAGGTCCCTAAAAGATGTTGCAATGATTGGAATTATGGATTATAGATCGGAGTTTCCTCCTTCTTCACATGGTCGTTGGGTCTTCCATGTTTCATGTTTAAATAATATAATAAATGAAAATATTTGATTTAGATTATTCTTCCAAATCTCTATGAAGACAGAAAAATCATACTAGAACTTGAAACAATCAATGAAACACAAATAACTAAACTAAGGAATGAAGGAATTATTGAGTACCTCGTAAAGTGGAAGAACATGTTGATAGAAGATGTAATTTGGGAACATGATTTATTCATACAAAATCATCTATCTAATGAGAATTGATGTCAACACTAGTTTGAATGGGGTATGCATGTTAAGCCCCTAGTCCTATCGCTTATTAATTATTATTATATTAATTATAGTTAGGTAGTCTCATTATTATAGGATTCTTTTAACCCTCCTCATATCCTATATATAGATCAAAGAGACACATTTGAATAACAATATCATGTCATGCATTTAAATTTCTTGTAATAGGAGGTTTCCCCCTTCAAGCAACTTATTATTCATTCTCTCATTATCATCATTTAAGCATGGTATTACTGGGTTGGCGTTTACTTTTCTCGATTTGTTATTAACATTGGGGAGGCATTCCATTTTTTTATTAGATGCTTTCGGTTAACACTAATAAGTAACACCATACAACTTCAGATATTAAGTGAAGTAGACATATGCCAATAGCTACAAAGGTCACCCTTTGGATAAGTAGCATGAGTGAAGGTATCTATATTTCCAAAGTCACATAGGAGTCATACCTAGCCCAATTGAAAATACAAGTACTAGTGCAAGAATGAACACAAGCACAACATGTCACTAAAGAGACTTGAACCTTGGTGGGTGCATATAACAACAATATGTTTTCACTAACATTGCAAGCCACCATTGAAAAAATCTTGCATTTTATGTTGCTTAGTTACATAAATTAATTCCCTTATCTGATAGATTATATAACAACATTTAATATTATTTTGGGTCAAGGAGATTGAGAAAATATGGTTATTCATGTTTTCTCTAGCTTAGGTTGATGTGTAATTCCTTCACATAATCTTTTTAATTTCCACATCCCTATGGAATCATCCTATTATTCATGATCAATATGAACCTGTAGGTGGAAATGACAACATGAGCAAAAGGAACTAAAACGATATGTGTTTACTCTAGATATTGAAACAAAACATCTAGGATGATGAGGGACCATGAGATATGCATAGACAATGTGGATCTAAGAAATTTAACCACAAGGTCTTAGGGGACATTTCCATTGGATTTTATGTCCTTTGGATTACATAAAATTTTCCTAAACCCAACAAGAAAGTAAGTCATATTTTATTTCAGGGTCTTTGACTTCGAGGTATTTTGCCTATTTATGTATTAAATGGTTGTAGGCAATATTATCGGGACTAGACTGGTTGCCAAACTAGTTGACTTGACAAATTGAAAATAGATTGAAACTATATCAAGGCTTGCAAAAATCCAAAAACAAAACTAGTCGACTGAAAAAACATAAAATATTCAAATTTTGATAATATATTCATGTACATCCATCCAAATCAAAACCATTAGAAATAAATATGGAATTTTTTCTCATGCTTATAACAAGTAAATGTTTATAATTATATTGAGGATTTTGCGGTTTATTTTTTTAATTTGTTTTTATTTTCTTAAGTGAATTGTATGGGCCTACGCACACCCATACAAAGTTGTACGAAACTGATCAGTTTTGTATGAAATTTATTGGTTATATTGGAATGAATGGTCCCATATGGAACCAATCATTTATGGTTTGATGGGTTAGTTCCACTCAAAACCCCCTTCAAACTAGTCCAACTAGATGGTTTTCCAGTTTTAGTCTAGTTTTGATCATACCAATTGCATAATCTCCCCATGGATCTAGATTTGACCATTAAATGGATTATAAATTAATTTGAGGTGTTATCACCTAAATTTGCAGTGTCAAAATTTTCATTATTAGTATGTCCCAGAAAGTTTTGGTCTCCCAAAAGCTAAGTGCAGATTCAAAGGGTTTTGTCTTTGATGAGGTATTGAACATATGGTAGTGGATTTATCAAAAAATCGAAAGGAGTCGCTATAGGAAGTTTAAAGTTCCAGTAGTTGAAGTCTCATGCTATGCAAATGAATGCGCTAAAGGAAAATCTTGGTTTCAGTAACGTTTACTAGTTGAACTCTCATGCTATGCAAATGAATGCGCTAAAGGAAAATCTTGGTTTCAACAACATTTACTAGTTGAACTCTCATGCTATGCAAATGAATGAGCTAAAGGAAATCTTGGTTTCAGTAACGTTTACTAAAGAGTTGAGGTTTGAAATTCACTTAATGCATAGGTATTGCTATTTATCTTGGTTTCAGTAACGTTTACTAAAGAGTTGAGGTTTGAAATTCTCTTAATGCATAAGTATTGTTATTTTTATTAAAGAGTTGAGGTTTGAAATTCACTTAATGCATAGGTATTGTTATTTTTATTAAAAAATATAGGTGAACTCTCATGCTATGCAAATGAATGAGTTAAAGGAAATCTTGGTTTCAGTAACGTTTACTGGAGAGTTGAGGTTTGAAATTCACTTAATGCATAGATATTGTTATTTATCTTGGTTTCAGTAAAGTTTACTAAAGAGTTGAGGTTTGAAATTCACTTAATGCATAAGTATTGTTATTTATCTTGGTTTCAGTAACGTTTACTAAAGAATTGAGGTTTGAAATTCTCTTAATGAATGGGTATTTTTATTTTTATTAAAGAGTTTTCAGTAAAGTTTACTAAAGAGTTGAGGTTTGAAATTCACTTAATGCATAAGTATTGTTATTTATCTTGGTTTCAGTGACGTTTACTAAAAAATTGAGGCTTGAAATTCTCTTAATGAATGGGTATTTTTATTTTTATTAAAGAGTTAAGGTTTGAAATTCACTTAATGCATAGGTATTGTTATTTTTTATTAAAAAATATAAGGTTGTAAAGCCCAATCTCCAATTTTCATCAAGCCACAACATGCCATTGAAATTCGACCAACAAGCCACCGAACTTCCAAGCAAGAGCCTCGACATCAAGGAAGCACCCACACACAGAGCAAAGATCATAAGGGATCACTACGCATCGGTGATGTTTGATTTCATTGTCATTTATAAATATGTAATGTAATCTCCCTTGTTGCATGTGGGATATATCCCATATAGGAAAATAAAGCGCCCAACATCCATGTACAAGTGTTAAATGCGCTGACACGTGGAGTGCTCAACAATGCCATGAGAGATGAGTGTTGAAGAAATTAAGCCCACATATGTTGTGTAAAGTGTCACCATGGCTCGTCAAATGCGTAGCGATGAAACTCAAGATTAAAAATGAAGTATTGCATATATTGAATGCTTATGACGGGGCTGCGAGACAAAAAAGTTATCAAGATTTTTTTTCAAGAGAAATCGACAGGCATTATAAGCTTTGAGTCTACATTTTATGGCTTTTCCAGAAAACCAAGTTCTTCATTTGATGTCATAACATGATTGTGACTAGAATTAAGGCCGTGGAGGGAAGATCTATTTGCTTCCATGCCTTTCAATTTCATCCTTATGGATACGCAGTGTTGATCCAACATAGGTTGCCTTGTAATTCATAATTTTTCTTCTTCTATTCTTCTACCTTCATAAAGTAAACAAATGACTCCATTCCCAATGGCCTTGATCACTGATCTACAATTGTTTAAATCCAATTTTATGCTTTTCTCTTTTCTTCAACCTCGAACCAACCATTCCCAACTCTATAATTAATTTCAAGATGTGCTTGACATAGTTCTAATGCAGTTTTAGAACATCTCAAGCACTAACATGAGGTCTGGAAGGGTTGGGAGGATTTCACACTGCATGTTTTTATAACTTTAGAATTTTTGCATTGGACTTGACACCTACAAAGCGCTAAATTCTACAAAGTTTATAGCCCATTTGAGTGAGGGATGAGAACAGTGTTGATATGGACTAGGGGGATTATAAGTACATGTTCCAAGATTCGGAAATGCCACATCATTCAAATGGCACTAATAAGGTTTTCACCTAGTGGGCCACTAAGGAAGACTTCATTAATGTTTAGGGTCTAGAGCACAATGTTGGTGGATTTGGGGAAGTAAGTAAAAGATTGTAGAAATAATGGATTTATTTAATTATGTCATGAGTACAAGGTGGTAGGACACATGGAATAGTAGAATCCTACCATGATGAGGCACTGAAGTAAAATTCATCAATATTTTGGTGCTAGAGCTTGAATGGGTGGATTGAAATGTTTATGTTTTATGCAATGCAAATAAATCCCCATGGACTCAACCATAAATAAAACAAATTTTATATCAATTTATGTCTGTGAAGAAGGGAAAGGGCCTATGGGGAAAGGGTAACAAGGAGAATTCATAAACAGATGCATTACGAGTTCGCACACCCCTATATCAAAATGATGACATCATCATTACTAGCGCGGCATGTGCATGAACCAACCATACCTTCCACATGGAAGTATTACATCTCCAAGAATGGACTTGAAGGATAAATTCCTACTCTAGGTTCTAACACACGGTCCAACCACATGTGTAATCCATGCTATTTGTTCCTTTTTTTTTAAGACAAACCCTTACACAAACTTGATGCTTAATGAAAGTAGATTTTAATATTATTTTGAGTATGGATGATTGCATGAATTGGATTCCTTACACCACATAACATTTTAGGGGCTAAATTTCACCTATGGGATAATTTTTGAAGTTTTTTTTTTTTTTTTTCCAAAAAAAGATTCGCCAATTTCCATTTTATTCGCCCAAAGTTTATAACATAAAAGTATTTTACTCTAAAAATTTCCATTTTTTTTCTAATAACATATAAATTATTTGTAAATTTTAATATTTTTACAAAAAACCTCCAAACATTTTAATGTCATTTTAAGAAATAGTTAGATTTTTCAAGGTTTCTACACTTTTTTTTTTTTATACACGGGAAAAAAAAATTATTCTATCATCAAAGGATCCATACAAAAATTCTCAACTACTAGTTTTCCACTTGGGGAACTAGACCAATAGCAGAGGAAAATATTATCAGTCCAGACAATTTGAACAGTGTTTTTAAACAGAGTCAAGCTTATTAAATAAGAAAAATATATATTGTGTTGAGAGTGACTAGACTCTACCACTAATAAATTCCTTATCTTCATTTTAACAAAATTTAAAAGAAAAATCATACTAGCTATTCCAGTGGAGGAGGGGCCTATGGCTCCTGTGGAGGAGAGGCAACTACCTTCCTGTTGATTTGCATTGTTGTTGTTGAATTGGAGAGTTAAATATGCGACAAGAATTCACGAAGGAGGAGGTGGAATTCAATCAAGTTGGATTTGGATAGTACTCTATGCTTCTTCCCTACTTTGCAACATTTTCCCGCAAAAAATATTCATGTGCCAAAAAATTTCTACTGTGCACTAGTATTTTGAATTCTTCCCATGAGATCTTCCAATGTCAAGAACCCAAATATCACCATGTGGCACTATGATTTAATCATACGAGGACTGAAAGGACATGTTGGATCCAAATAATGACACATTGACATGTTTGGTTCTAGATCCTTGAAGAGGTCAAAGGAGATTTCTACTTGCAAAATGGCCAAGCGTTGAAGTCACAAGACTTATGCAAGTAAGGAACAAAAGGTGCTTTTTTGTTTTTGTTTCAAACCTATTTAAGTAATCTAAAACTCAATTAAATCATCACTGGGTCCATAGGACACGTCATGTGTTATAGATTATAAGGAGTGAAATCCCCTTAAGGTCCCACACTTGAAAAAATATCAAATATGATGAATTGTAAATTTGGGTCCATATACCATACAGGACACTTTTTTCCATGAGTAGGAGGCTCAATTTTTATTAGCTTAATGATGAATATAATACCAATATTTTTCAAAAATACACACATTATAGTCTCCCTGTTGGAAACTCCAAGGATTCTCATTTGTGGATAGTTCTTTTTGAACTACCATAAATCTCATGCACTCAGGAATCTCACCATGTGGCACTATGATTTAAGCATGCGGGGACTGAAAGGATATGTTGGATCCAAATAATGACACAATGACATGTTTGGTTCTAGATCCTTGAAGAGGTCAAAGGGGATTTCTACTTCCAAAATGGGCAAGCGTTGAAGTCACAAAACTTATGCAAGTAAGGAACAAAAAGTACTTTTTTTTGTTGTTGCTTCAAACCTATTTAAGTAATCTAAAACTCAATTAAATCATCATTGGGTCCATAGGACACGTCATGTGTTATAAATTATAAGGAGTGAAATCCCCTTAGGGTCCCACAATTGAAAAAATATCAAATATGATGAATTGTAAATTTGGGTCCATATATCATAGAGGACACTTTTTTTCATGAGTAGGAGGTTCAATTTTTATTAGCTTAATGATGAATATAATACCAATATTTTTCAAAAATACCCACATTATAGTCTCCCTGATGGAAACTCCAAGGATTCTCATTTGTGGACAGTTCTTTTTGAACTACTATCAATATCATACACTCGGGAATCTCACCACGTGGCACTATGATTTAAGCATACAGGGACTGAAAGGACATGTTGGATCCAAATAATGACACATTGACATGTTTGGTTCTAGATCCTTGAAGAGGTCAAAGGGGATTTCTACTTCCAAAATGACCAAGCATTGAAGTCACAAGACTTATGCAAGTAAGGAACAAAAAGTACTTTTTTGTTTTTGTTTCAAACCTATTTAAGTAATCTAAAACTCAATTAAATCATCATTAGGTCCATAGGACATGCCATGTGTTATAAATTATAAGAAGTGAAATCCCCTTAGGGTTCCACACTTAAAAAAATATCAAATATAATGAATTGTAAATTTAGGTCCATATGATATTTTTTTCATGAATAAGAGGCTCAATTTTTATTAGCTTAATGATGAATATAATACCAATATTTTTCAAAAATACCCACATTTCCATTGCACATCCTCCTATATATTTGAATTTTTCTTCAAATATAACATCTTCTCTACAAATAAAACATTATCCTCTTGAGTTCACCCCATCTCAAGGATTTTCATTTATTGGAGATGTGTAATTCCACCTTCTATCCTTTTTCTCCTATACTAGTTCTCTCACTAATTTGAATCTCCTCCACTACATTCTCTCCCGTGACTTCCCCTCCCTCCCTCTCCGTCCCTCGTAATCCTCCCATACTCCTTTAGATGTTCTCTCACTAATTTGAATCTCCTCCACTACATTCTCTCCCATGACTTCCCCTCCCTCTCCGTCCCTCGTAATCCTCCCATACTCCTTTAGATGTTGGTGTTGAAGTTTCTACCCTATCCCATTTCTATTAATTATAATAATTACAAACATTCGTTTCATAAATATCATGTTAGTTACATATAATTTCCCCTCTTATCATAATCTATGACCAAAGTGTCTGTTCCTATGTTGATGTTACACTTATATAGTTTCAATGCTTATGCCATATTATGCGCTTTTTTACTCCATGAATTTCGTACACTTCACCTCATTATTGTATCATTGTAGTACATATACATATCATATGGATTCTAGGGGATTAGGAGATGATGTTGAGCATAGGAGAATAGAGGATGAGTTATTGAGAAATGGTAAAAAAAATGAAAGAATACGAGGATGGTTTTTTTGGTGAGTTGTAATTACATACTTTATAAATGTTATAATATTGAAATAGATCGATTTATGTTACAAAGACTTTCATTTATAATTTTAATCGTTGCAAATAATATTTTTTTTCTGTAGAAAAAATATTCATTGAAAAAAATTGGACAATGTTTAAAGGCTTAACTAAAGAAGGGGAATTCTTTGTAAAGTAGGATCACATTTTTAAGATGGGATTGGGTTCGATGAATATCATCTGAAGTTTCTCTATGCATATTAGAGAATGATTTTTCTCGCATTTTCAATGAATTTTAAATAATACATTAAAATATTAATGTAATTCAACATTACTATATTTTTCACAATCATTGTTCATTCTATGAGGTGCATATTAATATATAAGAACATGCATAGAGATGACAATGAACCAAGAAAATATTTGTCTTAAGAAATATACACGTCATGAATAAACTAATAAAGATATACAAGTTGATTGGAAATGAGAGGTTCTAAAGTATGGAAATGGAAATTTTTTCCATGAAAAAATATTTGATGTTGTTAGTAGGGAGTAATCGAACTTATATTGAAATATTGGAGTGAGATTAGTAATAAAATTAAGTAAAAAAAACTGTGACATCTTAATGAAATGTTCCTAGGCACACTATTTAGTGACAAATGAGATTGAAGAGAATGGTTGAGACCATGAGGAAGAGAAGATAACACATCAAGCGAAATATATTCAAATTACTCTTCTTTTTCTTCACTCATGTTTTTAGTTCTTTACCTTTCTTTATTTAATTATGTATTTTCATTGACTTTTATAATTAGCTTCATTTCCTATGGTTATCAACAAATGTAGAAGATAATAAAAGAAATCCATAAATTAGAAAGAATAAAAACTACTTGATCAATAGAGTTTGATAAAAAGGTCTACCAAAACATAATAAAAAAATACAAAGAAGAGGAAGAAATCTATAATAAGAAGCTAGCACAAGGAGTGAACCCTAAAAAAACCATAACAAAATGCTAAAAAATTATTAAATAGCATATAATTAGTTACTCACATTAATATTTTTACTTCTACATAACCTATATAAAGTACATAACCTATATAAAGTGATATTATACTTTCTTAGTCAACTAGTTGCTTAAATTTTAGCTTTTAGTTATTTTCATTTCTATGGTTTTGGCATTGATCTAGAAGCCACCCTTGCAATCCCACATTGTACTATTTATTTGATGTGCTCTTTTAATCCCATTACCTACTCTTTGGTTATTTGTGAGACTTTAATAAACTTGTTTTATCTTATATACATGGATTTGAACTAAAATAATGAATTATATATGGTGTATTAGTCAATTAAGGAGGTCCAAAATTAGAGGTTGCATCATAAGTTTGTTAGTATAATATCATTTATTATTAGTATCCTCGAATAATTAGGTAATTTTATATTGACTTAATAAATGTCATTATTAGTTATGGTTTTCTATTTTCACATACCATTAAATGACTTTATTCACGAGCCAACTGATGAAGAACTATTATGGCCTAAAGAAAGGTTTTGACACAATGGTGGTATATTAATTAATTGAATTATTATTATTTTTTTCCATCTTATGATGGTAAGGTTAGTTCATAAGAATAGTATTGACATTTTTCAAACTTCTATACATTAGGTTACATCTATATACATTATAAATGTTTCATTAATTGAACATATGTTGTTTATTATGTTCTTATTGAGTGAGGATGAGGAAAGTTCAAAGGACGAGGAGAGAATTGAGATTATTTACTCAACTCCAATTCCTATTGATTTTTATATTTGTAGATATTTATTTATACATTGTTATATAAAAGGTTGACATTTTTCTAGGGTGGTAGTGAAACACTTATTACAATAAGAAAAAAAACCTACATAGTTATTTTTTTATTTGAATTAAAATTTCAAATTTGTGTCTATGTATATGTGAATTTTTGTAATCATATCATGAAATTGATTGAATGCTAGTGTGCAAATTAAACATATAATGGTTAAAAATAGATCTAGATTATTTTGAATGATGATCAATACATAATAATAATTACTAATTATTATATTAATTAATGGTGATTATGATAATGATTGTCCACTGATACCGTCTTTGGTGTATTTTGCGTGGATAAATTTGTTAATTAATTAAATTTGTATCGGTGATCTTTATGTCCATGAAAAAAAATCCCGAAATCTGTGAGAGAACATAGGGAGGCCTAGTATTTTCATAATATTGAGGGCTCAACAAAAATAACATCTTATAGACCCATTTAAGGGCACAACATGTCTCTCACAAAGAATTGAACATGGGTGGTGAGGATGACAATCATTCCTCCCAATCACCCAAGCTACATCCAATGGAATTTAATATTTGGGGCTCAATAACAAGAGCAACATATAGACCCATTTAAGGGCACAACATGTCACTTCTGAGGATTTGAACCTGAGTGGGCAGGGAAAAAATCATTCCTCCCAACCACCCAAGCTACATCCGATAGACTTGACATTTTGTTTTTACGATTGAAAATATTGCAAAACAAATTTCCCAGCTCTCTTTGGTTTTCATGCGTTAACAAGTTATCAAGATCATTGGTGTTAGAAATATTGTATTATTGGGTCCTAATGTGCACATATAAAGGACATTCTAAGAGAAAGTGTTTTCCATCCTCTACATTCTTAGTATCACAAAGATTACAAATCATTTCTTCCCATGACATTTTAGATATCTCTCACTTTCACTATGAAGATCAAGATAGTTCTTATTTTATTTTAATAATGTTAATTTTCTTATTTAAGATAACAATGAAAGAAACATAATTTGGATGTTCTAGCATGGGGTTAATGTTCTATTGATTGTAAATTAGCTTTCTCTTATTCTCTATTTCTTCATAGCACTACAATTTTTCTTTAAATCTAGTCGTGATTGTTCTTTTGATATTATCAATAATTTAGCAAGAAAACAACAACAATATACTATCCTCTCTTAAACCTCAAGTGATTTTGAATGAAATTTGAAACAATGCTAAAACGTCTTTTATGCTTCATGTTAATTATATTATGCTTATACATTATTTATAATTAATCAACACAATTGATAAATTATTAATATTTAATTAATTAATAATAATTCATATTAGTTAAATAATAGCAACTATAAGTGGATACACATCACAAATACAACTCTAAAACAATGTTAAAAAATCCTCTAACTTGACTTTAGAAGCATACATATTATGCAAATATGACTCTAACATGACACCTTGTTTCTATTGTCTCAATCATAATGATGCAAAAATGAGGTGGAGTGACACTAAACTAATGAAAATTAAAGTGTCCCTCGATGTGTCATATTTTGCATCATGAAAGCTTGAAAAAATCCAAAACCAAAACTACCAAATGATGTGAATTTCAATGCTAACGTCTTCTTCTTTCTATTGTTGGCTTTGGAAGGTGTGCCCCTAGGTCTAGCACTTTCTCTACTTGGAATGATCTTTGGAGTCTCACAAACTATCTTTTTCATATTGTAATCCATTCTCCTACCAATATAAATCATCCAAGAAAGAATAAAAGTGCATTTTTCCATCTATAATTGGCTTCTCATTTGAATGAAAGTGCAGTTTTGAGTATCATAGTTGTTCATGGTTTATGGAATCTTGTGTAACAAATATTCGTTGTATTTTCCCATGATTCATGAGTTCATTTAAATTTTTATATTTATTTCTAGAAAACATTTCCTTTAACTGAATGTTTGGTTTTATGGATATGCAATGTTGATCCAACATAGGTCGCCTTGTAATTCATAATTTGTCTACTTCTATTATTATCACTCCAACATAATTTGTTGATCCAACATAGGTCGCCTTGTAATTCATAATTCGTAATGAAAATCAAGCTTGTCTAGTGACTCGTTTAATTGCATCCGATCCGTGAAATGTAAACATATCACTCCATGCCAAATGGCCTTGATCATTGATATACAATTGTTTAAATCTAGTTTTATGTTTTTCTCTTTTCTTCAACCTCGAACATATTTCTAATCCATTATTATAACATCTTGAGTGCTAACATAAGGTCTGGAAGGGTTGGGAGGATTTCACACTTCATGTTTTTATAACTTTAGAAATTTTGCATCGGACTTAACACCTACAAAGAGATAAATTCTACAAAGTTTATATCCCATTTGAGAGGGATGAGAAGGGTGTTTATATGGACTAGGGGGATTATAAGTACATGTTCCAAGAGTCGGAAAGGCCACATCATTAAAATGGCATCGATAAGGTTTTCACCTAGTGGGACACTAAGGAAGACTTCAATAATGTTTAGGGTCTAGAGCACAATGTTGGTGGATTTGGGGAAGTAAGTCAAAGATTGTAGAAATAATGGATTTATTTAATTATGTCATGAGTACAAGGTGGTAGGACACATGGAATAGTAGCATCCTACCATGATGAGGCACTAAAGTAAAATTCATCGATATTTTGGTTCTAGAGCTTGAATGGGTGGATTGAAATGTTTATGTTTTATGCAATGCAAATAAATCCCCATGGACTCAAACATAATTAAAACAAATTTTATATCAATTTATGTCTGTGAAGAAGGGAAAGGGCCTATTGGGAAAGAGTAACAAGGATAATTCATAAAGGGATGCATTATGAGTCCACACAGCCCCATATCAAATTGATGACATCATCATTACTAGCGTGGCATGTGCATGGACCAACCATACTTTCCACATGGAAGTATTACATCTCCAAGATTGGACTTGAAGGATAAATGCCTACTCTAGGTTCTAACACATGGTCCAAACACATGTGTAATCCATGTTATTTGCTCCTTTTTTTTTTTAAGACAAACCCTTACACAAATTTGATGCTTAATGAAAGTAGATTTTATTATTATTTTGAGTATGGATGATTGCATGAATTGGATTCCTTACACCACATAACATTTTAGGGGCTAAATTTTACCTGTGGGATAATTTTTGATGTTTTTTTTTTCCAAAAAATGATTCACCAATTTCCATTTTATTCGCCCAAAGTTTATAACATAAAAGTGTTTTACTCTAAAAATTGTCAAATTTTTCTAAAAACATATAAAGTATTTGTAAATTTTTATATTTTTACAAAAAACCTCCAAACATTTCAATGTCATTTTAAGAATTAGTTAGATTTGTCAAGGTTTCTACACTTTTTTCTTGTTTTTATATATATACATGGGAAAAAAAAATTATTCTATCATCAAAGGATCCATACAAAAATTCTCAACTACTAGTCTTCCACTTGGGGAACTAGACCAGTAGCAGAGGAAAATCTAATCAGTCCAGACAGTTTGAACAATGTTTTTAAATAGAGTCAAGCTTACTAAATAAGAAAAATATATATTGTGTTGAGAGTGGCTAGAATCTACCACTAATAAATTCCTTCTCTTCATGTTAAAAAAATTTAAAATAAAAATCATACTAGCTATTCCAGCGGAGGAGGGGCCTATGGCTCCTGTGGAGGAGAGGCAATTGCCTTCCTGTTGATTTTCATTGTTGTTTTTGAATTGGAGGGTGAAAAAAGCGACATTACTTCACGAACGAGGAGGTGGAATTCAATCGAGTTGGATTCAGATAGTACTCTATGCTTCTTCCCTACTTTGCAACATTTCCCCCCAAAAAATCTTCATGTGTCAATAAAGTTCTACTGTGAACTAGTATTTTGAATTATGCCCATGAGATCTTCCAATGTTAGGCACCCAATTGATAATTCCCTCGACCACCTCCTCCGTTGGAGTAAGAGTGTGTTATGTCTGAATATCTTCTTCAAGGTCTGTGATTTTCACCTAGATATGCTAAGGGATGGCGTCTTGGAAAGTTGATGTTGTTGCATGTGCTTCTTATTGGAATATGGTGGTGGAAGTCATTTCTTATCTGTGACTGGAGGATGTTTCTAAAGGTGAGCCTCCACCTCAATGATATCCCCTTATATATCCTCTACGTGGATCCATTTCACTTGTCGTAGGATAAATGAACCTCAGGTGCAATACTATTCTCCACAAGTTGGTGGAAAATATGCAACATTGCTCAGCCAGAGCAGCTCGAGCCAGAGCTTCTTTGTTAGTTCCAAACCGAATGTTCAAAGGCTCGATCTTGTCTAATGGATTAATCTTTTTGCATCCCTGTGTAATCATTCTAGTGATTTCAAAAATCTCATTGGATTTATCCCTTAACTGTTTTGTACTATCGCCATGTCCCCTTAACTTCTATATTAAAATTAAATGGTACGATATGTATTGTAGGTTGCGTGTTTGGCATATGTCACACGTACCTTGCTTCATCCTCTTTCCTTTTCAGCTAGCTTCCAAAGGATTGGAGCCTAAGGTGGTGGTTGAGCGATTAATGATCATTGGAATAGGTGAGTGTCAGTCCCAAATGGGGTGACGTCAGGCTCATTATGAATGTCAGTCTGGGTCGATGTGGAGGATCACTTACATGGTTTATTTGAATCCTCTCCCACGTTATTGGTGCCATATTCCCTAGATTGGGTCGTTAGATTAGCCACTTAATCATTTGCATGGCTTATGTTCACATCCTTCGATGATTCTCTCTCCCATGTCACCCCATTCGAGGGAAGGCTTCTACACTTTAAGATAAGTATGGATCCTTAAAACTTTCCATGCCTTACACTCTCAAGTTTGACAACATTCCTTGTAAACCTAATGATATCTTAAGTGGGAAGTCATATTTTTTGGGTGAACATCCATGTTGTGTAGATTTGAGAAGATAATCTAAGAAATACACAAATTTTAAGATTTGCCAAGGAACAAGATTGCACCAGATGGAGCCCATTGAGATTAACATATAAAGGATTATAAAGACATGGATACAAAAATTGTAACATGTTAAATTGTTCATAATCATCCATGTTGTAGCATATCCATAGATGTGTCATCAATAATAACATCATAAATGACAAGTCGATTAAACCTCTGCTATTCAAATTTTACCATGTGTCACTATGATTTAAGCATACGAGGAATGAAAGGACATGTTGGATCCAAATAAATACACATTGACATGTTTGGTTCTAGATCCTTGAAGAGGTAAAAGGATTTCTACTTCCAAAATGGACAAGCGTTGAAGTCACAAGACTTATGATAGTAAGGAACAAAAAGTACCTTTCTTGTTTTTGTTTCAAACCTATTTAAGTAATCTAAAACTCAATTAAATCATCATTGGGTCCATAGGATAGGTCATGTGTTATAAATTATAAGGAGTGAAATCCTCTTAGGGTCCCACACTTGAAAAAATATCAAATATGATGAATTGTAAATTTGGGTCCATATATCATATAGAACATTTTTTTTCATGAATAAGAGGCTCAATTTTTATTATCTTAATGATGAATATAATACCAATATTTTTCAAAAATATCCACATTTTCATTGCACATCCTCACATATACTTGATTTTTTCTTCAAATATAACATCTTCTCTAAAAATAAAAAATTATCCTCTTTAGTTCACCCCATCTCAAGGATTTTCATTTATTGGAGAAGTGTCATTCTACCTTCTATCCTTTTTCTCCTATACTAGTGTTACAAGGGAAAAACTCTCTATGGCCAAGGGTAAACCACAACATACAGGTATGACTGCATAAATCAACTCAATTCCAACATGTTATATATAAAATAATTTGCAATATGAGGAAGAAGCCTACCTCGATCCAATCATTTGATGGCATTCCACCGTTGAGCACTTTGACCCAAAGCTTTACACGTGCAAAAGGTTCTCAACAAACAAGCAATGCAAGTATATAATGACAATATATAAAATGAGTTAGCACATCAAATAGCACAATCCATTAACAAAAATTACAAACATGCCCATGGATAATAATCATATATTTGCAAGATATCGATAGGACAGGAAAGGAGTATCTCTATTAATAATTGATCAACAGAAGTATCAACATTATAGACTTCCATGTTAGCACGGTTCGAAACCAAGAAACCAAGTTCCTTCCAACTGGGTCTCCACCACTTCAATCCTCCATCAATGGCAAGCTCATAGCAAAGAGGTAATGAGTTCCTCTCGACAATAAGGAAGAGCTTGGGGGTTGAACACTGTGTTCAGACTTGAGGGACAAAGGGATGTAGACTCAATATGAAGTAATTTCTCCAGAGTAACTTTGCTCTCAAAGTTGAATTTTTTCTCTCCTTTTTCCATAGCTCGAAATTGTGCTCTTATAGCTTCTAGAATGAAACTAAAGGGCCGAGTCCAAATTTTTTAGTATATGGAAGGACAAATATCAGAGATCTTTTTCGTGACATGGAAACTCGACCTCATTTTGTATTTTCTGGCACAAATCCCGATATATGTGAGCTATAGTGGAGCAACAAGTGTATACGCATCTTGCAAAGCAGTTAGGGAGCGTATATGTGGAAAAATATATATTTTTAGCTTTGGATTTATCAAAAAGGGGGTTGATAAGTCTGCATAGGGAAATGGAAAAAGGCCCTTTGTGCAAGATAGCAATGGTGAGGCAAATCTTGTTATAACAGATGCCCCCTAATGTGTGAGATTAGAGGAGCATCTGCGATGGTCGAAATACATTATAAATAACCCAGAAGTGGAGTCATAGAGAACCAGCTGGATGAACTCAATTGCTCATTTACATTATGTACTGAATTTGCATACATGGCTGCAAAGAATAAAATGTAGATCCATGTGGAAAATATACCAACAAGTGTTCATGGCCATGAGTAGGCAAGTATAAATGCGGTTACATACCAATAGTTGTCATAGTCACGAACAAGGCCCAGTGAAACCAGTCTCAAAATCAATCTGAAGATATCTGTATACCATGGAGTACAATCTAATCTCCCATGATCACTGAAGTCAAATAGGTATTGGTCCAATGAAATGGAAACAACAACTCAAGAAAGTTGCGTCTACAAAGTGATGTCTTCAAGTCTTCAATACAATCCGCCAATGGTGCAAGTCTACATCATATGAATAAATGAGTTGGGGTCGAACACGATGAGACATCGTTTGATTACCAATCATTGAGGTATAGCATTAACAAACGTGAGACAACCTACCAATGATGAAAGTAGGTATCAAGGCACTGAGTACATCTCTACAAATGTGAATAAAGAAGCTATTGTTGAACACTTGAGAGATCCATTGATCAAGAGACATTGATGTATTCCCATCTGTCAATTGACAGAGAGCTTGCCACTAATGAATGCAAGCCTTAAGGTACTCATAAAACTCTAGGTCTTGTATCCAGAATACATGAGATGAAGTTGATGGAAAGAGACCCGTTGAAAGGAGAGCATTAAGGCATCTCTCATCAGTCAGCATGAGGAACAAAGCAAGAGCTTCATGATTTGGTGGATATTGGACGAAGAACATGTTCACAAACCAACGACCATGTGCATCTTTTATGTGTGCCAAATGCAAGAGGTACATGAAAAAGACCCTCTGAATAGAAGCCAATGATGAAAACTGCTGACAAAGGCGAGGAAACCACCAATAAGGCTAATGGCATCCAAGACACTACATGAATCCCAAAGTATGAATAGATGTCTTGCCGTCGAACACAAGGGAAACCACCTAGTCAACGACCCATGATGAAATATCGATTGTTGAGTTCAAGGTGACCTACCAATGATGAAAGTAGGGCCAAGGTGCATCATAAGACCAAAGTATCATGTGATTCTGAGACAAACTAAGGGTATGGACGACATGCAAAGTCAAGATTTATGAGGAGTGGCCGACACAGGTTGATAGAATTCCTTTGAACAAGAGCATGAGACATACGGTGGACTCCGACAACATAGATTTAATAATGTGACAACTAGATGCAGGAGGCATCCATAATGTTCTCTATAATGACTGGAAGATTAACCGGTCGGTAAAGAGAATTATGTAACGAGATCAGCTTCCTAAGGCCATGCTAAACCCAAAATTATGATGATGCAAGGACTCAATAACTTTGTTCTCTTTTCAAAGGCGACATGACTGCTGCCAATTACAATATAGTATTCCCTTCCCACCCATCTTTTTTTGTCTTTTCATAACAAGTGAATGCTATGATATGAAGGAGGGAATGAGTGTCGCAAGTAAGAAAAACTAGTTCCAGTAGTGGAACTTAACTATGCTCAATGCAAGGAAATGCATGCGGGAGATGGACACTCGGGGTGATGTTCCCTCCAGGGTATAGGGTGTAAAATTGCGAAGGATATAAACAAGGTTCTGCTTGGTTGAGGATGCAAACTTCTTGGGCCATGGTTTATAATGCAAAGGGAGGACTGGCTAAAGGCTCAATAATGCAAGCAAGGGCATGAGATGCAATCACAATTTAACACCAAAAAATGTCCTTTTTAATATCTTTTAGTCTACTTGGTGTGGAAAAGGGGTAAACTTGTGCCAAATAGACGTCTTTTAAAATCCAATTTACAAGTGTGAAAAAGACAAGTTCACTCAGCGATCTTTTCCATTTTTGATAGCGAGTCGGAAAAAAGATTAACTAAGACTCATGATCTTTCAAATCCAATTTTAACGAGTGTGAAAGGGACAAATCACTCGACGATCTTTTCAATTTTTAATAACTAGTCAGAAAAGATCTTAACTAAGACTTGTATTTGGTTTTAATCAACATGTAAAGGGGGAGGCAAAGGCTTCCATCCTAGCCTTCTGTCGAAATTCAATATCCTGTGGATAGCTGACAAAATCTTGGGAAAGCCCAAAGCTCTCCAAGTTGAGGAGGAGAAAGTACTAACAGAGTACATAGTTTATGTTATGGTTCGAATAATGTCTCTTAGTGGAAAAGACATAGGTGGGGGCATGGGATGCCCCATTAGGTTGTCCCAATCAAAGGGGGTCTTGTCAGGACTTGGAGGAAGAGAATTCGGGGGAAGAATAAATCTCTCTCGTTCAGAAGGGGGAGGATTTGGAATGTTGATGACATGACTGAAAGGTGCATCACTCTCTTCGTGAAGAGTCGGTTTGACCAGATATTTCACTGGTGTGGTCACTTCTTCAATTATAGGTTGAAGAGGATGCATAGCAACAGGGGAAAATGAAGTTTCACCTTCGACAATGGGGTAAAGTCGCGGTGGTGGAACCACTGAGACCATCAAAGGAGGAGTGGCATAAGGAGAAACCATGGGTGTCTCAGAATCTGAAGAACTTTTGGGTGAGCCCCACGCCTCTAGTATCTCGACAGTCACTGGGCACAAATGAGTACAATGGCTTCCTTCACAAGTCCTGCAAAGGAATTTAAGCTTACGTATGAGACATTTAGGCTTCTCGATGGGACTGGCTGAGGAAAGAGAGTCGTCTCCTGTATGATTAATAGAAGCTGGAGACGTGACGCTGCTAGGATTCAGGGTGAAAAGGATGGTGCCCCCAACATAACTGACAAAGGTTGGGAGCAAGTTTTCAACATAATTTGTAAAAAAATTCAACCCATCGCCGACATGACTAGCGGAGGTTGGTGATGGAGCACCAGTATGACTGACAGTGACTAGGCTAGTAATAGATTGTGGTATTTGATTCCAAGGTCCAGGGAAATATTGATTCTGAAATGTTGTAGGCTAGAAAGGATCCTAGTGTACTCCCTGTCCTTGCCCAGAAACGTGGTGGTTTATGCCAAAGTGGTCCAAAGAGGTATGGATGGGCATCATCACTGTGGTCTGCGAAGGGACTGAGGTAGGATAAGAATTATTTGAGTGAGGATATATGTTTCCCCCTTGTGAGGGTGTCCCATAAGGAGGGTAGCCCAAATTATAAAATTGATTCTCCCCATACGGAAGACCTGGGAGTACTTGAGGACCTGGTGCAGAAAAAGTGTTTAAAGGGACCGACATGGAAGATGAAAGATAAATGGGTGGGGTGTAATAAGCACCCATCTGAGAATAGGATCCTGAAAGGGCATATATAGGATTGGATCCATAAGGTGGAAGGTTCCAACCTCCCATGGGAACACGACTCATATCAAATGAAGAAGTGGGCATGGGAGTGATGGTGCCCACTGGTCTAATGCTAGGATTGATATAAGCAGACTAGGGAGGGGGTTGCACGTGGGAAGGCATATCAACAGAAAAAAGATTAGAGACCCAAGGTACAGATTGAGAGTTGTAATCATGCATACCATTGTAAAAAACAAAAGGGCCTGCCCCCATGAAATGAGGAGGCATCATGGGGGGGGGGTAGCGGTGAATGGAGGAGTAAAAGTCACTCTGCTATCCATGATAATGAAACCAAAAACCAGATTCCTAGGGCCAACTAGTAATCAAAGAGCATACCAAAAATTCAAACGGCCAATATGCATGTAAATGGGCTAAAGTGGCTGAGTGGCCTCCCTTGCTAAAGAAGGTATGCCTCATCCAGGAGGGACCTGAGACTCCTTGCTAAAGTTTGGAGGTAACATAATCAGTTATAAGGGACCTTGTAGGATTAACAACCAGTCGGTCAGGTCCCCCCGGAGAGGTAATCCTCCATAAAGTTTGTGTGTTGTCCGACCCTTATCTAACTCAGGATACAAGCAGAATAACCCCTGCAAGTAACCTATGAGAAACCTAAGTCAAGCAACTAATCAACCACTGTATAACCGATGCACAAGAGAACAGTTATAAGTCTGGATTATCGTATGGGCAGGGTAGCAAAGCCCGAAATCTTGAAATTACCTCCTCTCACAGAGGTATGGATACTAGCAAGATCCCCAAATATGAATAAATCCACAGAAATATCTCTGACGCTAGGTGAGTATCCAGGGGTATCCCTTCAACAAACTTCGGACGACCACGTGATTAACTCCGGTGTGAGCGGAGACTTCTAATATTACCAATTATACAATGGATTTATCAACTCCCTGTCTTAGACACATATGCTGATTTAATTTCCTTGGATAAGTTTACTCATAAAATCCTATTCCAAGGCACTAAATCCTAGGCTAGTTTGTGCTCCCTAAACAATAAAATCGTTACTAATCAATTTTAGTTTAAAGCATAAATTTTATTGGTCATGATTACTCAAAAAGGTATGGAAATGAAACTCATGGTGTTATGACTCTGCATGAAAATAAAAATAGATATAATGCAAAGCCTAACTTTAACTTTTCAGTGAGTGATATGCTAAATAAAAACAGTGCAAGCTTCAAATTTAACTCTGCAACTCAGAAGTAAAATGCAATCTTTCGCTAAATGTGCTAAGCTAATGATAAAGGTTCCAAGAAAAAAATACCAACCAATGCAAAATACCTATTTTTTTTTGTATTTTCAATGTATTAAAAAGAAAATGCATGGACTGATAAGCGACTTGATATATAACTTATACTATGTATAAAAGCAATCACTCGAGCAGAATACTAAGTAGCTAAGAAGACAACCCAACTACCAAGGACAAATCAAAAACAAAAAACAAAGAGAAATACGTTGCCCAAAAAATTCAACTCCAAATAGGTTTTTTTTCATCCCAGATAATCTCAACAGGCCCCACAGAGACCTAAGAAGGCTCAGTGATCCTCAAAACCTACCCAACAGTCACTAAACCAAGCAAGCAAGCAGGGGGAAGTGGTATGCGTGGTTGTTCAAGAGGAAAGGGCGTATATACGCATCTTGCAGTGAGACAACAAGAGTGTATATGCGACTGTCAAGGCAAAAAGGGCGTATATGCTTTAAAACAAGGCTAGGAAAGGGTAAAAGGCTGAAAACTCAAACCCAGAGTGAATAGAATCTGTCCAACTGTGATACGACAAGAAACACAAAGGAAAAAGAGAAATGTAAGAAGGAAAAATACTTCAACCCTTAGAAGGAAGATCTCTCCCCAGTGGAGTCACCATTTATGTTACAAGGGAAAAACTCTCTATGGCCAAGGGTAAACCACAACAGACATGTATGAGTGCAGAAATCAACTCAATTCCAACATGTGCTATATAAACTAATTTGCAATACGAGGAATAAGCCTACCTCGATCCAATCGTTTGATGTCGTTCCACCACTGAGCACTTTGACCCAAAGCTTTACACATGCAAAAAGTTCTCAACAAACAAGCAATGCAAGTATATAGTGACAATATATAAAATGAGTTAGCACATTAGATAGCACAATCCATTAATAAACATTACAAACATGCCCATGGATAATAATCATATATTTGCAAGATATCGATAGGACAGGAAAGGAGTATCTCTATTAATAATTGATCAACAAAAGTATCAACATTACAGACTTTCGTGTTGGCATGGTTCGAAACCAAGAAACCAAGTTCCTTCCACCTGGGTCTCCACCACTTCAATCCTCCACCAACTGCAAGCTCATAGCAAAGAGGTAATGAGGTCCTCTCGACAATAAGGAAAGAGATTGGGGGCTAAACAATGTGTTCATACTTGAGGGACAAAGGGATGCAGACTCAATATGAAGTAATTTCTCCAGAGTAACTTTGCTCTCAAAGTTGAATTTTGCTCTCAAAGTTGAATGCTTTCTCTCCTTTTTCCATAGCTCGAAATTGTGCTCTTATAGCTTCAAGAATGCAACTAAAGGTTCGATTCAGAATGTTTTCGGTATATGGAAGGCCAAAGATCAAAGATCTTTGTCGTGACATGGAAACCCGACCTCATTTTGTATTTTCTGGCACAAATCCTGATATACACGAGCTATAGTGGAGCAACAAGTGTATAGGCATCTTGCAAAGAAGTTAGGGAGAGTATATGTGAAAAAATATATATTTTTGGCTCTGGATTTATCAAAAAGGGGGTTGATAAGTCTGCATAGGGAAATGGAAAAAGTCCCTCTGTGCAAGATAGCAATGGTGAGGCAAATCTTGCTATAACAACTAGTTCTCTCACTAATTTGAATCTCCTCCACTACATTCTCTCCCATGACTTCCCCTCCCTCTGATTCCCTCTTAATCCTCCCATACTCCTTTAGATGTTGGTTTTGAAGTTTCTACCCTATCCCATTTCTATTAATTATAATAATTACAAGCATTTGTTTCATAAATATCATGTCAGTTGCATATAATTTCCCCTCTTATTATAATCTATAACCAAAGTGGCTTTTCCTATGTTGATGTTACACTTCTATAGTTTCAATGCTTATGCTATATTATGAATTTTTTAACTCCATGAATTTTGTACACTTAACCTCATTATTGTATCATTGTAGTACATATACATATCATATGGATTCCAATAGAGAGGGACTAGGAGATGATGTTGAGCATAGGAGAATAGAGGATGAGTCACTGAGAAAGGGGACGGAAAATGAAAGAATACGAGGATGGCTTCTTGGTGAGTTGTAGTTACATACTTTATAAATGTTATAATATTGAAATATATGGATTTATGTTATAGAGACTGTCATTTATAATTCTAATCGTTACAAATAGTATTCTTTTTTTTGTAAGAAAAAAAACAATGAAAAAATTTGGACAATGTTTAAAGGCTTAACTAAAGAAGGGGAATACTTTGTAAAGTAGGATCACATTTGTTAGATGGGATTGGGTTCGATGAATATCATCTGAAGTTTCTCAATGCATATTAGAGGATGATTTTTCTCTCATTTTCAATGAATTTTAAATAATGCATTAAAGTATTAATGCAGTTCAACATTACTATATTTTTCACAATCATTGTTCATTCTATGAGGCGCATATTAATGTATGAGCACATGCATATAGATGAAAATGAACTAAGAAAATATTTGTCTTAGGAAAGATACACGTCATGAACAAAATACTAAAGATATACAAGTTGATTGGAAAATGAGAGGTTCTAAAGTATGGAAATGGAAAATTTTTCCATGAGGAAATATTTGATGTTGTTAGTAGGGAGTGATCAAACTTATACTGAAATATTGGAGTGAGATTAGTAATAAAATCAAGTAAAAAAAACTATGACATCTTAATGAAATGTTCCTAGGCACACTATTTAGTGACAAATGGGCATTGAAGAGAATGGTTGAGACCATGAGGATGATAAGATAACACATTAAGCTAAATATATTCAAATTACTCTTCTTTTTCTTCACTCATGTTTTTAGTCCTTTACCTTTCTTTATTTCATTATATCTTTTCATTGACTTTTATAGTTAGCTTCATTTCCTATGGTTATCAACAAATTTAGAGAGATAATAAAAGAAATCCATAATCTAGAAAGACTAAAGACTACTTGATCAATAGAGTTTGATAAGGAGGTCTACCAAAGCATAATCCAAGAAAACGAAGAGGAGGAAAAGATTTACAATGAGAAGCTAGCAGAAGGAGTGAACCCTAAGAGACCATAACAAAATGCTAAAAAATTATTAAATAACATATAATTAGTTACTCACCAGTAATATTTTTACTTCTACATAACCTATATAAAGTAATATTATACTTTCTTGGTCAACTAGTTACTTAAATTTTAGCTTTTAGTTATTTTCATTGCTATGGTTTTGGCATTGATCTAGGAGCCACCCTTGCAATCCCACATTGTACTATTTATTTGGTGTTCTCTTTTAATCCCATTACCTACTCTTGTGGTCATTTGTCAAACTTTAATAAACTTGTCTTATCTTATATACATGCATGAATTTGAACTAAAAGAATCAATTATACATGGTGTATTGGTCAATCAAGGAGGTCCAGAATTAGAGGTTGCATCATAAGGTTGTTAGTATGATATCATTTATTATTAGTATCCTTGAATAATTAGGTGATTCTATATTGACTTAATAAATGTCATTATTAGTTATGGTTTTGTATTGTCACATACCGTTAAATGACTTTATTCACGAGCCAACTGATGAAGAATTGAATTATGGCCTAAAGAAAGGTTTTGACACAATGGTGGTATATTAATTAATTGAATTATTATTATTTTCTTCCAAACTTATGATGATGAGGTTAGTTCATAGGAATAGTATTGACATTTTTCAAACTTCTATACACTAGGTTACATCTATATACATTATAAATGTTTCATTAATTGAACATATGTTGTTTATTATGTTCTTATAGAGTGAGGATGAGGAAAGTTCAAAGGACGAGGAGAGAATTGAGATTATTTACTCAAATCCAACTCTTATTGATCATATTCATTTTTTTATATTTGTAGATATGTATTCACACACGGTTATATAAAAGGTAGACATTTCCCTAGGTTGGTAGTGAAACACTTATTACAAGAAGAAGAAAAAAAACTACACGGTTATCTTTTTATTTGAATTAAAATTTCAAATTTGTGTCTATGTATACGTGATTTTTTGTAATCATATCATGAAATTGATTGAATGCTAGTGTGCAAATTAGGCATTTAATGGTTAAAAATAGATCTATATTATTTTGAATGATGATCAATACATAATGATAATTAATAATTCTTATATTAATTAATGGTGATCATGATTATTATTGTCCATTGATACCGACTTTGGTGTATCTGATGTGGAGAATTTTTTTAATTAATTAAATTTGTATCGGTGCTCTCTACGTCCACAAAAAACCCCCTTCAAATCTTTGAGAACATAGGGAGGCCTAGTATTTTCAGAATATTGGGGGCTCAACAAAAATAGCATCTTTTAGACCCATTTAAGGGCACACCATGTCACTCAGAAGGAATTGAACCTGGTTGGTGAGGGTGACAATCATTCCTCCCAACCACCCAAGCTACATCCAATGGAATTTAATATTTGGGGCTCAACAACAAGAGCAACATATAGACCCATTTAAGGGCACAACATGTCACTTCCAAGGATTTGAACCTGAGTGGGGAGGGTAACAATAATTCCTCCCAACCACCCAAGCTACATCCAATAGACTTAACATTTTGTTTTTACGATTGAAAATATTGCAAAACAAATTTCCTAGCTCTCTTTGGTTTTCATGCATTAACAAGTTATCAAGATCATTGGTGTTATAAATATTGTATAATTGGGTTCTAATGTGCATATATAAAGGACATTCTAAGTGAAAGTGTTTTTCATCCTCTACATTCTTAGTATCACAAAGATTACAAATTCTTTCTTCCCATGACATTTTAGATATTTCTCACTTTCACTATGAAGATCAAGAGAGTTCTTATTTTATTTTAATAATGTTAATTTTCTTATTTAAGATAACAATGAAAGGAACATAATTTGGATGTTCTAACATGGGGTTAATGTTCTCTTGATAGTAAATTATCTTTCTCTTATTCTCTATTTATTCATAGCACTACATTTTTTCTTTAAATCTAGTTGTAATTGTTCTTTTTGTAACGTCCACAATTGTTATGACTCCAAGCGAAGTGGAAAGTGCAATTTTTTTTTTGTTTTAGGCAGGAAGGCAATGCCAACAACAGTTGAACCAGACAACCTGATGACAAACACACACACGCAGATCATGAAACAGATAACAATGACTCCATGCACTAGCACAACAAGCAATTGGGCAAAGCATGTGTAACTCAAGAAGGAAACAACTACCCGCCCGACACAACACAACAACGCCTACAAGCTAAGGACAATCATCCACAATCCTGACACAAAGGCCTTGACGACTAGTACTAGAACCTCTATGGCACGCAAAACCAAATGCATGAAGGAATTACAACCCAAAACACCAACAATAACTACAATGAACAAACGCCCACAAAGGGAACCACAGAGTTTAGCAAAGTTATCGTTCTCCTCTATACATTAGGGCACGCAATGATCCCCTCATCAGGGATCATTCCGTCACCAGGTGATAGGTGTGACAAGAACCGTGGCGCAACAACATAACTAAACCCTCAACACCAACTAAAATTCAATGCGCTAGGAGATCAACTTAACCATCCCAACACATGACGATTATCCCTAGCACCCAACCAACAAGTCAACAAGACTCGAGGAAACCTGACGACCATAACATTCACACAACACATTAAATTCCTTGCGTAACGAATTCTAATGCAACGTATATCACTCTGTACACATTGAATAATCATTATCCCAACAATTAGCTTAGTGTGACTATTTCCAACTCTAAAATCAAGTGAGTAATTTCCTAAGGAGGAATTCGTTATCTTCCAACTTAAACAAATAGGAAACGTGCCTTTTAAAACAAGATAAAACCCCCTTTTTTTAACTGAAAAGGTTAACTTTTAAACTGAAACATTAAATAAGATTGTTGTTTACTAGATCAATGTTGCCATCTTATGATGGGTTGTCTAACATATCAATATCAAAACATTGTACAACCTATAAACGATGTCACCATATATGAACACAAACTATGGGGATATAAATCGCAATCGAGGATATGGCAGTGATAATATCGCAAGGGATATATATACATGGATATAATGCATTCATTTTATTTCTATTATTATGATCGCTATCATTATATCAATACTAGATATATTGCAATCATTAAATCACTATCATTATAAATATAGCAAGGGATGTAATGCAATCGTTGAATTTCCATCAATACATGAATCATTCCTTTTTAAGTATAACTTGTTGTCCTTTAAATGTCCTTGCTGAATTAATTGGATACGCTAATGTTGTCTAGAAACATGCTGGAAACGCGGTCTAAAAATGTTGAAAACACAGTCTTTATATACACCAAAATGTAGTCTCAAATGCGTTGAATACACAGTCTATTAAATCTCTATCAAAGGTAATAAAAAAGAGCAGTAAAATTTACGGAGGGACACAGACATTATAGGTGTGACTTGCAGAGTAATTACATGATAAAGTTGGTTGAAATATGTGTATGAATTCGCTGTCTATTATATATGGACTTAACTCCACCATTAACTCTCTGCCAATATCCATTTAATTAGCTGCCACAAGATATATATACAATCGGATCTAAGGTGTGAATATAAAATGCATGGATTGAACTCAAAATGTTGGGAACCCTATAGAAACGCAAATGCATCATAAAAACTCCCTCACGCAGGGAAGATATGCTATCATAACGCAGTCAACAATTAATTAATATTACTGTCAACACACAGCCATACACATAAGCACACAATGATAAAAATTTGTTGTGCAAAATCATTAAGTTCATTGGTCAACTACCGGGCATGAGTGGAGTGAATGGATGGGTGAAAATACCAAGAACAAGCTATATAAAATGCCCAAAAAAATGACTTGGGTGAAAATAGATTGGTAAAGATAATTGGTAAATAAATATTTGGTAAATACCAATGGGTAAAAAGAAAAAGAGAACGAGTTGGTAAAAAGGAATGGGTAAATTTTTTTGGCAAAAATCGAATTGACAATCGTTGTCCAGAGGATTCGCTATCTATAATCCTTTCATTAGCACTGTGGCTTTATCAATCAAATCCTTGTGTTTTAATATAACAATTTCGCTAAGTTTGTTATAACAAATCGTAGACAATACAAGAGTAAATTCGCAGTAATTAGACGTTGTTGTAAAATACTGTCATAACAATATTAAAAATGTAAGAATACCAGGTATAGTTTCACTGCCATTAAAATCATAAATTCAATGCCATACCAATATTAAAAACGTAAACATAAATTTCCAAGAAAGGTATTAAAACATAGAGTTACTTCGCCAAGAAATGCATCAACGCAGAGGATCATAAACGGTTCACTGAGGGAAGGGATAAAAAATCACGGAGGTAATCAATCGCAAAAAGGTGCAAGACAATCACTCAACCAATAACCATCAACAGGGGTAGACAGCTGGGCAAAAGTATCATTCTCCTGTCATCCATGCACAAAAGAGAAGGGCATTAGAATCTATAGGTTGCTATGCACCGAAGTGATGACCGTCGATTCGACTCCTGGACGACTACTCAAGCGTGGAATGACGAACTAGGGATGAGGATGAAGACCAAGCATAACTCTTCATAAAAATCAATTGAAACCAACATGACGGTCACAACATTCAAGGATCGAATGCCTAGGGAATCAATTCAAGAAGCGAGCTTAAGGCTATGGGGAGTTTAAGTTCTTGGTTAAAATGTTAAGCCAAACATTTTATTTACACAATTAAAAGTACAGAAATGAAGGCGTAAAGTCAATAATAATCTACCATGCAGAATAAGAGAATGTGTATCGTAGCCCAAGTCGTCTGCTCTGAGTCATTGTCTCGCGCACTCTGTGCAGCTCCCGCTTGCCAACTGATGAGACTTCACCGGTACCTCCCAGCCAACGCTAGGGGTACTCTTCTTCCCCCTTAGCACCCCAATCTACAAAGGGGCCACACACACTAAACTAGAGAACAACTAGTTCTCAGCTCGCCTCGCAAGGCCGAGTTACCACTCCTCACTGAGCTGGGTATCCCAACTCCCACAAGATGAGTCATTCAAGTCTAAAATTTTGCAATGTAATGTTACGAATAACAAAGGAGATCCATCCTTCCCCTCCTCCCTCCTTTATATAGAATTCTAAGTCACTTCTTTCCCAAATTCCCATTTAATTTATTGTTCAATAATTTAATTCAGAAAAATCCTCCCCGTACATGTTTCACCCATCCCCTTCGTTGCACCAAAAATTAATTTCATTAATTATTTAATTACTTCTATTTCCCTCACCCACCTAAAAGCATTCCTAGAATCGCTCCTAGGTGTCCCCATATTCCCTTACATAGTTTAATGACTTTCCCCCTTACTAATTTACTAGTTGAGTTCAATTTAGAAAGTTCTTAAAGGCGAGATTTCTTCCTAAGTTGGTCATTCTATTTTTTCCTTATGTTTCCCTTTTTCTTTAGTTTACCCCTTTTTCCCTTAGTTTTCTAATTCCTTTAAATTTCCCTCTTTCCCTTTTTATCTAAACTCAATTTAGTATGTGTAGAAAATTGTCTTTTTCCCCTTTTTCTTTTTAATTAATAAATTTTAATTAGCATGTGTACAAAACAATCATTTCCCTTTTAAAATTTTAAATCCGTCAATAATTTGATTTTAATAATTTAATCAAGTTTCTTACCCCCCTTTCGTCGCATGTTTAATGATTATTATTATGATTATTATTTATTTTTACCACAAGTACTACTTTAGACCTAGATTTTAATTTTCGAGGCTTGGTGACATTTTATTAGGGAAACTGTTTTTAAATATTTCTTATCACGTTATTTGTTCTAAGGCCATCTAGATTTATTCTCTTTTTAGTTAACAACGTAGTGTGCCCTTCAAGACGCACTAGGTGCTCCAAGGGTGCCACTCACCTCATTATGTTTCCCTTGCATGATGTGCCCTTCAGGACGCACTACGTGCTCCAAGGGTGCCACTCACTTGTTTCCGTTTTTCTTGTGCGACGTGTCCTTCGGGATGCACTACGTGCTCCAATGGTGTCACTCACCTCTTGACTGACTTGGTAGACACAAAAAACCCCTGGAGTCAATACTCTGCCAGGTGATCTTGTGGGAGACTAAGGGCCTCTAACGAATAAGGCCCCTGCCTTATTGCGTGCCCCTTAGAATCATCATGAGCGACTGTCACAATCTTCCCTCACGACATCGTGGGTCTTCTTGAACTAGGTAGCCGTTAACCTACAATTCGATCCATGACATGAGTGCTAGTAGGTTGAGGCAGGGTTGTTGTTCGCACCTCTCCCTCAACGTCTATGGTAGTCATGCATGACCCCTCTACTCCACATGTGAGTCTAGTCGACAAGATATCGTCATCCTGGATCATCAACGAATCATGTAAAAAAAAAATCCATAATCATAACATCTAATCAGATGCACATATGTCATATATATAAAACAATCAAAACCGAATAGTCCATTCCCTGACTCGATCCGGAGTCCAAGGGTTTCATCGATGCCTTAACATCCTCGAGGTCCAAATCCTGCACACTGAGGAGAACTGAGTCAATAACACATGTCTAAGTCAATACAACAAAATAACATATAATCACATCCATAATGACTCATAATAATAATCAATGGTCAATGGTATAATAATCCGGATCACTTGCAAGAAAGTGTCCTCAAAGAATAAGTTCGCTCAGTGCGTGCAAGAGCGGGATGTTACATACACCTCCTCTTGGTCTAAACTTCGTCTCGAAGTTTCACAGTATATAAGTTTCAAAGTAACGTGTATCATAGTATCATAAGTATATCTATCCAACAAAAATGGAATTTGTTGGCGCATATCATATGCGTCCTCCGAGGTCGTCAGGTGCAGACTATAGTTGTCCCACTGGACCTTGACCTCATATATTGTTCGACGTCGTAGCTGTCGAATGCGATGATCCAAGATGTGGATCAGCTCAGCTGTGAGTGCACCCTCATCCGACACCTGCAAGGTGCTCAAGTCAAAACATGTGTAGGATCACTAATCATAATGTCTCAAACAGAGACGTGAAAAACATCATGCATACGCCTCAAGAATCAGGAAAGGCTAGTCATTAGGCCACGATCCTCTCCTTTCCACAATCTCGTAGGATCCCATGAACCTAGGAGATATTTTATCCCCTTTTTCCAAACTTGATCAAACTCTTATGCGGTTTTAGCCACAAAAATACTCGATCGCCACATCGTAACTATGGTCAACACAACGCGCATCGACATAGCTATTTTGCCAATCCTATGCTTCCTTGATCCTTTTTCTTATAGTTTTCATTTAATCTTCCATTTCTTGGATCGCTTCTGGTCCCACCAGGACCCTATCCTCAAGTCGATCCCAACTCAAAGGCGTCTGACACAGTCGCCCATAAAGAAACTCGAAGGGTGCCATATTAATGGTGCTTTGGTAACTGTTGTTATAAGCAAATTCTACCGGTGACAAGAATTCTTCCAAACGCTTCTGTTGGTCCATCATGTACATGCGCAACATGTCTTACAAGGTCTAGTTCATTCGTTTGGTCTTCCCATCAGTCTCCGGGTGATACACAGTACTAAAGTTAAGTTGGGTTCCCAAGGCCTCTTGGAAACTAGTCCAAAATCATCTAGTAAACATCGATCCTCGATCGGATATAATCCTCTTAAGTACGCCATGCAACCTCCCAATCTCACTGATGAAAAATCTAGCTATGTCAGGTGCCTGATATGTCGTATGCACAGGAATAAATGAGCACTCTTTGTCAGAGTGTCAACTACCAAAAAAAAATCGAGTCATGTCTCCTTACCGTCAGTGGTAATCCAATAATGAAATACATCAAAATGACCTCCCATTTTGATTCCAAAATAGCGTGTGGCTGTATTAATCCTGCTAGATGTCTATGTTCAGCCTTTACCTGCTCACATTCTAGAGATCTAGCCACATAGTTGACTATGTATGCCTTCATTCCTTTCTAGAAGAATAAGGGTTTAAGGCCCGCCCTTATCTTCGTGACCCCTGGGTGGGCCATATACACTGCTCTACGAGCCTCGTTTAGGATCAAACTCCTCAACTTGTCATTCGGTGGTACATAAATCCAATTTTTAAACCTCAATAATCCATCGTCATCAAACATAAATACTTCAAATCTTGGTACCATCATTGTGTTTTGTCCGATAAAATCCTCGACCTCTTTGTACCAATCATCGTCGTGTTGTAAATTTAGAATATTTTCACGTAGATTCGTTCGAGGAGGCAACAATGAAAAGATGCATTGTCTCCGACTCAATGAATCTGCCACTTGGTTCATTGTTCCCTTTATGTAAGTAATCTCGAAATCGTACTTGCTAAGGAATTTCGACCAATGTCGTTGTTGCACGTTCAGGTCACTTTGCGTAAAGATGTGTTGTAGTCCACAGTGGTCCATCTTTAGTTCGAATTTTCATCCAACAAGATAGTGTCTCCAAACCTTCAAGGCATATACAATGGCTAACAACTCCAATAGTGCATCGCATCGTTCTCCTAATGTCTTCTCAATTTCCTCGAGATGTAACTGATCACTCAACCGTCTTGCATCAAGACTCTGCCTAAGTCTTCCTTGAATGCATTAGTGCATACCAAGAATTCCGTGTCCATGTAAGGGACCTTTAGTATTGATGTCATTGTCAACAGCTCCTTGAGCCTCCGAAATGCTTCCGCACATTTCTCGGTCCAAACAAACTTCTTGTTCTTCTTCTGCAATTCCATGATCAGATTTGCTATCTTCGAAAATCCCTCAATGAACCGTCGATAGTATCCTGCTAAACCCATGAAGCTACACACTTCTGGGACATTCGTCAGTGCAGGACATTTCATAATAGCCTCGAACTTTGCTAGAACCATGGCGATACCTTTGTCAGAGATGACATAACCTAAGTAGTGAATCTTCGATTGATAAAATGAGAATTTGGACAACTTCCCATACAATTTATAGTTTTGCTTCCATTAAAAGCATAATTTCATTGTGATACCAATATTAAAAATGTAAACATAAATTTTCAAGAAAGGTATTAAAACATAGAGTTACTTCGCCAAGAAATGCATCAACGTAGAGGATCATAAATGGTTTGCCGAGGGAAGGGATAAATAATCGCGGAGGTAATCAATCGCAACAAGGTGCAATACAATCACTCAACCAATAACCATCAACAGGGGTAGACAACTGGGCAAAAGCATCCTTCGCTCGTCATCCACATAAAAAAAAGCAGGGCATTAGGATCTATAGGTCGTTATGCACCAAAGTGACGACCATCGATTTGGCTCCTGGCCGACTACTCAGGCGTGGATTGAAGAACTAGGAATGAGGATGAATACCAGGCATAACTCTTCATAAAAATCAATTAAAACCAATAGGACGGTCACAACATTCAAGGATCGAATGCCTAGGGAATCAAGTCAAGCAGCGAGCTTAAGGCTATGGGGAGTTTAAGTTCCCAATTAAAATGCTAAGTCAAAAATTTTATTTACACAATTAAAAGTACATAAATGAAGACGTAAAGCCAATAATAATCTACCATGCAGAATAAGAGCATGGGTACCGTAGCCCAAATCATCTTCTATGAGTCGTTGTCTTGCACGCTCTGTGCCGCTCCCGCTTGTTGACCGATGAGACTTCACCGGTACCTCCCAGCCAACGCTAGGGGTACTCTTCTCCCCCCTTAGCCCCCCGAGCCATAAAGGGGCCACACACACTGAACCAGAGAACAACTAGCTCCCAGCTCGCCTCGTAAGGCCGAGCTACCACTCCTCACAGAGTTGGGTATCCCAACTCCCACAAGATGAGTTAGTCAAGTCTAAAATTCTACAACATAACATTATGGATAATAGAGGATATCCATCCTTCTCCTCCTCCCTGCTTTATATAGAATTTCTAAGTCACTTCTTTCCAAAATTCCCATTTAATTTATTGTTCAATAATTTAATTCAGAAAAATCATCCCCGTACATGTGTCACCCATCCCCTTCGTTGCACCAGAAATTAATTTTATTAATTATTTAATTACTCCTATTTCCCTCACCCACCTAAAAGCATTCCTAGAATCGCTCCTAGGTGTCCCCATATTCTCTTACACAATTTAATGACTGTCCCCCTTACTAATTTATTAGTTGAGTTCAATTTAGAAAGTTCTTAAAGGTAAGATTCCTTGCTAAGTTGGTCATTCTTCTTTTTCCTTATGTTTCCCTTTTCCTTTAGTTTCCCCCTTTTCCCCTTAGTTTCCTAATTCTTTTAAATTTCCCTCTTTCCCTTTTTATCTAAACTCAATTTAGTAATTGTAGAAAATTATATTTTTCCCCTTTTCTTTTTAATTAGTAAATTTTAATTAGCATGTGTACAAAACAATCATTTCCCATTTAAAATTTTAAATCCCTCAATAATTTGATTTTAATAATTTAATCAATTTTCTTACCCCCTTTTCATCACATGTTTAATTATTATTATTATTTTTTACCACAAGTATTACTTTAGACCTAGATTTTAATTTTCGAGGCTGGATGACATTTTATTAGGGAAAATGTTTTTAAATCTTTCTTATCACGTTATTCGTTCTAAGACCATCTAGGTTTATTCTCTTATTTTTTAACAATGTGACGTGCCCTTCAAGACGCACTAGGTGCTCCAAGGGTTCTACTTGCCTCATTTTGTTTCCCTTGGGCGACGTGCCCTTCAGGACGCACTACGTGCTCCAAGGGTGCCACTCGCCTCTTGATTAACTTGGTAGGCATAAAAAACCCCTGGAGTCAATACTCTGCCAGGTGATCTTGTGGGAGACTAAGGGCCTCTAAGGAATAAGGCCCCTGCCTTATTGCACGCCCCTTAGAATCATCGTGAGCAACTGTCGCAGTCTGCCCTCACGACATCGTGGGTCTTCTCGAACTAGGTAGTCGTTAACCTACAGTTCGAGCCATGACGAGAGTGCTAGTAGGATGTGGCAAGGCTATTGTCCATACCTCTCCCTCAATGTCTCTGGTAGTTGTGTGCGACCCCTCTACTCCACATGTGAGTATGGTTGGCAATCTATCGTCAGCATGCATCATCAATGAACCATGTAAGAACAAAATCCATAATCATAACATCTAATCAGATGCACATATGTCATATATATACAACAATCAAACCCCAATAGTCCACTCCCTGACTCGATCCAGAGTCCAAGGGTTTCATCGATGCCTCATCATCCTCAAGGTCCAAATCCTACACACTCAGGAGAACCGAGTCAATAGCACATGTCTAATTCGATTCAACAAAATAACATATAATCACATCCATAATGCCTCATAATAATAATCAACGGTTAATGGTATAATAATCTGGATCACTTGCAAGCAAGTGTCCTCAAAGAATAAGTTCACTCAGTGCATGCAAGAGCGAGATGTTACACTTTTGATGTTATCAATAATTTAGCAAGGAAACAACAACAATATTCAATCCTCTCTTAAGCCTTAAGTGACTTTCAATGGAATTTGAAGCAATGCTAAGAAGTATTTTATGCTTCATGTTAATTATATTATTCTTGTACATTATTTGTAATTAATCAACACAATTGATCAATTATTAATATTTAATTAATTAATAATCATTCATATTAGTTAAATAATAACAACTATAAGTGTATACACATCACAAATAAAACTCTCAAACAATGCTAAAAAATCTTTTAACTTGACCTTAGAAGCATAAAAATTAGGCAAATATGACTCTAACATGACACCTTTTTTCTATTGTCTCAATCATAATGATGCAAAAATGAGTTGGAGTGACACTAAACTAATGAAAATTAAAGTGTCCCCCGGTGTGTCATATTTTGCATCATGAAATCTTGAAAAAATCCAAAACCAAAACTACCAAATGATGTGAATTTCAATGCTAACATCGTCTTCTTTCTATTGTTGGCTTTGGGAGGTCTGCTGATCAAAATATGGACCAGGGGTCAAAATTTATCTCAAAAATCAAAGTTCTCGGAAGTGCCTGAACAAGTGCATAGCCCTCGTCGTCATGAACCCAATGCAACTCGTTTGGGTTCAAACGGACGTCGGATGAGAGAGATATCACGATCTGTTCGAATCGCCAAATAGGTAAAAAAAATGAGCGCTGACTGTGCAGTCCATACAAATGCTGACGTGGCAGAGGCTGTATGCTGACGTGGTAGAGGCAGTACGACCATACACTAAGGTGGAATATGGTGATGTGGCATTCACTCATTGGCATATGTGGTCGAATCACGATGCGACACATGGCATTTAGTGGACAAATGGTGTGGTGCCACATGGCCCAGTCATGGGCTGCCACGTGGCATCATTGTAATTGGTTGTTGGTTCAAAATATTATGGAGTCCACCGGACTCGAACCTCCTCTCTCGTCCAAAGCTTTAACAAAGTCCGCCCTGCCAACACACCATGAATTAGTTCTTGTTATATGAATGGTTTTGTATTTATTTGAATTTGATTATGGTTAAGATGGCGGGGGGTCGGGCGCTGTTGTATTAACAATACATGTGACCAGTGGATTTATAATGCGTGTGAATATGTATTTCGAACGGAGCCCCAACCCCTGGTTTCGAACCATACCATATGAATTTAACTTTGTGTGCGCTGGGATTGGTTTATCAAATGGTTAAGCCCGTGGTTGTAATGTGTAACATATGACCGTTGTATATACGGAGGCGCGTTTACAATGATTTAAACCATGATTTTTTATGTGTTTAATATATGACCACAGTTAGAACAAATGCGTGGAAGTTTGGAGTTTGGTTTATGAAACGGTTATACAACCCTATGCCGACACTTGTCGGATATCTATTCTCCTTGAAACCTAGCCCTCTTTTGCGATAGCGCATGGTCACATGGTGACCTTGTGACCATGGTCTTGGCGGTTAGGGGCTAGGCGCGCCCATAACCGTCCTACAGTTTGAAAAGTTATGCGGTTGCGTCCGGTGCTGGGTTTAAGCACATAAAAACGCGTGTGAGCTAGGTTGAACGCCCAGAGGTGCGTTTTGGTGAACCAGAGACAACAAGCTTGAAGGAAGAGAATGACAGGAGGCTTATCTTCTTCATTTTTTGGCCAAATGAGGTGCCATAAAATCCCAGCTAGGGGTTTTTGGACGTTCTGAATCCATTGGCACTATTTTCAAAGCCATTTGAAGACTTATTTTGCAGGTTTTTAACCATTGAAGTTTCAGGAAGCTCCAAGGAGCTTGAAGCCCTCATTGTTTGAGGTCTTGCTCAGATGAGCCTATGTTTGTTTTCTGTGATTGAATAATAATTTTTGACTAATTATTATGCTTTGAACACTTTGGGATAGGTTTCAGATCCATTTGAGGACTTTTACAGGTGTTTTTTCCAAATAGAAGCTTAGGGAAGCTTAAGGCCACATGTAGAAGAGGTCATGCCCGGATGAGCCATGATCTGTTTTCAGAGTTTTATTAATCATTTTTGGGGTTTTTATGTATTCTGAACCCAATGGTACAGTCAATATTTCCATTGGAGTTGAGCAACATCTTGTAAAAGAATCTTTGACAAATTAATCCCAGAGAGCCAAGTCCATTAATGGAGGCTCAAGGAGATGTAGCCCAGAGAGGGGTGAACTCCTTTATCATGTTGTGAGTGTTGTGAGTGTTTGCTGGTTATTATTTGCTGAAACTTATTTTTGTTATTGTATTTATGAAAACAACATATTTATTATTGCAAAGACCTCACACATAACCATTTAAAAGAAGCATGAACTTAACACATAATTCATCTTACATATTTTAACACATGGAGCAAGGTCATGTAAAGTTTTATTTTAATGAAGTAGAGGGTGCTTGCATAGCATAACAAGTCAGCCCACTATTTTCAGATCATCTGCCCCTAGGTCTAGCACTTTCTCTACTTGGAATGATCTTTGGAGTATCATAAACTATCTTTGGCATATTGTAATCCATTATCCTACCAAGATAAATCATCCAAGAAAGAAAAAAGTGTTTGGATGAGACATCAATGATGTTACTGCTAGAACAAATCCCAAGCATGGTTACCTTTCTCTATATGCATGTAGTATCAGTGTGACTCTCGATATTATTAAATAATTCCATATTAACAACCCAAGCCATGACAATCTATAATGGTGAGCCATCCTCCATGAAAAGAAAAGATTAAGGAGCTTGCCCCAATATTGGCAGGTGGTTTGTTCATTCAAGAGAATAATTACCACCAACCCTCTCTATATCATTACAACTCTAAGGTTCCATTCCATCACCTCCCCATTGTAGTCTACCATGTAGCCTCTGTCACGATTCTCATTCTTGACACCCCATCCTAAAAAGAAAAACAAATGTTACAAATATGTGTTTGATCCAATAGTTTATGTTGATTTGTTATCTTCTTTTGGATTTATTCTCTCTCTTCATTTCTACCTATGCTAATGTGATACACTTACACTAAGGAGCATTTAATGTAGAGGATAAAAACCCTAATTCTTAAAAATTTCCAAATCACTTATGCTTGGCCATACATATTTATAATGACACACCACTCATCATGACAAGGGAATATAGCTAACTTGGTTGTGACTGTTGGAGAATAATGGCTAAATGCCATGATGAGTATTTGGTTTGAGTTTGTTACAGAGAGTTGAGATATTATCTCAACTATCTAGATTGTGTCCTTAAAATAGCTATCTATCTTAAGCTACTTATAGTTGTATTTATATTGTGATTATACATAATGCAATATATTTTTGATGTGAATCTTATTTGCAATTTGGTATCAGAGCTCATTTGAGCCCGACTCCCTCATGGGAGGGATCAGAAAGACTAAAGAGATCTAAGGGTTGTTACAATGTAAATATATGAGTGTAAGTGTGTTTTATTTTTTCTTTTGTTGGTGTGAAATTTGTTTTAGGTGTGACTGTGTGGGGATTTGTTGATCAATAATCTGGTTCCTTCAACTGACCGCGACCTGTGCATGATGATCAATAATCCAATGCCTTCAAATGACCGTGACTTTTTCATGCAACGTATATCTGCATGAAGGATTGAATTTGAATGTTTTGTGGGATTACTCTCACTGTTGCAGAGAATAATGTGCTTGTTTGAGTTCTAGCGTGTATGTGTTTTTTGTAAGATAAACATTGCCAGCTGAACATAAAGAAGAGTGGGTTGTTGTCTCCATATCTACAAAAAGAGAAGAACGTGAGACATTACTCGTGAATCCATCTAGAAGTGACGCCAATCACTAGTTGGAGCTATCCTGGGTGACCTACGGTTACGAGGTGCAGCCAGCGAGAGGGGAGAAAGTAGCTATGCTCCATTTCCTTCTTGATCAAGCAGCTTCCGCCATAGATGTTGTCCTTCAAAAATATGAACAAAGGAGTCAAGGATGCACGAAAAATTCATATTGCACATGGAGTGGTGTTTTTCATTTTGAATTTGCGACCTATTCCTCCTATTCCTATTTACCGGAGTTCATAAAAAGAAATATTTACTGGAGTTCGTAAAAAGCAATGAAAGGCAACTATATTAATTAGTTTGTATTAGTTATATTAATTAGTGGGAATGTATTTTTTGGTTTGTAAAATTTATATGAAGGAGAACCAATCAATGCACCAAGTAACATGATTTAAATCAATGGTTCTCAACGTTCTTCGGTGCTAAGGGAACACATCACAGATTTGATTATGTCTACATTCTGTCAGATGCTGGAGATTCTTGTTGTACTTCGGTGCTTCAAGATCAACAGTTAGAGGTTGAACTTTGTGTATTGTTTAAAGAAGGTCAGTTGTATGATTGACCGCTGAAAATATCTAGTAATTAGATCATTGTCCTATATAACTGTGAAAATTTGTTCTTCGGGGGAATTTCACAGATGGTAGTGTATCCATAGGATAATTCAGTGCCGAGGCTATACTTTGGGGTAGTCAAGAAGTGTCAGTCCTGCAAATATATCAATGATGGTATGAAGCCGTTGTACTTTAAATGGATCAAGTGGTAGCTCAAAATTGTGGAGAAGAAAAGAGTGAAAACCAGAGATTGCAGAGTGTGTAGAGTTGCTAATGAAGACCAGCCAAACAAACATGACATATATGAATTGTATGTAGTTTCTATATTGTAAAAACAAAAAAAAAATGACATTTCTCCATTAAGGAGGAGTATAGGATAATAATGGCCAAATGCCATGATTAGTATTTGGTTTGAGTTTGTTACGGAGAGTTGAGATATTATCTCAACTATCTAGATTGTGTCTTTAAAATAACTATCTATCTTAAGCTACTTGTAGTTGTATTTCTATTGTGATTATACATAATGAAATATAGTTTTAATGTACATCTTATTTTCTAAATGTGACATCCTATATGTATTTATATTGTGATTATACATAATGAAATATAGTTTTAATGTACATCTTATTTTCTAAATATGACATCCTATAATATGACATAAAATGTGAGCCACTAACTTCACCACGAGTTGAAGAAACTTCATGCTTATGATGATTGATTTCCACCTTAAAGAATATCAACTATCCTTCAACCTAGTTAGGACACAATTTTAAATCATTGGGAATCTTCTAATCCTTTTGAACTCTCATATTGAGCTTCAACAACATGTTAAGAAAAGAGTAAAATAAACATTCCAAGTGGCTACACAATCCAAAGTCTCCCATAGCTCAATTTATATTTGCACAAAGTACTAGTGGTCACACATTAATTACTCCAAAGTCTCTCGTAGCTTGATTTATATTTGCACAAAGTACTAGTGGTCACACATTAATTACTCCCATTCTTGGGTTCCTTTTATAATGTCATGTCCTATCAACGAAAAGTTATTAGAGTATTACTACTATACATATGGGTAAATCTGGATGGGAAAAAGAGATTCCATGGAGTGGCTAGGAGCATTTATCTCAGAAAATGACAACTTGGGAATTATCAAGATGTATACACTCAATATCAAACTATTTGTAACACGTGGATTATTCAAGCTACTGAATCCATAAAACTATGTAATGTTATCTTGCACAATTATTAGTAATGAATAGAATTTGGAAAGCCTTTGAAATATTCAAGTTGTTCATAAAATGACATGGTGATAAATTAGAGAGAAATTCTTTCAATAATCACTTTATTTTGTGTTCACCATTTCTCAAGGAAAATGGGAATACACTAGTTGACATCCTTGGTTTTCAAGGAAAATGAATGGAAATCCACTAGTTGACATCTCAACCATTCTATTTCTTAAAAAGAGACAATAAGATAATTAAAGAATTAAAATTCAACCAATAAAAAGTTGAATGGAATAAGATGAACATGAAACTAAGATCACGTGAGTAACATGATTAAGATCATTTCTAAAAGGATTAAATAAACAATACTTTACTTATTCTTTCTTGAGCTTAACAATAAGACCCTCATCACCTTTTCTCTTTGTACTTTATTTTCCACCATCCATGTTCTCCTTTTGTTTTATAATAATGTGCTTTTTACTTTGTTTTCCGCCACCCTTGTCCTTTTTTTAAAATTAATAATAGGCTTTGCACTGTTTTTTTTGTTACCCATTCCTCAATTTTTTTATGATATATGCTGCAAATTACAAAATAATAATACAGATAACTTAAACATTAAACATACATGGTACA
>ML783934.1:255058-287472 GCA_009831015.1 Picea engelmannii | reverse complement strand
GTAGGAATTTCACTGGCTAGTTGCAGAAGCTAGGGTTTGTAGGGTCCAAGAGACAAAGGAGTGTCAAGTGATATAGCTCTCTTATATTCTTGTGAGGTCCAATAGTAGTATTCAAACCAATATCTCAGGGCACTAACTAAGAAGGCTCAACCATGATCTTAGTTGTACAAATCGACTACCCAAGTACTAGAGAGTGATATCCCCAAGTGTTGTTCTCAACATACTACATAAACAATATGACCAATCAATTGATCTAGAGTTTGTTTTAGGTATACCTAAGAGAGTACAAATATACCCTAAGACACATGGACGTGAGATTCCATATACAAGTTTTGTCTCATGTGATACTACTCAAAGGGGTACTAATGAGGCTACTAATAGGGGAGTAATATGAATTTGATGTTTGATGCATTTTAATATTTTTCATTTACAATGAAGTAAAACTAAAGTACATTGAAGTACAACTAAATTGGATACCGAAAACACCAAAGAAAAAGAGAAGACCCAAAAAGAAAAGCACCTTGAGCAGAAAAGGATCCAAGCAAAATAAGATTATCAAAGAAGGCAGAATGAGGAAAAGATCGGGATAGAATAGGAGCTCATGACACATCAGGCAGCTCTGCAGAAGAATAAAGAAGAAGAAGCTAAAAAATTGGCAGAGGACGAGGAAGCCAAGAGGCTATTTAATGAAGTGCAAGCTAGGAAACTGGCTAAAGAAGTAGAGTTTAAACGAAACCCCAGGTTATCCGTCGACACCAACCCTAGGCATTGTGAATATACCTCCTTCAGAGTATACCCCCACAAGCTCCATACTAGGGGATTCTTCCCTCTCTTCTCAAGCTCTCAATTTCGAAGGATCTGTAGTCGCCATTGGAGAATATTGTTTCGACAACAGAACTAGAAGTATCGAGAAGAGATCAACAAAAAAAAAAGAGGAGAAGAATACAAGTCTAAGTCACATGGAGGAAGGATTTTGGAATGGAAGGTCAGCCTTGATCTCGAAGAGAATGTGGTTCAATAGGATTCATCGCTCAACGCCTTCACATGATTAAATGCCTCCTCTGTTATGGAGGTAACTAATTCCCTGAACATTTCTAGGACCTGAGTAATAGAGATGGAAACAAAGTTTAAAGACGTAAAAGACCAATTCAACATAGATGTCTAGGAAATTGTTAGCGCAGCTGAAAGTCTAAATGAAGGTAAGATCAATGGTTCCCTACAGGAACAAAGAGACCACTTGAATGAAGAGTTTGAAAAGAGGATGCAAATCCTACGAGACACCCACAAGAATGGGTTGGAAGTGGAAAGACATAAAATTAATGTTGCTCTAGAAAAGACTAGTGCCTCGACATGTACCGTGGAGTCCATCAAAGCACAAGCGTTAGCTTTCAACAAATATTTAGCTAAGGTAAAGAACAAACCCCTTGGTATATTGATTGACATATGAGTAGAGTGGAAAGAAAAAATTAATCTAAATAATACTCTGATTGAGAATCAAGGAAAGTATCGGGAAGCTAGCAAGGCGTTTGAGGAGATGGTAAATTGGCAAGATAGGCTACAAACTACACCTACCTCCCTGCTAGTTTAGTCGAAATAGAAATACTCAGGTACCGAACTCTTTTTGACACCAACAAAAATCTCTTTATGAGTGTATGTTCCATCCAAGGGGTGGTTGCTAACACATGTGCTCAACTATGGAAATATGCTAATGATCTCTTCACAGAGGTAGGCGTACATCCATTGCATTATTTAGATGAAACAACTTCTATCAGCACCAAGGTGGTTGAGGTGGAAGATCTAAAGAAGGCCAATCAGAAAAGCATTCAAGATTTGATTCTTTCTGATGAAAAATCAATTGAAAAACATATGTTGTTTCCTACCTATCTCACATATAAGATTCAATCCTTTGTAAAATCCATGGTTGAGCAGTTACATCAAGAAGTGACCACAAAATTCTTTAATGGGGGATGAGTCTTAATGATCTGGGATCTTTTCATCAAGTGACTTATAAAGAATTGCATTAAATGAGCATAAATTTAAGTGCACCATTAAAGAAGGAAAATATAAAAAATGAAGAGACATAGGAATCACATCTGAACACAAAAACTTGATAACGAAGTTCATCCTTGGTGGACTACATCTCTAGTCCTGCTCTTAAATGGGTAGGCTTTTTCATTAACTCGACAAAAGAATTTGGAAAAATACATAAGTGTACCTCATTCTGAAATTAGGCTACGGAAATAATGCTCATATCAGAAAATAGATAGCACCACTGAAATCGTGGCGTCGAATTACCCAAAAATGATTGCCTCCATGCCTCGATACGACTCTGGCACTCCCAGGCCCAAGAAGAAATTTGTCTCAGTTTCTGTGCCCCTGCAACCTAAAATTAATGCCTCTACTTGACTTGAACTACGTGCCCCTAGACGTACCACATGTGCACCTCCTCCTCGAGCTCTGGGCGAATGTTCTTTTTAAACATTTTTCCTGGGCATTATTCACAACACTTGTCGTTGGCCGTTGGTTTGGGCGTGAATGTTAAGGCGTAGTGGAGGGAGGAGGTCTCGGGGTCAAACCCATGGGCCTCTCCCTTTTGGCTTGGTTTTTTGTAACTATATATATACCAAGGTTGTTCCACCAACTTTTGCGGTGGCTCTATCCAAGGCTCTAACGATTATTACATGGCCATATTTGGTGGAACATCCAAACCATATTTTTTTTCAAAATTCGTATATGGGATTTCATTGGGAATTTTCCCACTGCCATGTGGTAGCACTTGATTGAGCCATGTGGAAGCCTCCCATTCGTCCATGTCATCCACTACTATGTTATCTTGCCATGTCAAAGCCACATCATTGTATGGATGTCATGACATCATACAGATGCCATGTCACTACCAATTCACCATGCCACATCATCATGCCACATCACTGTATGGACCGTACAAACTGCCATGTGGTAAAATTTATATTGGTCCATAAGTTTCCTAATCTGAGTGACACGTGGCAACCTCTGGTGTTTCCACATCACCATGTTGATGTCATCATAGTGACATGGAAACATCCTTCTCCTACCACATGTGTTGTACAGATTTTGATGTCATCCGTATGGATGTTGACGTCATCCATACAGATGTTGACTCATCCCCCTGTTGATTGAGCTAGGTTGACCAAACTTTGACTGCGAATATCTTTCAATCCGTAACTCTGTTTGATGAGTAATTTGCGTCGTTAGAAATATTGTGACGCACTCTTCACGATAATTTCATTTTCACTAAGTTTTGAGAAATTTGAATTTTTACACTATCTTTGTCTACTAAGACCATTCTGAGCGTCCTAAGTTGCCTTTGTGAGTTCTGACTTGTTCTTAGCCTTCTATGGATCCTTTTTGGATCATGCCTTCCCATTGAGAGATTTTTGGACCACCAAAATATTTCATCAATCAATAGATAAGTAAGGGAAGAGTACCCTCACTTTGCCCTTCTCTATCCACTTTGCCTTGCTTGGATGTGTTCCCTTTAAGCCTACTCAAAGATAATCAACATCAACCCTATGTGAAGTCCTTGTCCTTCTATCTAGGATGATATCTTCCTTTAACTCATCCAAGTATGCAGGATAAAATTCATCAACTGAAGGTATTAAAACTTCCTCATCCTGATCCATGATCATGGGAGGAGGCTCAAAAAGTTTCAAGTTCTCTACGTTCACAAATGATTAAATATGCATATAAGGTGGAAGATCCAGACGAAAAGCATTGGTACCACTTTTCTCCAAGATAGTGAAGGGTCCATAATGAATGGGCTTGATTTTCTTGCCTTCACCCTTCAATATCTCCTTGTCGATGTGAAGCCATACCCGGTCTCCAACTTGGAACTGATGATCATCCCTATGCTTGTCATGTTGATATTTATACTACGCTTGAATTTTCTCCAACTGTTCTTTGACTGTCTGATGCACCTACTGAATCCTATGGATGAACTTGCGGCCTCTGTCCTATGTTCTTTCTTCATTTGCATCGGTATCTCTCCCATACATCAAGTCCAAAGGAACCTTAGGTAGGTACCTAAAACATGTCTCAAAAGGTGAACACTGAGTGGGTGAATGCAAGGCTCGGTTGTAAGCATGTTTTACATAGGGTATTTGTTCATCCCATAATTTTATATGCTTTCTGCAATAGCCTCGAAGCAAAAGTACCACTATTTTTTTTACCACTTCTGTCTATCCGTCGATCTATGGATGGAAAGAAGTGTTCCTCTTCAATTTGGTGTCCATCATTCTCCACAAGCTTGTCCAAAAGTCTCCAAGGAATCGAGTATCTTGATCCGAGATAATGGATGTGGGTAACCCAAAGTGAACCCAAACATACTGAAGGAAGAGATTAATAGTCTTCTTAGCAGATCTGCTTTTTACATGGCATCAAGATAAACATCTTGCTGAACCTATCCACTACAACATACAAATAGACATGACCCCCTTTTGACATTGGTAAACCCCCTACAAAATTCATGGAGATACTTTCCCATGGATGGGATGGAACAGGAAGTGGTGAGTATAGCCCCAGTTTTCTATTAGTGGGATTACAAGTAGAACACATCGCACACCCCTTTACATATTTAGTTACAATTTATTTCATTTGAGGCCAGTAACAAAACCTCTGCAAATGAGACATATTTTTCCCTACCCCAAAATTCCCAGACACAAGAGAAGTGTGAGCTTCTCGTATTACATGGACTTGTTCACTTATAGGAATACATAGCTTTCCAAGATGGTAGAGTAGTTTTCCCTGCAGACAATAGTTCTTTACATGTGCACCATGGGTTAGCTTCTCATATACTTCTTTAAAATATTAATCAATGGCACATTGTTCCACATAGATATCATGAGATAAAGAATTATTCTTCAAAACAATAGAAGCAACAATATGAGGTCTAGAAAGAATATCAACTACCTTGTTACTTGTACCCTTTTTTTACTTGATTACCAAATGAATTTGTTGTAGAAAACCCATCCATCTATAATGTCGAGATTGATGCAGTTTGGTCTGTTCTTGGAGATACTATAAGGGTTGGTGATTTGTATGTATGATTTTTTCCTTCTCTAATAAGTAGTGATTACATTTCTTTACTCGTTGGACTAATGCAAACAACTCTTTATAATATGTAGGATAGTTAACAAAAAATTGGTTAAAAGTTTCAAAGTGGTAACAGATAGGCTTGCAATATTGCATCGGTACTTCACCCATGGCGTATCTACTACCATCTGTCTCAATCTCAAAAGGCTGTTGAAGATTCGACAATGCTAATACGGGTGCGGTACTGATCTTCTCCTTCAAAGTGTTGAAACATTTTTGTTTCTTTCTTTCCCACTGAAAAGTGTTCTTCACATTGGTTAAGGCATGCAAAGGAGATGGTATAAAGGAGAAGTTTGAAATGAACCTCCTCCAATACTGGACTGCACCTAAGAAGCTCTGTATCTCAGTTACACTTTTTGGCTCAGGCCAATTTACAATTACATCAATTTTGGAAGGATCAATTTTTAATTGTCCTCCTCCTACAATATGACCTAAGTATACAAGTGCAGTCTTGCCAAATTCACATTTAGAAAATTTTACATACAAATTTTCCCTTTGCAAAGTATCTAATACTTTCTTTACATGCCTCACATGTTCATCCCAAGTCCTACTAAAAATAATAATGTCATCTAAACATACAATCACAAAGTCATCTAGGAAAGGCTTGAATACATCATTCATCACATGCATGAAACTTGTCAGAGCATTACAAAGCCCAAATGACATCACTAACTACTCAAACAATACTTGTTTGGTTTTAAAGGAATTTTTCCATGCATCTTGTTATGCAACCCTGATTTGATGGTATCCACTGCGCAAATCCAACTTAATGAAATAAACAACATTCTTTAACTTATCAAGAAAATCATCTATACGAGGAAGAGGGTATCAATTTTTTACCGTGATTTTATTTAAGGCAAGATAATTGACACACATTCTCGATGTTCTATCTTTATTTTGCACCATCACGATTGAAGAACCACAAGAAGATGAACTCGGCCTGATGACCCCTTGATCCAATAATCCATGTACCTGCTTTTTGATCTCTGTCATCTCCACAACTTACATCCTGTACATGCCCACATTAGGAAGAGGAGAATCTTGCTGAAGATGTATCTCATGTTGGATTTCCCTCTTAGGAGGTAATCCATCTGGTTCCTAAAAAATATCATCATACTTAGAAACAATATTAATTAATTATTTTTTATGGGAAGGATCACATCCTTGGAAAGCTTTGGATGTCCCGACATCTTTCTCTCTTATGACCATGAGTACATATATCTTATTAGTGTTTATGAGTCTTTTCATTTTCCCTACACTAACAAGTGTTGTATTTACCCTCATGCTGTGAGATCTAACAATATATTCCACTCCCCTCTTAGTAAGGTGGTTTTTGTTCTCATGACGAAAGAAGAATTCTTTTTTATCATAAAGATAAAGACTTCCCAACACTATGCCACATATATCAAGTGGTACAATATCCAAATCCACTCCATCAATCAACTTTGAAGAAATATAAAATATGACCCTACATTGTTTGGTGACATTAAGTTTTTCTTTATCACATACCCAACCAAGAGGATAAGGCTTCAGATGTGGTTTCATTTCAAGACCCATCTTCTTGACAAGTGCTTCGGATATTAAGTTTACTTGGGAACCTAGATCAAATAATGTATCTATCTTAGTGTGTTTAGATACAAATCTTATGTGAAATAATTCATTCCTCTTTTGTTCATCATCATGATATTCATTATTGGAACTTGAATGATCATGAAGGGAATATTTACCTTGTACTCCAACAGTTGTGATATTTCCTTTGTCTCCTGAATTGGAACCAAGATATTGTTGCATTGTAGCAATGGTTTTTGTCTTCCCCTTTCTACCGAATTGTTTCGACCTCTTATCTGGATGCAATTTCCAACAATGTTCATCATAGTGACCACTTTTCTTGCAATGAGTGAAAGATGGATTTCCTCCTTCTCTCATCACCGTAGTGGTCTTCTTGTCCTTCCTTTTAAACTTCTTGAAAGGTTTATGTGGAATATTGGAAGGTTTCTTTGTGTCATCTTCTTGAACATGCTTTCCCCTGTTCTCAAGGTAAGTGGTTTGCACACAAAATTCATCAAGACTAGTGGGGTTAAACAAGAGAAAAGTATGATGAATATAACAGTGAAGTGCGCTAGTATACTTCATTAAAGTTTCATAAGAATCCAAAGGAATGTTTAATGCAAGAGATTTATTCCTAAATTTTTCTGTGAAACTTTGTATAGTTTGACCTTTACTTTTCCTTAAGGTTTTCCATTCCATCATTGCTTTATGTAAATAACCCAAAGGATAAAATTGCTTCCTTATCGCTTATTTAAGCTCTGACCATGAGGAAAGAATATTACCACAATTAATTTTGTCTTGAATCTTTCTCTCCCACCATACTAGAGCGGTGCCTTCCAACTGAAGAGAATCTAGTTTCACTTTAACCTCCTATTCATCAATATGTTGAACATTGAAATATAATTCAACCTGTCGGATCCAATTTTCTAGCTTTTCAGGATTAACATCTCCATTAAACATAGGTAAAGCAATTTTTACATCAATATTTAATAATGGTTTCTTAAAAGAGGCTTTATGGCTAGAATGATGAGAATGATGAGAATGCTCAGAGGAAGAAGAACTAGAAATTGATGTTGAATATGGAGGATTAAGAGGATCTCCTCCAGCCCCTTGGTTTACCGAAGCATCATCATCAACATGTTCTTCCTTTTTCTTCCCTTTCTTCTTCATCCTCTTTTCTTAATATCCATACATTCATTCGACCATTTCTGACATGCGATAAAAGACCATGTGAATTTTTTTCCCCTGTTCATCACGCTCGTCTTCTTCTGCCATTTTCTTTCTTTGGGATGCACGACTAACTTCAGGATTGAAAGTATTAAGATTTCCTTCACACTTCTTATGTTTGGTCCTAGTAAGCATTCACACTCAACAATTCAAGTCAAAGATGACTTCTCTGATACCAGCATGATCTGGGATCTTTTCATCGAGTGACTTATAAAGAATTTCATTAAATGAGCATAAATTTAAGTGCACCATTAAAAAAGGAAAAGATAAAAAATGAAGAGACATAAGCATCAAATATGAACACAAAAACTTGATAACAGAGTTTTTCCTTGGTGGACTACGTCTCCAGGTCCTGCTCTCAAATGGGTAGGCTTTTTCATTAACTCAACAAAAGAATTTGGCAAAATACATAAGTATACCTCATTCTAAAATCAAGTTGTAGAAATAATGCTCGTATCAGAAAACAAATATCACCACTGAATGTGGCGTCAAATTACCCAAAAAATTTTGTCTCCATGTCTCGATCTGACTCTAGCATTCCTAGGCCCAAGAAGAAATTTTTCTTAGTTTTTGTGCCCATGCAACCTTCAATTAATGCCTCTACTTGCCTCGAACTACATGTCCCTGACCATACCACATGTGCACATCCTCCTTGAGATCTAGGAGGATGCTCTTTTTAAACATTTTTCCCAGGCATTATTCACAACACAGGTTGTTGGCCCGTTGTTTTGGGTGTGAATGTTAAGGCATAGTGGAGGGAGGAGGTCTCGGGGTCAAACCCACGGGCCTCCCCATTTTGGATTGGTTTATTGTAACTATACACACACACACACACACACACACCAAGGTTTTTTCTGCCAACTTTGGCGATGGCTCTATCCAAGGATCTAATGATTAATACATGGCCGAATTTTGCGTAGGCCTCCATATTTAGCGGACCTGGCAAACCATATTTGTTTTCAAAATTCGAATACGGGTTGTCATTACACATTTTCCCACTTCAACATGGCAGCCTCCCATTCAGCCACATCATCCACTGCTATGTCAGTGCCACATCATCGTACAGAAACCATGTCATTGCCAAATCACCATGCCATGTCACTATACAGACTGTACGGACTGCCACATGGTAAAATCCTATTGGTCCACAGATTGGTCAAGAAGTGCCAAATCTAGTGACACGTGGCAACCTATGGTTCTGCCACATCATCGTGATGATGTCAACATGACACGTGTCACCTCCTTATCCTACCATGTGTGTTGTACGAATGTTGATGTCATCCATACAGATGATGACGTCAACAATACGGATGTCGACTCAGCCCCCTGTTGACTAGGTTAGGTTGACCAAAGTTTGAACGCAAATATATTTCGATCCGTAACTCCATTTGATGATTCGTTTGCACCATTAGAAATCTTGTGACGTGCTCTTCACGATAATATCATTTTCACTAAGTTTTGAGAACTTCGATTTTTTTCCCTTTCTCTGTCTGTTGAGGCCATTTTGAGCATCCTGAGTTTCCTCTACGAGTTATGAGTTGTTCTTAGCTTTCTCTAGATCCTTTTTGGATCACTTAGAGAGATTGCAATTGAGAAAGATTGAGATCATTTTAAACAACTACTCTACTTGGAAGGAATATCAAGACCAACAACAAGAGCAGACCACGTCATGATTACAAAATTTCTCATTTCTTTCTAGATATTGTTTTCTTCTAATTTTGTAATCCTTTCTCGAAAATGAAGAGTCCTTTTTATGAAATGGCTCAAATTTATATGATTACCACAAAAAACGATTGTAAATATTCACCCCTCACTATATAAAGGGATCACTGCCCATTTGAAATGGATTTTGGTTTTTGAAGCTAGCAAGACAGTATTTTTGCAGCAAGTTAATTTGAATCCAAGAGACATTCTAAAGTGAAATATTATTCTATTGATATGTGTGAATGAGATTTTTTTGTTTATGCATCTCTCTATTTGTAGCCTCTGAATATTAGTTAATGAATTAGTTCTAAATTAATGTTTTCATTTTACAACTATCATGGTCTTTCAGGATGAGTACAACAATAGTATAATGTCGTTAAGTTTATCAATTCTTTGGTTCTAACAGATTATTCTATCAAATTCATGTATTACTTGTGTCACGAATTTATTCTACTCAAGTTATGCACATTATTCACTCTATTCATTACTTCTATTAGTTTTCTCCTAATTAGGATAGGTTAATTTAAATAGTATTAGTTTAGAGATTTCATCTTAGAATAATAATCATATTTCTTAGTCTAATGTTAGTTAGATGTGCTTACTCCTTTTCTCATTCTTTTTAATTCATCTGAGAACCTTTGATTCTCAGATTCATATTTTAGTTAGTATTTTAGTTATCATTTTAGTTAGTTGGCAACCAGGCCAAAATTTGGCCAGAAGCGTTATCCCAAACAAGAGTGGGTCTAGTTGGGACCCATCATTGAGTGTTTTCCCTCAACTGAATGGCTACAAATAGAAATTTGAATTCTTTCTATTCTGTCCCACAAGTAAGATTTTCCTCCGTGATTGAATCCAATCAAATTTAATATGAACATAATATCTTCCCTTCAAAATATACAATGAATACTCTAGCTCAGATCAACACTCACTAGATTCCCTCTCACCACGAAACCTATTCCTCTTCTCCTCAACCTCATATCTTAACTATCTCAGAGATCTAGTCTTCAGTCAACCATTTGATTGAACAAACCAATCGAACACTGACTAGACAACGTAGCAGACAGACCGAACAACTTCCCTTAGATTACTCTCTACCTAAAAATCAGGAAAACCTTCATCATACAGATCCCTATTTCGCTAACCCATACTCCTATCAAGAAAATCATTTGTTTGGGAATCTGGAATATCACATCCTTGAAGATGCATCTGATTTCCCCGAGGATTTGAAATTTAATCTTGAGTATCATATACTCACCGACGGAGCAGGAGGTTTACCACCCTCACCTCCCAAATTACCCCCTGACACCCCCATAAATGATTTAGAGTATAATTCCTAAGAAGGGGATGGATCTGAGAGTGAATTCGAAGATAACCCCTATAAAATAGTTGTATATCAACCCCTAAACATGGCTAGATAAAATGAAAATTGAAATCCTCCCCCTTACCAGCCTTGGTTGTTTGTTGATACGGGTGTTGTCCCTGGAGTTCAACATGATATGCCCAAACACCCTGAGAAATTCCTTCCTAAATTTGACCCTGACAAAAAGGATTCAGTGGAGAACCATATTAAGAAATTATTGTTGGCTATTAGGCTACAAATCACTCTCCACAAAGACATCATCTATCATTTGTTTCCTCTTAATTTTGAAGAAAAAGCATCTCTGTGGTATTTCTCTATAGAAGAAGCTTCCATTCCAAATTGGAGGACTTTTGAAATCTCTTTCCTCCGAAAATTTGGGGAAAATAAAACACCATCCACCCAGGTTCTTGAACTATCAATAGTCAAGATGGATGCTAAGGAATTAGTTACTGATTACAATCAATGGTTCCTCACTTTGTTAAAATGAATCCCGAGGGCCTCAAAATATGTTGAAGATGTCACAATTGAATTTTATACCTCTGGTTTACCCATGTCCATGGCCATGTATGTAATTTTTTTTTTAAAAGGATACTCTAGAAGAAGCTTTCAAGGAAGCCCTTAAATTTGAGAAAAATATGTTAAGTTTAAAGTCTAGTTCCAATTCAGAACCATCTAAAGATAAAGGTAAGAGTAAAATTGATGCATCTAAATTAGGTGAAGATAAAAAACCCTTTGATTCGATGGATATAGAATCTCTTCAAGGAATCATCAAAAAGTTATCCAACCAATTATTTTAGCTGAAAAGAGGTAATGGAGACAGATCTTCCAATCATAAAATGTTTTTTAAGCTCCCACGCAAGAAACATACTAACACTCCCCCAACCAGCAAAACCTCCCCCTCTCATATGGAAGGCATCAATATGGAAGATATTTTCCAGGCCCTTCAAACGTGGGAAATAGAGAATATGGTGGAAAACACATATGAGGAAAATGGAGGTCAGGAACAACAAGAACAACCCCAGGATTATAACGAGTTGGTTGATCAACAATTAAATGGTTTTTGGGACATATATTTTGGATAAGATGGAGAAGAAGCTAAACAAGTACATGTCTCACAAAACATCGTAACCACTAGGAGTGTCGGTAAGAATATTCCTGATAACACCACCGATACCCCAATAGTAGTGGACATTCCTGATAACTATGGAATGCTCTTAAGTCGAGATTGGTTGGCGATGTTAAATGACTACTTTGCTACCAACTGGTCCCATTTATGGCTCCCTTTCAATGGTAAAATGAAACAAATTAGGATTGATAGAGAAAGGTACATGAAGCAAATAGTTACTGATTTGAATGATCTGAATGAACTAGTGATGTTCAACCATTCCATTCTTTGGAATTATTCATTTGATATGTTTCTTGGGAACTTCACAGCCGAACCATCAACTCTCGTGGAATCTGATGCTAAATTCAAAATCCTTCATTGCACCCAGATTATTGAGTGTAGTTGTGATATAGATGATCAAACCAACAATACCCTAGATGTACAGACTAACATAGGTTTTAGATATAAGTTAGAAAAATGCACTGACCCTACTAACCTTTTGAAACCAAAAAATATGAAAATTCAAAAATACCAGTTGAAATAGAAAAAGGTGATCCTGATATGTGGACGTTAATATTCGATGGATCAAAATTTATAGAAGGTGCATGCGCGGGTTGTATACTAAAAGACTCGAAAGGTACTAAAATGTTAATTGCATGCAGACTAGAATTTCCTTGCACCAACAATATTTTCGAATAGGAGGCCCTTGTATAGGGACTTAGGAAGGAAATTGAATTGAAAGAAGAAAAAAGAAAGGTATTTGGTGACTCTGAAATCATCGTCAAACAGGTACGAAACACTATTCATTACCTTTCAAGTCACCTAAAAAATTATCAGTCTGAGGTCTGGGAGATAATTAAATATTTCAATGCTTTCAATATTAACACCATTCCTCGATCGTTAAATTATGACGTTTATTTGTTGGAAAATGTGGTGTCCAGATTAATACCCTCATATAGATTGATCCTTGACTGCTTCTCTGTTGAAATTTTGTACTTGCCATCAATTCCAAACAATATCGTAAGTTGGAGGTCCTTTGATGATGACCAACAACTCATGAATTTTCTACAACTCAAAGATACCTTCAAGGATTCTATCATAGATGAAGGCCAACACAACATGTTGATGAATACTAATAATAACGATGATACTAAAAAAACAAACACAACAGGCTCATCCAACAATATTCCCAGGAGTGTGTTTAGGTTATAAAAACTCTATGACCTTCAAGACAAATTCAAGAAGGTCATTAACTGCAAGACCAATAGCTCATACCTACAGTTTGAAACAGTAAACATGGGATCATAGTTTTCTCCTCATAACGTCAACCTGGGAAAAAAATGTTCTCTTGAAGAAAGACATGCATACATCAAGTTATTCACAGAATATAAGGATATATTCGCCTGTATGTATGAGTACCTCAAGACATATGATACAAATATTATACAACATGTCATTCCCATGAAATCTCAAACCAAACCTTTCCAACAAAATATGAGGAAGATGCACCCCAGTCTTGAACCTCAGAATAAAGCAGAGCTAAATAAATTGTTGGCGGCTAGAATCATTTTTCCAGTAAGGCATACACAATGCATATCAAACTTAGTGTCAGTAAAAAAAATGAATGGGGATATCAGGCTCTATGTTGATTTTAGAAATGTAAACAGATCCTCAAAAAAAGATAACTACCATGTACCTCCCATGGAACAAATTCTACAATGTGTGTTCGGATCGGAAACACTCTCCCTACTAGATGGATTCTCATAATATGGTCAAGTCCTAGTAACTTGTGAGGAACAACTTAAGACAATTTTCAGAACCAAATGGGGAAAATATACCTATAGAAAGATGCATTTCAGATTGATAAAATTTGGAGCCACATTTAAACGAGCCATGGACATTTCCTTTAGAGGCATTGTAGGAGAATATGTGGTAGTGCACATAGATGGCATGACCATTTTATTGAAGAATAAATAGGACCATATATCTCACTTGAAGAAGGTATTTAATCAATGCAATAAATACAACATATTTATGAACCTGAAGAAATCCATTTTTGTCGTAGATGAAGGAAAAATCTTGGGTTTCATGGTCTACAAACATGGTATGTGGATTGAACCTGACAAGACCAAAGTGATCGCTAAGATCCCTCCCTCTCACTAAAACATATCTATGCAGTCATTCCTCATTTCTCGGAAATATAAATTTCGTCAGACGATTCATACCTAGTTTTTCCGAGACAGTAAAATCCCTACAAGATATGATAAAGAAGAATGCTCAATTTAGTTGGGGATATAAATAAAAGGAGGCTTTCGAAAAAATCAAAGAAGATATTAATCAAGCGTTGGCACTGTTGAGTCCATATTTTGATTGAGATTTTATCATCTACACATTTTCCTCCCATATTGCATTTGCGACGGTCTTAACATAAAAGAACTCAGAAAGAGACAAGTTTCCTGTGGTTTTTATGAGTTCAGGTCTACAAGGAGTTGAGTTAAATTATCCTAAAGTTGATAAACAAGAATATGCAGTGTTCAAAGTTGTCAAACACTTTCGACCATTGTTACTCAAATCTAAAACTGAGGTTATTGTTACTTACCCAGCTATTAGGAACCTCCTGGTAGAAAAGGATCTGGGAGAAAAGAGAGAAAATTGGATTACAACTCTACAAGAATATGACCTAGAGATCAAACCTATGAAGATTGTTAAAGGACAAGGGCTATGGAAATTAGTTGCATAATTACCTTGTGTTGAACCTCATGAAGATGCTCTCTATCAAGATTCTGACCTATTTGAAAAGGAAGTATGCTACATCCCAGTTGATTCAGATCCCTGGTTCTATGAAATGAAATATTACCTAACTCATGGATTGACTCCACATTATCTGGGAACTAAGAAGAAAAGGGATCTAAGGCTCAAATCCACCCACTATAAGTTGATACAGGAAATTCTATGTATAAAAAATTATGATGGTGTTTTACTTAGTTTCCTGGAGAAAGTAGATGCTAAGAAAGTCATGTTCGAGCTCCATGATGGACCCACAGAAGAATATTGCAGTGGAGATACCATTGTACACAAAATACTTAGACAAAGATACTACTAGCCTTCCTTATTTAAAGATGTTCATGCATATGGTAGGAAATGCTAGCAGTGTCAAACCTCAGCTGGAAGAGAAAATAAAGTTTATTTCCCTTATATCCTATCATCATCGAGTGCTCCTTCTAGTAGTGGGGGTTGGACTTTATCGAGGATATCAATACAAACTCATCTCAGTTGCATAAATACATTTTATTGGCCACTTATTATTTCACCAAATGGAGCGAAGCAATCCCTTTAAAAACCATCAACAAAAATAAGGTGATTTCGTTCCTTGAATCACACATCATTACGAGGTTTGGAATTCCATACTTTTTAGTTTTTGATAACGCCAAGTATTTTTCTTCTCTTAAGTTAACTGAATTCTACCTCAAAAAAAACATCAAGGTTAAGTACCAGCTAATTACTTTCCACAAGGAAATTGTATAGCATAATACACTAATAAGAACCCCATTAGAATCCTCAAGAAGACTGTCAACGATAATAAAATAAATTGGAATCTTTCTCTTTAGAATGCTCTTTGGGCTGATAGAGTAACTCCCAAGTCATCCATTGGTAACTCCCCCTTTTTCCTGGTTTATGGAAAAGAAGCCACATTTCCAATCCATACTTTCCTACCTGCTTTACAATTGGCCCAATCCATCCAAGATGAAGTCTGTCTAGTAATGAAAGAAAGGTTAAACATGTTGTTAAAACTTGAAGAAGAAATGGAAAAATCTAAGATGAACTTGAATCAACACCAATAAATGGTTAAAAGGTGGTTCAATAAATTAAATGTAGGCGACAAATATTTCCAAGAAGGACATCTTGTTCTCAAGTGGGACAAAGCTAATGAACTTAAAGGAAAACACTCCAAATTCCAGAAACTATGGCTAGGACCCTATCTAATCCACCAAAAAATAAGCCCTGGGACTTTTATGCTCAAAACACTACAGGGATATGAGGAGGAACTCCCTGTCAATGGAAAAATATTGACTAAATACTTCTCCTGATCAGCTATGGTGATGTAATTTTGTACATAGTAGTTTTTCAGTTGTAGTTTTTTTTTTAGTTTTTATTTTCAATAATATGACTGCTATTTGAGTTTATTCCTTCCCTTTTCTTCACTTTTATAGTTTACAATAACCCTTGCCACTGTATTCTACTCTGGACCAACCATTATTTTGCATCAGATACCCAAGTTTATCTCTGTTAACAAATGGTAACATAGAAAAGAGGAACTTGTTCATCTGTACCAAAATAAAATCTTATGACCTTTAATTTATGTACCTTTCAATGGTTTCCATCTATTATTCACTCTTATGTGACCACTCTCAGGTCTCATTGATGTTCCTTTTCAATTTTCCTGAAATATCCTGAATTCATTTTCTTCCATATAAATCCAGTGTCTCTTCCCTTTACTTCCCAATTTTAGAATGCTTGCAGACCCACTAAGACAATTTCTCAACTGAGACTATAAAATCAAAATGAATCATGTATCACCCTACTTCCTATTTATCGTCACCTATATTGCATTCAAAATATCTAAATTCTACATCTAAAAGGTGGATTCATAAGAATAACCATAAGGAAGTTGAAAACGCTATTGAAAAGCATGGGAAGTACATGTAAACCCGTCGAGGCTATGGACACTCGCTGGCAACAGGACCATGCTTGTATGATACTGAGGTATCTTCATCGGGGCTATGGACTCTCGCTAGAAGCAAAGCAATGTCGAGAAAGAGAGGTAAATAAAACACTTTGATATGCAATGGTCGACTTAATTTTCTTCCATGGTGTCACTCTCACAATTTCACTGTGTATTTATGAAGTTTCCCAAAAAAACGATCACTCGAATTATGTGGAAGATCATTGATGGCATGTTCTTATTTAAGGCTTGCATAAAGACCATTGAATGTGAGGTACTTAATTTGAATGTTGAATGTACTTTAAAAAAAATGGTAAATGTTGCTCCTATCTAATTGAAGACGCTTTCTCTTTTTGGAATTCAGAGATAACTGGTTCGCTCCAGTAAGTCATTATCGGTTGTGGGAATTTCAAAACAACTCCCCCATATTTATAAATTTTATGGGGCCCAAAAAACTATTGTTTTCCCTTTTATTTTTCACCTATATTCTACCCTACAAAACCTACATCCTTACTTCTCTAAGGCAACCCAAGCTCAACTCAAATCTGTTTTGGAATCGCGTTCATTGGAGTCCTTTTTTTAATGTGTTATTTTAGACCCTGATATTCACACTTCGATCATTTTGGCTCTTACTATGTTTTCTCTCATGGAGCCCCAAATTTTTTGATGACCTGTCAACCGACCAACCCCTCAAGTGGCTTCCCAAGATTGGATTGTTGACTTCCCATTTTATCGATTCTCCAATGAGTTTTTTTTACTGCTTTCATTACATAAAAGTGTTTCTAAGGAATCAAAGGAATATTACCATCGATACCATCCTCTTCAAGATCCCTTTTAAGCATCATCTGATCACATTATGAAAAGAAAACTCTAATGGAATCTTGACCCTTCTCGTGCATGTCCTGCACTTTCTCCTAGGCTGAAAGAATATTATTCAATATTGTTTTCGTCGGAGATCAAACTTTTCCATATCCTTCAAACCTTCGACAACCAAGTCCCAAAATCCTGTAAAGAACATAGTTTAGTACGTCTTTCTAAAAAATATATATATATATATTCTCGATACCTTCCCCTTGGGTTTTAGTTTTTCCCTCATTCTGAATCACGCTGATGCCAACACCATGATGGGTCCCACCTCTTTCTATATCACTATTCATTGATTGACGTGTCATGCATACTCACTGGTCCACATGCAAGGTGATATACCTTTGATACCTTTCCCTTCAAAGTTCTAAAAAACCACGATCTTTCATACTCTGAAAGCTCGACTACAATAATGGTCTTATTCGAGGATTTGGTTTAGCAATATCCCCGATGTTTTAATCAATACACCTATCTTACTTAATAAACTTTAATTATGGAAATGACACGCATTAACGGGAAAATTTAAGTTCATATTTGGAAATATCCTCGTACACACATGAGTTATATCATACTCATGCTAGTTTTATGTGCATTACAATTTCTAAAAAACACCCTTTCAGAACACAACTTGCACCGTAAGTTTTTGAAACTCTGTCCACGAAGTTTGATTTTTTCCTAGACTCCTTTGCCTACTGGGTTTGATTTCTCTATTACCTACATTTGTTTGTTTACTGGTAACCTTTTTTTTCTATCGCTTAACCTTTTTTTAATTATTACAGGTAATGTGTTATTATTAAGATAATATGATATTCCTTTTAATGTGTTATTGCATATTCATTTGGTCATTCGTCATGGAGAGGTAGAACCCAAAATGATCTAGGATCTCGGTGTACTTCTAGGGTGCCGCAGGCTCCAAATTGTAACACACCCAACCCATAAATACCCTTTCTAGGGATGGGGCATCAAATTTTTGTTTTTCGTAACTATCTCAAATCCTAATTCCAATATATCCATTGGCTATTGCTCGCCACGAGCTTTCTAACGGTGGCCACCGCACTAAAATCTAATCTCTGGTATGCAGGGTATTGCCTCCCAAAGTTACCCGGACGATTATTAGCTGGGGTCTTCGGCGTTTGATGTTGAACGCCCCTTTTTCTTACTCCTCGAAGTCCTAAAATATTTTTGCGTGGCCTTGGCCATTCGACAATCATCGTTCGGTGTTTTATGTTGAACGTCCATTTTTCGGCGTTCGTCACTCGTTTAACGCTGAAATCCTTGTTTTATGTTGAACGTTCGATGTTCAACAATCGAAGATCAATGTTGAACATCCCTTTACTATATTTTCCCCAAAATATTTCAAAGTTCTGAAGTCTTGGACTCCCGGTCGCGTCACCAACCACATTTTCCAGGTGAGCATGAACCAGAAGATGCCACACAACAAGGACTAGAGGTGACACATGTCATGCTCTAATATGCATAAGGGATATATGAATCATCCATATCTGGGTGACACGTGGCACCTTAGATGTGGATCCAAATCACCCTAGATGACGTTAGTGAGCCACTTCAGCCCCCAACATATAGTCTTCTCACTTCTTTCAAATCTCATGGTTGAGATATGTCCATGTAGATTCATAGATCCATGACTCCCATTACTTCACAGCTCCAGGATTCGATGCTTACCAAATCCTCACATCATGAATCCCTCGAAGAGCCTAGTCTCCAAACTCTCTAATCTAGCGCCATGTGTCCTCTACCTATCAACGGTTGATATTTACTTCGTCTTTCGCGACTTCGGGAGTTTTCACACCTTGGAAAATCTTGTCCAAGTTCCTTTGGAGTACCAAGTCTATGGACAATAGGATCACTTTCCATGTAGCCTCTCATCCAATAGTTCTAGTCCAATGGGTAACTTTTGATAGGGGACAAGTAGGGGACATGTGTCGCTCCATGAAGCATTCCCGGTTGGTTGGGAAGATGAGAGGGGTTCTCAATGGAGTTCTTAGATCGATTATTGAGAGGGATTCCAAAGGATTTGAGGATTGACGGTCCACGTTACTTCAGAAGTTTGACATTCAAGAGTTTGGTGTGTATCTTCCAGCTTCCTCTCCAGACCACGCCCGATATATCGCCATGTGTACCTAGAATTCACGGCCAGGATTTACTCCGTCTTGCAAATCGCCAGGAAAACTTGCATGTACCTATACTGCAGAATACCCAAAATTTCATATAACCATTGATCCGTGGACATGCATCCCTCTATTCTCAACGGTCCAGATTGAATTCGTGATTCCGATATTCAGGAGTTTCGACGCTAGAGCTCTCCTATTCTCCCAAAGTGGAACTTCTCCAAAGTACTTAACACTACCCTCCCTAAGTCTGATCTAATGACTGAGAGATGTCTTCATTGTATCCCCATATCGACAACCCTCATCAGTTCATGACTATGACCTTTGACTATTTTCGAGGGTTGTGGATTCATAAGTCCCGAAGTCCCGAAGCCAAAGTAGCTTTTCTCCTTTCGGGCTTAGTGAGGGTTTCCCAAGCTTGAGTCATATGGGATCATATTTGGATTCTGGGCTACACTCAACTCTTAGTCGAGAGTTGATTAAGGCCATGGATATGAGTCCTCGGTCACATGGCTAGATAGTCTAAAGGAAACATCCTTCTCCCACATAGTTGAACTTGACATTATCGCAAAGGTAAACTCAAAGGGTCAGCAGGACTTAGACATTCCAGCTAATCCTACCCCAACTCTTCTGCGGATTCACACCCCATAACTCTCTAACGGATAAACTGAGGTAAATCAAAGACCATGTAAATATAGTAGTTTACATAAGAAAATGAGCATTTCTAATAATTGTTCAAATACTACAAGAATTAACCATAAACACAGAAATTCAATCATCACATCCAATATATTGAACGAAGTATGAAAATACTTATCAGAACTGGAAAATGTGAAGCGACTGCTAAAAGGGGTGCATGTTTCCACCGAAACATAGGCACCGCCATTCCTGATGGATTTACCATTGGCCACCCCCAAGCTAGACCATGATGCTTTGAGAGATATTCTTTCTCCTTGCTCCACAACAATTAGGGATAGAGGTTACTCTCATCCTCCCATAGGATCTTGGCAACCGGTTTTCTCTACTCTAAAAAGGAGGTATGTGCGATCACTTCCTTAGTCACTCATCAACCTCATTTATCAGCTTGTAGAAAAACCCTACCCATGGATTATTATAGCCAAAATGATCTTGCTCCTTCTTTATCCTCTCAACTCTAGAGTGGAAAAACATACTCTCTTCTCTTCTCGATATTGTTTTCTCTACTCTTCTTCTGTGTAGATATGTCTCTGTCCCCTGAATTAATTCCTTTCTCGCCTTCCTAAGAAAGGTTATGTGGGTCTGAATCCCCAACTCGTGGTCAAGCCTGGAAGCCTTACAAATGGGTACCCTGCCCCATATCCTCATTAACTCTTGAGGATGGCCTTCCAACTACCAACCTGACTAGTAATTCATTTCTGGGTTAGAGGATTGTTGAGCAATTACACCTAGTAGGTACTGGTTTGGTGAGGGTCATCTCAACCATTCTTGGTTTCCCTCACCATATCTCTGATAGAATCCATGGTCTATCTTGGAAAACTCCCACCTTTCAGCAGTTGTGCAACACATATCCAATTTATATTAATAAAAAAAATTCATAGATTGACCCTTTTATACAAAGGTTCATCAAATCAAACATTCATACATATTTAGTCTTCCATAGTCTCTTGGATAATTATAGTTATATTTACAAACTAGGGGAAACAGGGGTATTACAATCCCCTCCCCCTTAAAGGAACATCATCCTCAATGTTCTATTTGTCAATGTGTTATGTATGTATAGAAGTAAACAAAAATGGATATGCATGTTTCATGGAATCCTCCATTTCCCATGTAGCCTCATCTGGGCCAAAGTGTTTCCACTGCACCTTGACATGTGAAATGGTTATGTTCCTGAGTGGGGTTTCCTTACTGTCTATTATGCATTGAGGCTCTTGCAGGAATTCCCCCTCGGGTTCCACTTGAATCACAGACTAGTCAATAATATGATTAGAATCACGTACATACTTCTTTAATAAAAAAACATGGAAAACATTATGTTCCTTCACTGTGGGAGGAAGTGCTAGCCAATAGGATACTGGTCCCACTCTATCAAAAACTTCAAAGGGTCCACAATACTCAGGTGACATCTTGGCACAATCTCCCATACTCAAAGATATTTTCCTGGGTCTAACTCGAAGATATAGATGATCCCCTGCTTTGAACTCTCTAGGAGTCCTTTTCATGTATGCATAGCTCTTTTTTATATCATGGGATATCTTCAGATTTTGTCTGATCTCAATTACTTTTTGTTCCATTTACTTTAGCATATATGGACAGATTGTAACTTTTTCTAATAGGTTGTTCCAGTTGATTGGAATGTTGCATTGTCTTCCATAGAGGGCTTCAAAAGAGATAATTTTTAATGACTCTTGATAGCCATTGTTGTAGGAAAACTCACCAGTGGTAGGTAGTCTTCCCACTTCTTGGGTTGATGCATTACATGCATCCTCAACATGCCTTATAATACTTGGTTTACCATCTCTGTATTCCCATCAATTTGAGGGTGATATGATGTAATAAAGAGCAATTTTGTTTCAAAACAAACAAACAAATATTTCCAAAAGTTTGAAGTAAATTTTGTATCTCTGTTGGATATAATTTCCTTAGGCATGCCATGTAACCTAAATATCTCTTTCCTGAAAAATTATGGAAATATCTATTGCCTTGCAAGTTGACTTGATAAGTATGAAGTGAGAAACCTTGCTCAGTTTGTCCATAACTACCATGATGGTGTTGTTCTGTTTGGTTTATCTTGGTAATCCTGTGATGAAATCCATGGAGATGGTTTCCCATTTCCATTCAGGAATTGGCAGGGGATGAAACATCCCTGTTGGGTTTCAGTGCTCTGCCTTGAATTTCTAACATTCTACACTTATCTAAGTAATTATCTATGTCTTTTTTCATTCTGGGCCAATAAAATAGTTTCCTAGTGGTCGTGATCATTTTTTGATAACCAAGATGACCAGTATATGGTATTTTGTGTAGTTCATCCATTATGAACCTCTTCAAGTCATCACAAGTCTTAATATACAATCTTCCCTTGTAAATCAGTAGGCCATCATTAATCATCTAATAACCTTCGTACTTCAGCCCTGTGGGCTCTTTCTTTAGGTATGATGTCACAGTCTTGAAAAATGCATTTGTTTCTTGTGCAGTTTTGACCCTCTCTTTGATGTCTGATTCACTGGTGCTTACAGCTACCAAGTGAACTACTTTCATACTTATACTAAGGGAATCATCCACCCTATTCTCCTTTCCTTTGATATGTTCTATTTCAAAATCAAACTCACTAAGGAGAGCCATCCACCTAGCTTGTCTCACATTGAGTTTTGGTTGGTCAAACAAATACCTCAACCCACTATAGTCTGTCATAGATACAAATATTATACCTAAGAGATAATTCCTCCACATTTTTAAAGCATGCACTATGGAAACCGATTCCATATCATGGGTCACATAATTTACTTCATGCTCATTCAATTTTTTGGATTCGTAGCTAATCACATGTTCTTCTTGCATAAGGACTCCTCTGATCCCTTCCTTGCAAGCATTTGTACACACAAGGAAGTCCCTTTTTGGGCATGCAATCTTCAGTACAGGTGCATTGGTTAGAAGGTATTTCAGTTCTTGAAATATTTCTTCACATTCTGATGTCTAAATGAATTTAACCCCCTTTTTCTAGAGAGAGGTGATTGTGAAACCAATCTTGGAGAATCCCTTTATGAAGCTCCTATAGTATCCTGCTAGGCTCATAAAGGATCTGATATTAGATACATCCTTTGGGGTAGGCCAATCCATGATGGCTTTAATATTTTCAATATCAACTGCCACTCCTTCCTCAGAAATAACATGGCCTAATTAATGGACTTGTTTCTGGAAAAAGTCACACTTAGTAAGATTAGCATAGAGCTGATGTTCTCTTATTACTTGGAGTACTAGCTTGAGATGTTCTTCATGTTCTTCCCTTTTCTTGGAATAGATTAGGATATCATCAATGAAAAGCAACACAAACCTATCCAAGAAATTTCTGAATACGCTATTCATTAAGCACATAAAAGTGGTTGGTGCATTGGTAAGCCCAAATGGCACCACCCCAAATTCATAGTGACCATATCTTGTCCTAAATGTTGTCTTGTAGATGTCTTCATCTTTAATTCAGACCTGATGGTATTGAGACCTCAAGTTAGTCTTGGAGAATATTGTAACACCCCTTAATTGGTCAAACAAGTGATCGATCCTTGGCAAGGGATACTTATTCTTGATGGTCATCTTATTGAGTTATCTATAATCTATGCACAGTCTAAGTGTTCCATATTTCTTTTCCACAAAAAAGGCTATTGCTCCCCATGGAGACACACTAGGCCGAATGTATCATTTTTCCCACATCTCCTTCAACTGTAGTTTGAGCTCAACTATCTTTGGTGTACTCATCCTATAAGGTTTTCTAGACATTGGCACCGTTGTGTACAAGTTCTATTTAAAATTCAATATCCCTTCTTGGAGGTAGACCCGACACCTCTTCTGGGAATACATATTTATATTCTCTTAATATGGGATGGTCCTCTAGGATGGGTTTGTCATTCTCAACAGAATTTAGTACTTGTATTGCATACAAGGGACATCCTTTTTTGCAATACTTCTTCACTTGGAGGGATGATATTTGTCTCACTGAGACAAGATTTTGAATCCCTTGTAGGGTTACCCTTCTTCCTTTTTCATTTTTCACACTCCAAAGTTTTACTGTAATAGTCCAAGTTGGTTTTGTGGGCATCCAACCAGTCCATGCCAATCAACAAGTCATAAGATCCTAAAGGAAGTATGTTTAGGTTCACTTGGGTGGGTAACCCACTTATAACGAATTGGCATGCTCGTATGAACTCTATTACTTTTCTTTTGGTTCCAGTGGCTAGTTGTACCATCCATGATTTAACATGCTTAACTTGTTGCAATCTACATTTCTCAACAGTTTGAGGGGAAGAATAACTCAAATTAGAACTAGGGTCAATTAAAATGGAAACATGATTTTTGGAAATCGTACCTTCCATATCCACCACTGAAGCTTGGTGGTTAGCTTGTCCATTATCCAATCCTGCATAAATTTGTGGCATGATCCTAGCCACATAATTGACTTTGTTATCCTTTTGGACGTTGTAGACCCTCTTATTGCTTTGTTTCCTATGTAGACAATCCCTCAGTAGATGTTCCTCTCCACAACCCAAACATTTCAAGGGTTCTCACTTCTTGTTATGAGTCTTACTTGGAACTGCTTTGAATGGTTTATTTCCTCCAGGATGGAAAATTTTGTTGATACACAATTCTAGTAGGAAATCTCATCCTAGAGCTCTTAAATATCGAGGGTTTAAACCCCTTCTTCTTGAATCCCAAATTGTTTTTTTTCTTCTAGTCTTCATGGGGTTCTGTCTTATTCTTGAATTTCTCATAACAATACCTTTCTTTTTGAATGGTATATTCTAAGATATTTGTCTCATCAAACTCAATTTTGTCCCAGTAGGACTAAGGTAATCCACTAATAAATCGTTGCATATTTACTTTTTCATCCTTTATGTGTTGAAATATTGTAACTTCAAAGAGTATTTTAATTAGTATTGATGTATTATTCATTATATCAATGCCCTTTTGCAGATTGATCATGTCGGGTATTGTAAATGACCAAATCCCCTTTTGCAGATTGGTCAAACCCTAATTGTAATAGGTAGAATGAGAATTCGGCCCCAAAATATATTAAAGGTGGTTATAACCACCTAGAATAAGAAGTCGGCCCTGCCAGTGAAAAGACACCTCCGTCCACACGTGCCAGATTGTATAAATAAAGAGGCTAGCGCCTCATTTGTATATACACTCACTTGTTCATCAGAGCCCAAGTTCGTAGCTACAGTCGAAGAAGAAGGAAGAGAGAGAGAGGTGCATTCTTGGGAGAGGAATTTATCTATTTGTTTGAGTTATCTATTGGAATTGTATTGGCTATCTATATTAAGGAAGTTTTTGTTGGGTTTTCTCCCCCATGAGGGTTTCCCAAGATAAATGATGTGTCTCTTGTGATTGTATATTTCTCAGTGATCCTAATTATGCTATGGTTATCTAGTGAAATGAAAGGAAACCTAAGAATATCTTAAACCTTAACATGGTTTCAGAGCTAAGATAAAGAGAACATCTTTCACAAGAGAAAGAGAAAACCGGCACTATTGTCGTACATGAAAATTAGGGATTTTTATTGAAGAAAAATTCCATTCCCAAAACCATCTAGAAAAGTGCACCCTTCCTCAAGGATTACTTTGGCATCCTCGATGCAAATTGTTCAGTGGCTAGATCTCCCGGAAAGTAAAACCCTAGTTTTCACAAAGTACCAGAACTCTAGAAAACTAGAAGCACCAGTCTAGAAATATGTTGATCAAGTTTGAAGGGGTAAAAGTTGGATTTTCTGAAATCTAACTACACCAAGCTACTCACCTCAGCCAAGCACACCTCCTAGTAAGTTCAAAATTCGATTTTGAGCATTTTCATTTTTTGGTCATTTTCCTAGCTCCAGGTAAAAGATGTCTGCAAGCACTAATATTGTTGAAAAGATACAAGGTGTGGAAAACTTCCATGCCTAGAAGTATAGGATTGGACTCATTCTTGAAGAGAATGACCTAGAAAGATTTGTCAAATAAGAAGTACCAGAACCCGTCGATGTTGTAGAGAAAGAAAAGCACCAAAAGGACACAATTAGGGCTAAAAGAATCATTACAGATTCTATCAAAGGTCACTTGATTTCTCAAGTGTCTTCAAAGAAGACTCCAAAATAAATTTTTGATGCCCTAACTAGATTATATGAAGGAAAGAACATAAACTGGAAGATGAATCTAAGAACTCAACTCAAGAATACAAGGATGCAGAAAGGAGAATCGATCTAGGAATACTTCTCCAGAATATCTCAATTCAAAGAACATCTAGAAGAAATTGGAGATACTATAGATGAAGACGAACTCATAATGATAGCCCTTAATGGTCTCACAATACCATGGGATGCATTCATCCAAACCATTTGTGCTAGAATGGAGAAACTAAAATTTGATAGTCTTTGGGAAGAATGTATTCAAGAAGAAACAAGAGTAGCTAACCAAGAAGCTTTGCTATCAAGAGATGAAGATCAAGCCCTAGCTACTCACACTAAAGAAGGAAGAAAGAAGTCTTACTTCCAAAAATAAACTCATAAAGAGTCTCACCCCCCAAAAACGTCCATGCATAAAGAATCTCAACCGAAGAGATTCCAGAAGAAAGGACAAAGAAAAGAAAGAGACTTCTCATCTTACCAATGCTACCATTGTGACAATATAGGACATATTGTGAGACATTGTCCAACTAGATGAGAAGAATACAAGAGGAAAAATAAGAGGCACCATGCCCATGCAATTGAAGATGAAGAGCCACCCACAAAGATGATAAGAGAATGCATTGAATACTATGTCTTAATCTCGGCCCTCTCAGAATCAGTATCACCTGGAGAGGACACTTGGCTCATTGATAGTGGTGCTTCCAAGAACATGACAGGTCAAAGAGATATTCTCTCTTTCCTTTCAGAAAAGAAGTTTTCTCATAAAGTAACACTTGGATATGATTATCAATACCCTATCAAGGGAGTGGGACAAAAAAACTACAACCTTAATTCAGGGACTCCAATGAAGATGAAGGACGTACTCGATGTACCAGTTTTGACAAATAATCTACTCTCCATATCATCTTTAGAGAATAAATTCTTCAAAATTGCCTTTATAGATGGAGAATTTCTTATGTGGGCTAAGGGTAAAACCATGAAAGAAGCAATCATCATTGGAAAGGAAGAAGGTGGCTTGTATAAGCTAAAGGATCACTCAGAAGCTGTCATGACCCATGCCATTGATAATCCATGTGAACTTTGGCATAGAAGATTAGCCCACATCAACTACAAGGCAATACTGTATGTATGCAAGGTAGTCACAGATCTACCAAAACTCAAGGTTGACCATGAAGGTGTGTGCAATGGATGTGCACAAGGGAAGAATATCAATAACCCTTTTCCGAAGAGAGACAGTAAAGCATAAGGAGTATTAGAACTCATTCACTTAGACATGTGTGGCCCAATGCCATCATCCTCCATCAGTGGGTATGTATACTATATATCTTTTATTGATGATTATTCTCATAAAACTTGGGTTTACTTTTTTTAATCAAAAGATGAAGTGTTCAGTAAATTCAAGGAATTCAAATCCTTGATAGAGAATCTTTATGAAAGAAAGAGAAAGATACTCAAGTTAGATAAGGGAGAAGAATACACCTCAAAAGAATTTGTAAATTATTGCAAAGATTTCGGGATCAAGAGGGAGCTCACCACTCCCTATAATCCTCAACAAAATGGTGTAGAAAAAAGAAAGAACAAAACGATAATGGAAGCAGTGAAGACCATGATCCATGATCAAGATCTTCCAATATGCCTATGGGCAGAAGCAGCAAAAACAACAGTATATGTACAAAACTGATTATCCCATAGTGCACTTGGGTTCAAAACCCTTGAAGAGATGTTCTCCGTAAAGAAGCCAAAAGTAAGCCATCTAAAATATTTGGCTGCCCAGTATTTGTGCATATTCTGAAAGAGAAGAGAAACAAGCTAGAACCTTCAGGAAAGAAGGGAATATTTGTTGGATACTGTGAGGCCTCCAAGGCCTTCAAGGTTTATATACCAGGTCACCATCATATTGAGATCAGCAGGGATGTGACCTTTGATGGAGATGTAGCTCTCAAGAAATCAAAAAGATGTCATCTTGAAGAAGTATATGAAGAGGAACATGTAGCTCCCAGAGTTGCAGAATTAGTGAGGGAGGTTCCCAGAGTTGCAGAACCAGTGAGGGAAGTCACAACTTCTGCTGATGAGGAAATTCTAGAAGATCATGACATAGTATAATTTCAAGAACCTCCTCAGATGACGATCTCCCATAAGAGAAATCATGATTGGGCTAGGGATATTATTCAATATGGAGAGAAGTATGGTGTTCCCGAAGGAACCATGAGATAAGTGAAGACACCTAATCCATTATCTAATTATATGGCTTTGATGTGTGATCTCCTAGAGAAGGAGCCTACCTACTTTGAAGAAGCCATTCATAAGAAAGAATGGGAAAATTCCATGATAGAAGAATACCAATCCATAATAAAGAATGATGTATGGGAAATAGTTCCCAGACCAAAGAGAAAGGATGTGGTATCTTCCATATGGATTTTAAAAATAAAACATGTTGCTGATGGAGGTATCTAGAAGTATAAAGCAAGGTTTGTCACTTGTGGATTTTCTCAAAAATAAGGCATTGACTATGAAGAGACATTTGCTCCTGTAGCCAGATACACTTCGATCAGAACCATCATAGCCCTTGTAGATAAGATGAAGTGGAAGTTACACCAGATGGACGTAAAGACAATTTTCCTAAATGGTGTCATCGAAGAAGAAGTGTATATAGAACAACCTCAAGGATTTGAAGCTGAAGATAGGAAGACTCATGTATGCAAGTTGAAAAAGGATTTGTACAGGTTGAAGCAAGCTCCCAGAGCTTGGTATGGAAGGATAGACAATTTTATGACGAGATTGGGCTTTACCAAGAGTAAAGTTGATTCTAACCTCTACTTCAAGGTTATGAATGATGATCCGGTGATATTGTTTTTGTATGTGGATGACTTATTCTTAACTGGAGAATAAAATCTCATCACCGAATGTAAAAAGAAGCTCATTGCAGAATTTGCGATGAAAGACCTTTGCCTAATGCATTATTTCTTAGGTCTTGAGGTATGGCAGAGCCCAGAGAGAATATTCTTTAACCAAGGGAAGTATGCAGTTGAAATCCTGAAGAGATTTGATATGTTGGAGTGAAAGTCCATGAATAAACCCGTGGAAACGAAGCTGAATATTCTGGTCGACACTTCATCAGAATTGATTGATGCCACACTGTATAGATACATCATTGGATTGTTGATGTATCTAAAAAACACCACACCAGATATATGTTTTTCTGTGAACACCTTGAGTCAGTTTCTGGTAGAACCCATACATGTTCACCTAGTTGCTGCAAAACATGTGATGAGGTACCTTAAGGGTACATTAGATTGTGGTCTCAATTATGATGGAGATCATGAATTCAGACTGAGTGGGTACACTGATTCATATTGGGATGGAAGTGTATCTGACAGGAAGAGCACTTCAGGATGATGTTTTAGTTTGGGATCAACCATGATCTCATGGAAGAGTAGGACACAATCAAGCATTTCTCTTAGTACAGTGGAAGCATAATACATTGTTGCATTTTATGCTAGTTGTGAAGCCATATGGCTTCGTAAGTTGTTGACTGTTCTATTCAACCTAGATATGGAAGAAATCACAATCCTATGTGATAAACAAAGCTATATAAATATGACAGAGAATCCTATATTTCATGACAAGTCAAAACACATAGAGATATGATATCATTACATCCATGACATGGTGTAGAGAGGAGCCATAAAGCTCCAATATGTTAGCACAGATGAACAGGTTGTTGATGTGTGGACCAAGCCTCTATATTGTGTAAAGTTTGAGAACTTTTGAGATAAGGTTGGTATAGTCTGAAAGGACCTCCCTCGAAAGGGGGAGTAGTGTTGATTTCCTAGTCCAGTGCTGTGATTCCAACTTAATTGTTGTGTGGTGCTGCCAACTTAATTGTTGTGTTGTGACTCTGGCTTAATTGTTGTGTGGTGTTGCCAGCTTAATTTCTATGTTGTGACTCCAGCTTGATTTTTGTGTGGTGTTTCCATCTTAATTGTTGTGTTGTGATTCTAGCTTAATTGTTGTGTGGTGTTTCCAGCTTAATTGTTGTGTTGTGATTCCAACATAATTGTTTTGTGGTGTTGCCAACTTAATTGTTGTGTTGTGATTCCAGCTTAATTGTTGTGTGGTGTTTCCATCTTAATTGTTGTGATGATGTGCTATCTTAATTGTTGTGATGATGTGCTAGCCTCATGTTGTGATGATGTGCCAGCCTCATGCTGTGATGATGTGCCAACCTCGTGCTGTGATGGTGTGCCAACCTCGTGCTATGATGATGTGACCAGCCTCGTGCTTTGATGATGATGTATTAGTTTCATACTAATCCATGTTGATGCAGATGATGATATCATTACAACTCTCTATTGTGAATGACAATGATGATGATGAGAAAAAATTCTGATGATTTATAGATACACTAGTCAGTGTTCCAAGATGTTGTTGATGATGTTGTCCTCTCTCTCGCCTAATGTTGTTGTAGAATACCCTTCTTGTTAAGGGGGAGTGTTGAAATATTGTAACTACAAAGAGTATTCTAATTATTATTGATGTATTATTCATTAGATCAATCCCCTTTTGCAGATTGATCATGTTGGGTATTGTAAATGACCAAATCCCCTTTTGTGGATTGGTTAAACCCTAATTGTAATAGTGAGAATGAGAAGTTGGCCCCAAAATATATTAAAGGTGGTTATAACCACCTAGAATAAGAAGTTGGCCCTTCCAGTGAAAAGACACCTCCGTCCACACATGCCAGATTGTATAAATAAAAAGGCTAGTGCCTCATTTGTATATACACTCACTTGTTCATGAGAGCGCAAGTTCAGAGCTGCATTCGGAGAAGAAGGAAGAGAGAGAGAGGCACATTCTTGGGAGAGGACTTTTTGCATTTGTTTGAGTTATCTCTTGGCATTATATTGGCTATCTATATTAAGGAAGTTTTTGTTGGGTTTTCTCCCCCATGAGGGTTTCCTAGGATAAATGATGTGTCTCTTGTGATTGTTTATTTCTCAGTGATCTTAATTATGCTATGGTTATCTAGTGAAATGAAAAGAAACCTAATAATAGCTTAAACCTTAACATTATGTAGGGCACATACCTCATCAACTCGAGAAATTTGTTGATATACTCATCTATGTTGAGTTGTCCCAACTTGATTTCATAGAACTCCTTGGTCTTCCCATCAAAGTACTTTTCTGACAGATACTTCTTCTTGAATTATTTCTCAAATTGTTTCCATGACAAATCCTTCTCATGGATTCATTTCACATTCCTAAGGTCCTCCCACCAAATGGAAGCTTTCCCATTCAGGTTGAAAATGGCTATCCGAGACTTTAAGTTTTCAGAGTAGTCATGGAATTTGAAGTTCTTCTTCAAGCCGAGTAGCCAAACTTCTACTTCTTCCCCCTTCTTAATATATCCATCGAAGGTGGGCAATTTTTATTTATTCACCTCTTTAGGATCATGAATATTGCAATGTTTCCTCTTCTTTTGTTAAGGTCCTAACCCGCACATAGGTAGATCAATGTATTTTGATGTAATAAAGGTCAATATTAATAAGACCTTTCAATAAAATAGAATAAGGCGGATGTAAGAAGACCTAATAGAAGATTCTGCTTCTAGAAGGATCTTCCTCTAGACGTTTCTTTTTAGTATAAATAGGAGTCGAGGGTATGAGAACCCTAGCTTGGATATTATTGTAACAGAGCGCTGCTCGATTGGAGGTTGCCCCCTCGAAGAGGCCTGTGAACATTGCTATCTGATTCAAAGTGCTATTTCTGTTG
>ML783934.1:179354-234016 GCA_009831015.1 Picea engelmannii | reverse complement strand
TATTTCAATAATAAATTTAATGGATAAATTAGAAGTGGACCCAACCCTAAAATAAGGAAAGTGGGCCAAGTGACCTAGAAGATGTTTTTAAGGAAGCTACTTGGAGAGTATAAATAAGAGGCAAGGCTCTCCCATTTGAATCAAACTTGAGAATATTGAATATCTATATGTGTCTGAGGTAACCAAGGATATCTAAACCGAAATTCTGAGTGAAGGTAAAGAAAAGAAGGCTAAAATGCAAGGAAGGATAAACTCTTTTGATGGTGCTTTCTAAGGTATGTTATTTACAAGTCATCTCACCATTTTAGCTATAACCTTTTTTCTATAATGATTCAGACCATGAAATTGATATGAAAGTGAGAAAACATATCCAAGTATCTATGGTAAAACATTCATCTTGTGGGTCATTTTATTTTTTGAGTTACACTCCGTGGAAAATAGGGTTTGTGGCCAGTCCTGAAACTAGTCAAAATCAGGTGTTTCGGGTAAAAATGTCATAACTTCTTCATAACAAATCCAAATTTAGTGAGACCAAATGTGTTGATTAGGGAACTGTCTTTAGTAATCTTTGAAATAGTTTCAGATCAATTAATCAAATATGTTGTGCGGGGAATGCTCTACAAGGTCGCTCTCTAGAATAAGCCAAAATTCAGCAAGGTATGTCATTTTTGCTATAACTCTTTTTATGAGAGGTTCCAAGTAGTGACACTTGGAGGAATTGCATAAAACACACTGAAGAAAATTTTATATCAGTTTCATATATTTATACATTACAGGTTCAAAGTTATGATTACTTCTAGTTAGGGTTGTTGACTAATCCAAAACTAGGCATGTGAGACTAAAGAAAAGTTTGATGAAAATGCTAGTCTCTTGTTTTTAAAGTTAAGGAAGGTTTGCAAGAATGTGATCATATACACCAGGTATATTATAGAGCTACAAACCATATTTTTATGATGAAATTGATGAGGGATTTTGGTTGTGGTACATGTTGAGTACATGGTTGAGACAAGTAGTTGATGAGTTTGCGCACATACATGAGGTGTATAGTTGATGATGTTGGTACATATTGATGAGTCATAGTTGATGAGTAGTTGACACATGATTGGTACATACTTGGTACATGGTTGGATGCACTTGTTTATGGTACATGTTGATTACATATTGGTGCATGGTTGATGCACTTGTTTATGGTACAGGTTGATTATAGTTTGGTGCATGGTTGATGCACTTGTTTATGGTACAGGTTGATTACAGGTTGAGGTATAGGTTGATGCATGGTTGATGCATGGTTCAAATTGATTGGTACAGGTTTACAATGGTATATCTCACAGTGATAGTGTGACAGTGATTCCATCATTCTACTTCTACTTCAGGGTGGCAGGACGGGGCAAGGACAGGTGGTTGTAGCCACCTTCCGGTTGTAGCCAGAGAACATTGGGGGTTGTAGCCTCCTTCTAGTTGTAGCCAGAGAATTGGGGATTTGGAGCTTCCCTCATGTTGTAGCCTAAGAAACTAGGGGGTTGGAGCCTCCTTCTAGTTGTAGCTGGAAAAAAAAGGAAGTTGGTGCTTCCAATGAATGTAATTCTTCAAGACATATAAGAAAAAACATTCGGTGGTTTTCTCCCGATTTGGGTTTCCATGTAAAACATTGGTGTACTGTGTATGTGTGTGATTGTTTATTTCTTACTTCTCATTATTGGATAATAATTCTACATTGATATAACATTTGAAGAAAAATGATTATAATTAGGCTATTACTGATTCACCCCTCCTCTCAATAATCCAACACTATCTAGTCTCAACTTATACAATTGCCCCACAATTAATTGATAGTTTGTTGCTCTAACCACCATGTGATGTTTCTGAGTTGCGGAGTACGTTTCTGGGCAGGCCTCTGTACTTAAGAATATTGCTATGTTTTCCAGGTAGTCTAGTATGGCCTCAACTCGGAACAACTCCGCATCTGGGAGATGATCATCAAATGCTCCTCCACTTTCTCCTGACTCTAATCTAGACAAGTGATTAGGGCCCACGTTACATCCTCCGGGATTAATGATCACTTCAAAAGAAAATTCGTGGAACAGTAACAACCATCGACAAATTATTCCTTCTAGAACAGGTTTGTTAACTAGATATTTCAATGTAGAATGATCAGTAAAGAACTTAAAATGAGAACCTAAAACATAATTTCCAAGCTTCTGCAAAGCGTAAATCATAGCTAAACCCTCCCTTTCTGTGGTTGTATAGTTGCGCTCAACTTGCAACAACTTCCTGCTAGAAAAATAGATAGGATGATCCATGGCTCCATATCTTGGTTGTGCTAAGACGGTTCCCAAGGAAATACCTGATTCGTCTACATGCACATGAAATTTGTTTTCCCAGTTTGGAAATATCAGAATAGGTGTTGTGTTGATATTTTCCTTCAGGATATCGAACGCTTTATCACACTCTGGGGTCCACTGGAACACTTCTGACTTCTTTAGTAGATTCTCCAGAGGTGCAATGATGTTTGTATATCTTCTGATAAACCTATGATAGTACCTTGTGTGCCCCAACGTGGAGCACAACTCCTTAGCACTCATAGGTGGCGGCATGTTCACAATAACCACAAATTTGGTTGGGTCTACCAATACTCCCTCTCAACATACTATGTGGCCCAACAAATTTCCATGTGGCACACAGAAGATACACTTTCTAAGGTTCAACGATATATGCAATTCTCTACATCTGTCAAACATCAGACGTAGTAGCGCTACTTGTCCCTTGAGAAGGATCTATACAATCCAATTGTCCATATAAACTTGTGAATAAATTCTTGGAAAGCTGCTATTACAATCCGAGAAAAAACTACAGGGGCATTCTTTAGGCCGAATGACATCACATTGTATGCAAATGAACCCCACTTTGTTATGAATGTGGTCTTCCTTTTGTCTTCTTCTGCAATCCTTACTTGGTGATACCCCGAAAATCCATCTGTAAATGAGTAAGATTCTTTCCCCGCAACTTGTTCTAGAAGCTAATCAGTAAAAGATGTTGGGAAAGAGTCATGCACACAAGAAAACTTAAGGATTTTGTAGTCCACATAGAACCTAATGTCCTTTGTGAATTTGTTTCTCTGGATGACTATTGGGCTGACCCATTCTGCTTCTTCCACTGCAAAAATAAGTCCAGCTTCCAACATTTTTTCTATTTCCCTATTAACCTTCTCTTTCACTCTGGGGTTAAGGTGATATGTTTTATCCTTCACAGGATTTGATCCTAGTTTTAGTTCAATTTTCATCTCTCCCGTAGCTCCTTTAATCCCCTTTATGTCTGAAAATGTCTTTGGGAACAAGTCCTCATACTCTCGCAACAAGCTATGTATTTCTTGGCTAGTTTGCTCATCTCAGTAATCTCCCACCATAGCTATCTTAGGTTTCTCTGTGGTCCCTATATTGACTTTGTGAAAATTCAATGGATAATTATAAGAACCATCATTTTGACTAGGTATGATGTTCTAGATTTCTATTCTCCCTTCTGTCTCCTTAATGGCTAAGTTCCTCAACTCTTCTAAATCATCTAGGCTTTCCAAATCCTTCTCAATCTTATAGCATTCTATAGGTCTCTTTTCCAAGTCTAGGTGAAGGTTAGGCTGAAGGTCTTGGCTATTCTTTGCCAGTATCTGTAAAAAGGAATTCTTTAATTATTTGCAGGACTACTTCAAGCTCATGGTACTTACTTGTGAATGAGAAGTCCTTGCAAAATTGATCTGCCAATGTTTTCCAGTCTCTGGTCTATCTCCTAGTTTCTTCATGTATGTACCAAGATTTCGGAATTGGACCTAGTGAATGGGAAAATCCTTGAACCCAGAAGTGAGATGATATTTCTGCAAGTTTCCACTATTTCATGCATTGTTCAATATGTGCTTCAGGATCAGACTATTCGTTGAACAGTTCCACAACTTGGAAATTCGTCTGCATCTCTGATTCCAACTGCTCCTTATCTTGAAATATATATTGGATAGCTTGTTTCACATTGTCCCAATTCCCAACTAAGGATTTATGATTAGTCCACCATTTGGAAGTGATGTCCTAGAGGGATAAACCCAACAATGATATCCTTTGATATTTCACTATCTTTTCTTCCATGTTGACCAGAAAATTGTCAAGTTATGAGTTACCATCATATATTGAGTGTTCTCTGACCTCGGTTCCAACCCATCTAATTTCTATGACATTTGCACATATTCTTGAAAATATTTCATATGAACCTTGCTACCAACTTTTAAATGCCAGTTCTGAGTCTTCGTTCGTTGATTGTATTCTCCTCCAACTTACTAATCCATCAGCAGTAGGATTTATGTAATCTTCTCTCGTTCCTAATGTTACAGTGTAAAACTGATCCAAGTCTTCGCACTCCATATTGTTCTGTGTTGGCTCTATGTATCAAGGGCCTACATATGGATCCAAGGGTTGAACTACTTTTATTCCATCTTCCTTAAATGCCATAGTGTCTTTCTTTAGGTAAATCATTGCATAGTTTTCATAGGCCCAATCAATACCAAGTAGTGCAGGATAAGGGTCCTTATTTCCCATGATTTCTATCACCTTGAAATCAACTACATTCATTACTCCCGCAATATCTATTTCCACATTCTTCAGTCTTCCTATTGGTAAAATGCAATACTGATTGGCCATTCTTAGCTGGATTGGGGAATATGTCAACTAGGGTTTTCCTAAGGCTTCCAAATTATTTTTAGACAGTATGTTAACATCAGATCCTATATCTAACATAGTATCCTTAATATCAAACTCATCTAGCTGGGCTACTAATCTAAAAAAAAATCCAGTTCATACTTTCCTTCTCTGTACTCTCTGAGTATTCTTCTCAGGAAGATTAGCCCTTATTCTTGTTTGTGTGGATTATTCATTCCCTAGAACTAGGTACAGTGCATTGCGCAACTTTTCTGTCAACTAGTCATTCCCCAGGATATTAGAAAATAATTGAAACCATAGTTCAACTACATTTTGTGACTGCTCAAGTTGTCTCATTGGGACTATGGGGTTTTTGGGTTCAAGGGGTGAAGTAGGGACTTGCACAATCTTAGGGTAAACAATAGGCTGAAGGGGTTTCTCTTGCATCTCAGGGATAGGGATATTCTGAAATAATTCTATGTAATTTTTAAAGAATAAATTATGTTTCAGAGGTACATACATGTCCTCCTTAAGTGTTGCTTTCTGGATCTGAGGAAACTTGTCAGCATCTGCACCAGTCTTTTCTCCTCCTCAAGTAATGATATTAAGGTTGGGTATTTGTCCCCTAATAAATCTCTTTATCTCTGAATTGATGAGGTTGTTTCCTCGTTAACGTACCAGATCTTCCATTTTGCAATTAGTTCTAGGAAGTCTTTAGTTGCGTGCCCATTGGTTTTGTAGCGAGATCACCATGGCCACCTCAGATGAGGAAAATATATATCCATGTGGCCTTTCTCCTCTAAAGTCTCCTCCGAATCCACCTCCTCAACCTCTTCCTGGTCCATGAGGGGCTTCATTCACCCTGAATGATGTTCGATCTAGCCTGTCCATAAGTGCATCCAATGCTCTGCACTGATATGTAGCATGTGTGGTAGATGCGAAAAAATCACACTGCATAGTATTCGGTACCATTGAATACTTCTGAATAATGGGGCATTGTCTTGGCCCATGCCCATGGATTCGACAAATCTCGCAATACTCAACTATTGGCGCTCCTTGATTACCTTGAAAATCATGATATGGGGTGGGGTTATGGAATGGTAAATTTGCGAACACTTTCACAACTCCTTCAGTGGGTCCTGATGAGGGTCCCATCGGATTTTGAGGTCCCATTCCCCTCATTCATGAACATTCGTTCACCAAATGTCCTTCTTTGTAACATCTGGTACACTAGACTTGCGGTCGTCCTGGCCTGGGTATTGTCAATTCTTGAATATTATCTATAAGAATTGATATTTTCCCTTTTAGTTGCGACATATTTTCATCTGCTGGGGGCCTGGTCACTCTCATACTCCCCGAATATCTTTCCATGGCTTCAATATTCATTGATTGTTCCAAGGTATCTGTCAAAGTGGCTATCCATTGTTGTGTTATCAAAATTTGTGTCAGAGGTAACAATCCCTGGATATACCATTCTCTTTGATTTTCCTCATGAATTGGATGTGCTATCCTCCCTATAGAATCTTTAAACTTCTGGCTATATTCCCAGCATGATTCACCTTCCCTTTGTTGAATTTTTCACAACTCAGACAGAGCTTATTGTTCTAGCTAAGGTAGCTTAAACTCCGTTATGAACTTGGTTCGTACCTAGTCAAGTGTGAATGCTTGACTTTGCATTCCCAACACTCCTGGCTCAATAACCTTAATGTACCATTTGAAATCACACCCTATCAAATTAGTCTGGAACTCAACCAATTTATTCGTATCCGGAGTCCCTCTGGACCTCGAGATTGCTTCACACAAGAACCAATGTTGCTCAACATATTCATCTCCTTTAACCCAAAAATCTAGGTATCGAGCAATCAAACCTCCTGCGTTACCAGCCATTGTTGATCTTACTGCTCCAACCAAAATAAAAACTAACAGTCCTGGTTGTGACCTACCAAGGGATCCCAATATCCTCCCAGTACTAGCACTTCCCAATTGTGACTGACTAACTGGTTGTACTAGAATAAAAATAACATAAGAAGGTAGTATAGAATTTACAACTTGTATAAAAGACACTTGGGGTATGGGTGATTCGGGGCCAGCGCCACTAGATTCAGGGCAGGTTTCTTTGATCTGGGGCATCTTGTTCTAATCCTCTGGAGCAGTCTGTTCAGTTGGATTCCTGATATTTCCTGGCATCAGGGATGAATCTTCTCTCTCTTCTTCAAGATCCGTGTTGGATTCTTATTCTCCTACTTCTATATATTCTTCTTCTTGTCCACCCTCCTGGGGACTTATTTTTCTATGCACTTCTCTCTCACTTAATATTTGACTGGCCAATCTTTCCTATCTTCTCATATTTCACAAATCTTCCATCTGTCCTTCCTCTACTTTTCCTCGTCCAATTTCTTTCCGCAACTTCTCAGACTATTTTGTTGCTTTCTTTATCTTACAACGCCACCACTTCTCAACTATGGAGGATCTTTTCAAGGCTCACTCATCTCTTGAGTCCATTTCTTGTTGCTTCCCCGGTTGTCAAAGAATCCTCTCCCCTCTCTTAGGCTATGACCCCACCCCAAGTGAGGGTGTTTATGCTCCCATATCAGTCGAGGAAATAGTCAACATCCCCTCTTCCATTAAGAAAACCTTAATATCCAGGGGGATTTATCTCAACAGTACTCCTCTTGCGCCTTTCTTGAAATCCGCTTATGCTCATGAAAAATATTGATGATTCCCAGCTACAAACTCGAAAATGTATCCTTCGAATGTGGCATTGACCTAGAAATCAATCACTCGCATTACTGGAAGATCCAACCAATGAAGTGCTACGATATTTTCTATATCGAAAGCAGAGGTCTACTTGAATCGTTCTTTGATTTCCAGAGTTTCTTGGAGCCTATCTATCCAGTGGAAAAATTATTATGGGAACTTAACCCAGAATATATTGTACTGGTTGTTCGATATTTCTTAGTAAAAGACTACCTTGCATGTATCCTTCACAGATTTTCCTCTCAGCTCCGCTTCTTTCGATATAAAGGTGTCACAACTTCTCTCCCACCAGTGGTGAATATCATATTTGTGAATCCACAGAAGCATTCTTCCTATAGGTTCCCTTTTGACATAGTTCCCAGCAACAAAACCATTTTGTTGGCGTGGAATCGATCAGACTAGGGTCCTTCTCAAGTTACCAACAAAAGGTGTCGATTAGTCTAGAGCGCTGACATTTTCATCTCCTCCGAAGAGAATAAGTCTCACATGAAGAACAACCAAGATAGAAGGATAGGAAAGGGTAAGGGGAATACTTAGGTGGGTTCCCAGAACCTTCAAGATTCACCATGATCTTACGCAAGATAGTCTAACTACAGAACAAATTTGAACTCATTCATCCTGGAAATAAAGATACTCAAGTTGCGAAAGCATCCCTACACAGATACATCATATTGAGCTTATCAAGCATAAATAAGTATTGTAAAGATATAATTCATAAGCATGAACACAAATTGATACATTATATTTCAAAAATTTTGGTCCTTCTTTATATATTAGCATCAGATCTTATTAGATACAATATCATAAATACAAATTAGTACTATGTTACAAACTTCTGACTTCGGACTTATTTCACAGAGCTCTATCTACCCAAAACTATGTACAAATTACATTTACAGAACCTTTCCTCAACTACACCCAGCTAACAACATCCAACTAACAACAAAAAAACCCAACCTATTAACAATATCCAACCCAACCGATTATAACAACAAACCTTTTACAATAATGTTCATCTCATATATAGGCTGAGTGGGATCCTCTGGCTTTGGCCTCGCATGCTTTCTTGTTATGTTATAACTGATTTTTCCTTGCTGGTGTTGCGCTATCCCTTTCTGCAACCAAATTTTGTTTCTTTTACTTGATCCATTGTCCAACTTCTTCTATAACTTGCGTAACTCATGTTTAACCAAAATTGGGACTATATTCCTTCTTGGGAAACTTCAAATCCAAAAACAAAGGGCCCAACAAGATCTGTGAATCGTCCATATCTGGGTGACATGTGGCACCTTAGTTGCTGGTCCACGTCACTTTGGATGGCATTAGTTAGCCACATCATCCCCCGACATACAAGCTTCTCACTTCTTTCAAATCTCAAGGTTGAGATTTTTCCAAGTAGATTCATATATCCATGGCTCTTGTTACTTCACAACTCCAGGCTTCGGATCTTACCAACTTCTCACATCGCAAGTCGCCTGAAGAGCCAAGTCTCCAGAATCTCTAATCTAGCACCATGTGTCCTCTACCTATCATTGGTTGAGATTTAGTTCACCATTCGCGACTTTGGGAGTTTTCACACCTTGAAAACAATTGGCCAAGTTCCTCCAAAGTACCAAGTCTCCAGACTATAGGATCTCTTTCCACGTATCCTCTCATCCAATGGTTCTAGTCTAACGAGCGACTTTTGATAGGGGACAAGTAGGGGCCATGTGTTTCTCCATGATGCATTCCTAGTTGGTTGGGAAGATGAGAGGGGTTCTCAATAGAGTTATTAGATCGACGATTGAGAGGGATCCTGAAGGATCCGAGGATCGATGGTCCATGTTACTTCGGAAGTTTGGCTTGTATCTTCCAACTTCCTCTCTAGAACACACCTGATATATCACCATGTGTACCTAGAATTCAGGGCCAGGATTTACTCTGGATTACAAAGCTCTAGGGAAACTTGCTCCTCCATATACCATTGAATACCCAAACTTTTGGATATTCATTGATCTATGGAAACACATCCCTCTATTCTCAAATGTCCAAATTGACTTCGTGACTACGACATTCAGGAGTTTCGACGCTAGACCACTCCTATTCTCCCGAAGTGGAACTTTGTCTAAGTACTTAACGCTACCCTTCCTATGTTTGATCTGATGGCTGACAAAGGTCTTCACCAGATCCCCAAATCTACGTCCCTCATCAATTCACAACTCCGAACTTCGACTGTTTTCAAGGGTTGTGGAGTCATAAGTCCCAAAGTCCTTAAGCCAAATTAGCTTCACTCCTTTCGAGCTTAGCGAGGGGTTCCCAACCCTAGGTCATATGGGATCATATTTGGATTCCAGGATACACTTAGATCTTAGTCGAGAGTTGATTAAGGCCATGGATATGAGCCCTCAGTCACATGGGTGGATATTTTGAAGGAAACCTCCTTCTGCCATAGAGTTGAACTTGACATTCTCACTAAGGTAAACTTAAAGGGTCAGCAAGACTTAGAAGTTTCAGTTTATCCTAACTCTCTAATGACTAAACTGAGGTAAATCAAATACCATGTGAATATAGCAGTTTATAGAAGCAAATGAGCATTCCTAATAATTGTTCAAATACTGCAATACTTAACCATAAACAGATACATTCATTCATCACATCCAATATATTGCACAGAGTATGAAAATACTTATCAGAAATAGAAAATGTGAAGCGAATGTTGAAAGGGATACATTTTCCCTTCCAACCATAGGCATAGCCACTCCTGACCGATTTACCACTGGCCACCCCCGAGCTAGACCATGATGCTCTGAGAGATATTATTTCTCCTCGCTCCACAACAATCAGGGACAAAGGTTACTCTCCTCCTCCCACATGATCTTGGAAACTAGTTTTCTCTACTCCAAGAAAGGAGGTCTACAAAATCACTTCCTCAGTTGCTCATCAGCCTCGTTTATAAGCTTGTAGAAAAACCCTGCCCATGGATTCTTACAGCCAAAACGAGTTTTCTCCTTCGTTTTCCTCTCAACTCTAGAGTCAAAAAACATGTTCTCTTCTCTTCTCGAGATTGTTTTCTCTACTTTGCTTCCTTGCAGATCTGTCTCTGGCCCCCAAATTACTTCATTTATTTCCTTCCTTAGAAAGGTTATGTTAGTCTAAATCCCCAACTCGTGGTTAGGCCTGGAAGCCTTAAATATGGTTACCCTACCCGATATCCTCATTAACTCTTGAGGATGGCCTTCCAACTACCATCCTGACTAGTAATTCATTTATGGGTGAGATGAATATTGAGAAATTACACCCAGTAGGTATTGGTTTGGTGAGGGTCATCTCAACCATTCTTGGTTTCCCTCACCATATCTCTCATAGCATCCATGATCTATCTTGGAAAACTCCCCCCTTTCAGTAGTTGTCCAATGCATATCCAATTTCTATTAATAACATAAAATTAATACATTGACCCTTTTATACAAAGGTTCATAAAATCAAACATTCACACATATTTAGTCTTCTATAATATCTTGGCCAATTATAGTTATATTTACAAACTGGGGGAAACAGGGGTATTACACAAATAATCATCTCGTCCAGTTGAAACTCTAGTGACTGACACAATTCCTCATACTGGCAAGGACCATTGCCTCAAATTTGAAGAGATCTACAAAATTTGCGAATTCACGTATTTTCCTCAAGATGGTGAAGTTTTATAGGTGTACCAGAATATATTGAAAATTGGTATTCATCGGGTAGCTGGTAGGCCACATGTATTCCCATACAATGAGGAAGTAGGTTGGTGTCTCAAGCAATTAGACGCTTCCATGAAAAGCATCATAAGCAAGCAAGGGACACAAGTAGCTTACCTATTAGCACCAGATATCACCTTCATGCTCCTACTTGCTCGTTGAATGAACCTTTCCTAAAGGGATTCTCCCATGCCAGTAAAGGACCAGAAAAATAAATGAAACACTAGTGGGAGGACGAGGATGAAACCCTTAGGAGAGGTTATAAATTGGTCTCCACCCCCAAGCTTAAAACTCCTTACAAGATGTTGGTGGACATGCTCTATCGTTTATATGGGGAAGAAAAAAGTACGCACTTCCAAATTGACTAGTTACCTTTGGCACACACCATCGTTAGAATGGGACAGGTCTTCAACTGGGTGGATATCCTATCTTTTAACGTATCTCTGCACACAAAGAATCTCCCAGGTATGAAGAAGTCATGTTTTTATATGTCTTCTTATATGATAGAATCCATTTGTTCCTTAGTACATTTTCCCTAACTGGGATGGAATTGGGACCAAATCCAACCCCCAATTCATGTTTATTTCTCCCAATTATGGAGGGTAAATTTCAAACAACATTTTTATGAGATTCTTAATTTATTCCTCACCCCTTTGCACTCCATCGTTTGCAGCTTTCTTTAAGGCTAGAAATGGGATGAAAGGGGTGGATGATTGGTTTTTCTACAAGTACTATTCATTTATTAGGGTTTATGGGACCACAATGGCCCCACATCTCTTACCATATTTCGTCCCAGACCAACTACTAATGAGAGAAATAACATACCAAATGATGGGGTCCAGATTCACCACACTGTTGTAAACCAACAACAAAATACTTTGGCCAATCTTCCCTCTCCACATTGGAAGTTATTCCATCTCCAATGCTCAACACACAATGAAGGATGTTGAGACCTTCCAGGAGTTAATATTTTGCTCAAGTGATCTTGAAGAGAATGTGTTTCAAGCGGCTTCAATGCTCAACACCTTCGCATGATTAAATTCCTCCTTTGTTCTAGAGGTAACTAATGCAATGAAAATTTCCAAGTCTTGATTAATACAGCTGGAAATAGAGTTGAAAGACATAAAAGACCAATTCGACATAGATTTCCAGGAAGTTGTCAATGCAGCTGAAAGTCTAAAATAAGGTAAGATCAATTGTTCCCTACAGGAACAAATCTACCACTTGAATGAAAATTTTGAAAATAGTATGAAAATCCTATGGGACACCCATAGGAATGAGTTGAAAGTGGAAAGACATAAACTTAATGCCGCTCTAGAAAATACTAGTGCGTTGACATGTATTGTAGATTCCGTCAAAGCACAAGCGTTGGCTGTCAGCAAAGATGTAGCTAAGATAAAGAACAAACTCCTTGGTCTATTGATCCACATATGGGTAGAGTGACAAGAACAAATTAATCCACAGAATACTCTAATTGAGAATCAAGGAAGGTATTGAGAAGCTAGCAAGGATTTGAGGAGATGGTAAATTGGAAAGATAGGATACAACCTACACCTACCTCTCTTCCAGTTTACTCGAAAAGAGAAAGACTTAGGTACCGAATGATTTTTGACACAAAAAAAACTATCTTCATGAGTGCCCACTCCACCCAAGGGGTGGTTGCTGACACATGTGCACAACTATGGAAAGATGCTATTGATCATGCCGTAAAGGTAGGGGTACAACCATTGCAATATATAGATGAAATGACTTCTATCAACACCACGGTGGTTGAGGTGGAAGATCTAAAGAAGGCCAGTCAGACAAACATTCAAGATTTGATTCTTTTTTATGAAAATTTAATTGAAGAACATATGTTGTTTCCTACCTAGCTCACACATAAGATTCAATACTTTATAAGAGCCACGGTTGATTAGTTACATCAATAAGTGGCTACAAAAGTCTGCAACGGAGAATCAATCTTAGAGATATTGAAATCGAGAAAGTTAGAGAGAAATTTAAACGACTACTCCACTTGGAAGGAATACCAAGACCAACAGTAGGAGTAGACAACGTCATGATTAAAAAAATTCTCATTTCTTTCTAGATGTTGTTTTCTTATGATTTTGTAATCCTTTTTAGAAAATGAAGAGTCTTTTTTGTTGGATCATGTTGTCATTGATGCCAATCGTTTGATTGATTGATGTCAAGTGATTAAGTGATTGATTGATGTCAATGGATTTATTGATTGATTGATTGATTGATGTCAAATGTAATATGTATTGTCCTTGATGAAGATGGATCAATGAGTTGTCATTGATACATGATGAATATGGATCGATATGGTTTCATTTGTATATGATGCATTGTTGGAATAATGTATAAATGACTCATTATTGTCTTATCATGATTGATAAGTTGCACAAATGGATGAACTCCAAAGTGGTTCCCTTATGGTGAAATCCCTCACGGGAAGACTCTTTGCGGATTGATTTATCCTAGAAGAATGGTTGGAGAACACATGTTTGATTTTGGAATAATGAGATTAAGATCAATGAAGTTGTTGGAGAAACTATCCTAGATGGATAGTTCTTGTCATGTCATTTCTGGTGGTATGTGGAATGCCATGTAACTCCTCATGGTTTGCGAGTTATGGCCTTACGAAGTTGAAGGACCCACACATGAAGGCTTGAAGCCCCCAAGGTCAAAGAAGTCAAAGTGCCTTAAAAGAAGAAATCATTATTTAAATGATAAAGCAAAGTGACTAAGTCAAAAAGACTATTTAAATGATAAAGTGAGGTGAAAAAACCAAGAAGGAATATTTAAATGATAAAGTAATGGAGAACTTTCTAATTATGGAAAGTGGTTAACCCTAAAATGAGGAAAATAGGTTAAGTGACCTAGAAATGGATAAAGTGACCTAGAAGTGGGTTAAGTAATCTAGAAGTGAAGAGTATAAATAAGAGGCTAGGGTTTCTTGTGAAAAGTACATTTTGGGAGAATATATTTTGGAGTATCGATAGAGAGCTTCTTGTGAGATCTTCTTGTGAGAGCATCTTTGGTGTGGATCTCTTGAGCATGATTGAAGATATATTCTGAGAAAGAGAGTGTGAGGAGGATCTCATGGATGCATCAAAGTTTCATCAATATCATAGATATTGACGACAAAAGTCTCATAGCTTCAGAAACCCTAGTTTCTAAGGTATATGTGGGCTTTAATGGGCCAGGACGCGTACATACATGGGTTATATGAGGACAGGGCGCGTACAGTCAATAAAATTCTGGAGATTTGTATTTAAGTTGATGACTGGCTGTTGAAGACTGAAGAAGGTTCCATATCTTCATTTTATGGGCATAGATCTGTCAATGAGACTTTGGTATGGTTACAATATTGTCTTAATGGGTACTATTGCTTGTTGTGTTGTGAATTCTTAGGGAATTCTTAGTATGTTTTCTATGATGTGATTTATGTTGGTTGATGGAGTGAGAAACACTCTTATGATTCAATATTGATATGATGGTTATAGTATACTAGTTTTTTACACATGTTTGAGTGGCATTCATATTGTATGATTGAGAAGCATGAATAAGCTATTTGAGAGCTTGGATGTGTTGTGACTAGCTGGAGGTCAGTTTGGACAGTGAAAGACAGAAGAGTATGTGATTTTTGGTTGCAGAGGATATGAGCATGAGAAGCAAAGAAAACCCTAGTTTCTCATAAGCATACGCATGTTTCATTATAGACTAGCCATGTACATATACGGGTTGTAGTGAGCCAGGGCGCATACACATGCAAGATGCACTACTGATAGGTCGTGTACCTTTGACAGATTGATATCTGTGGAGGATTTTTGCCTCATCTTAGTTGGTGCTGAGGATGTAAGATGAGTCTTGCATATAGAGATAGTGCTCTTGTAGAGTTGTACTCTATTCAATTGTTGTTGATAAACCCCAAGGATTATAGTCTGTAATAAAATTAAAATTGTACATACATCTTGTGTTCTTTGTGTTCCTTGTGGTGATGACTTATTGATGATATATGTTGCTGATATATGTTCACATATAATTGGTTATAAATGATAGTAATGAGTAATGAGTAAATGTTGAATACTAACTAATGAGTTTTGTGTAAGAGGGAAGTTTTTTTTGGGAAAATGAGTCCCACACTCATTCATCCCCCCTCTAAGTGTGGTAGGTGTGTCCAACAATTGGTATCAGAGTGGGCCTTCACTACAAGCCTTGACAAGCTTGAAGGAGATCCATAGACACACAAATGGACAATGAATTTCCAATCCTTGATGAGGAAAAATATTCTACTTGGAGAATAGAGATGAGAGTACATTTGAAGACAATGGGAGCAGATATTTGGAAGGTAGCCATTGGTGGATCAGTTCCCTTGAAGAACAAGTCAAATTTTGCAGCTCAAAGGGAAGGGAAGAAAAATGATGCATTGGCTCTCAAGACCATTCTCAGTGGACTCTCAAGCCCTATCAAAGAGAGAATGGGACAATGCACTTCTGCCAAGGATCTATGGCTAAAGATATAGGAGACATATCAAAGCAAGAAGGAGAAGGAAGATATTGAAGACCACTCCATCACGATTATCAAAGGTAAAGAATCGGAAAAAACCCTTGATTGTATTATTTCAAAATGTGATCTTGAAAACATTTCAAGTGAAGATAGCACAAAGGAAGATCTCAAAATTATTTCAAATGAAGGTAAAGAATCTCCAAAGACTCTTGATTGCAATGATTCAAAATGTGATGATGTTGAATTTTTCTCAAGTGAAGAAGAAGATCTAGAAACCGTTTGTGTGAAGTTTGATGGTAGTTATCCCATGAAAAGAATAGAATAATATCTATTAGAACTTCAAAAATAAGTTGAACAGGGTTTATATAGATATAGCAATGATCATTATTATACACACTATAACTATCTTTCAAACAACACTAAGAATTTTCTTAGGAGGAGTCAAAGGCACATCTTGAAGTTAAAGGGAATGCTCAAAGAACAAGATGAGAGAAATAAAGCTCAATTAGAAGAAAAGGAAGAAGAGATCATGAGACTAAATAATGAAAAATAAGATATGACAGTAGATGATGAGATTAGCAAAAGTGTTGAAACTATTGTCCATCTCAAGACCCAAATTGAAGAAGCCAAAAAGGTAGAGGAACTATTGAAGGATCAAATAAATGAAAAGGAAGAGTCATGCCATAAGTTAGAAGCTGAAGTTGTTGACCTTAGAAAGAAGGTAGAGAAGTCAAACAAATTCTTGAATAACTCACAAATCTTGAATGAGATCTTGGAAAGTCAAAGATCACCATATGATAAATCAGGTCTTGGATACAAAGGAGAAGATACACATGATGAAGCAAGCACATCAAATAAGAATGAGGTAAGTCCATCAAAGGATGAAGACAATGTTGAAAATCAACCATCTACACAAGGAAAAGAAATTTTCAAAAGAACAAAGCAAGGAAGACATCAAGAAGCTATCTTTGGGACACCAAAGCAAATGTATGAAAGTATTTTTCATGGGCATTGTTATTCATGTAATGAATATGGTCACAAAGCTTTTGAATGTAAATCTTATGAAAGGAGATATAATGGAAGATTTTATAACACCATAAGATGTTGGAGATGTAATCAAGTAGGGCATATTGATGTTCACTATAATTCCATGAGATGCTACAACTGTAGTGGATTTGGCCACAAATCCCAAGATTGTTGGAACACAAGAAGAAAGTCCATGATAAGGACTTCACATAGCATGGATAGAAGAAGGAATGAAGTAAGGAAGGGAGACATCTTTGAAAATATGGATGCTCAGAGCTCAAGTTCTAAGAAGCAGGGACACCTTCAAAAGTGGGTGAAGAATACTGAGCAACCAGAGCATAATGGAAGCCTAAAAGGAAGCTCAAGTATGTCATATACTAAAGCATACACGGGTGATAGTGGTAATAGTCGCATACATATGCATGCTGACCTTGAATATGTCGCGTACATACACGAGTTGTTGTGCAGCAGGCCGCGTATATGTGGTAAATCCTTGGGAAAAAGGCTATGGATAGGGGTTGCAACTTGACGTAATAATATAACTCTGTGTTGCAGGGTCTGACATGCTTTGTTGCAAGTTTTGACACTGTTTGTTGTAGGTTTTCATGATTCTATATTGGATTATGTAATGCGATGATAAAAATAATGAAATGCTAGCTTGGATGCATGACACTAACCCATGAGTATGGATTGAGGCATTTTCTGTTGAAGAACAATGCTGGTTATGACAATGAACTTATGGCACCTTGGTCATGTGATATATCTTGATGATGCTTGCTAGAGATGTCATTGATCTATTGAAGCATACTACTAGTACATGCATTGTTGGATGCTTAGTACTTGCTATAATAAATGGATTATTGATGCATGGTTGATGCACTTGCTTGGTACAAGTGGTGATACATGTTTTGGTACACTTATAGATGGCATATGTTGGATGATAGTACACCATTGATATTACTTGATTAGCACAACAATTGGTATTTGTTTGATACATGGTCATGGTACTTAGTTCATGATGGAGACATATCATGAGTGATATGACACTTGTTTGGCATATTGGTAGATGCACATGGTTGGCATATTGGTAGATGCACATGTTGGCATATGGTTGATACATTACATTGATGAGATATTATAGCACATTGTATGGTATTGATGTACATGGGTGTTATGCATGATGGGCACACAATTGGAACATGATGTACTTGGGTGATGTTCTACTCATGATTCTCTATTTTTGACATATCTTTTTGTTTGGTATAGCATGAGTTGGATGCATGAACAGGTCCAAGGATCATTATATGGTAGCACATTGTTCATCTTGTAGAGAATATAGAGGATACATACCCATAGGGGGATTCGTTCTTCCCATGATTATAGGAGGAGATATTTATCAAATGCATACCTAGAAAAGAGCCCTATATTTGAAAAAAGAGCACATAAGCATAATTCCAAGGGGAGCGATGGGCATAGGGGGAGTATGAGCGATGTGTCTTCAGCATTACATCAGAGTGATATCCCTTGTTCAAAAGGGGAGAGATTATTCATAGGAATATCAAAGGAATTCAGACAGGCGGAGCAACCCCAAGGAGAGTTGAAGCAGGGGGAGCAACCCCAAGAGGAGAATGGCCCTTTTCCATTGATGTTAAAGGGGGAGAGATGGTCACATTGATGTGATTGATGTTTCGTAATGGGGAGAGATAGTCGTATTGATATGATTGATGACTATTGATGTAGAGCATGATGCATGCCTTGTATACATGTTGACATCAATAATTGGTGTTGACATCAATGTTGGTATTGCCATCAATGCAAAAGGGGGAGAGTGTTGGATCATGTTGTCATTGATGCCAATGGTTTGATTGATTGATGTCAAGTGATTAAGTGATTTATTGATGTCAAATGTAATATGTATTGTCCTTGATGAAGATGGATCAATGAGTTGTCATTGATACATGTTGAAGATGGATCAATGTGGTTTCATTGGTATATGATGCATTGTTGGAATACTGTATAAATGACCCATTATTGTCTTATCATCATTAATAAGGTGCACAAATGGATGACCTCCAAAGTGGTCCCCTTATGGTGAAAGCCCTCACGAAAAGATGCTTTGTGGATTGAGTTATCCTAGAAGAATGGTTGGAGAACCCATGTTTGATTGTGGAATAATAAGATGAAGATCAATGAAGTTGTTGGTGAAACTATCCTATATGGATAGTTCTTTTCATGCCATTTCTGGTGGTATGTGGAATGTCACATAACTCCTCATGGTTTGAGAGTTATGGCCTTACGAAGTTGAAGGACCCACACATGAAGGCTTGAAGCCCCCAAGGTCAAAGAAGTCAAAGTGCCTTAAAAGAAGAAATCATTATTTAAATGATAAAGCAAAGTGACTAAGTCAAAAAGACTATTTAAATGATAAAGTGAGGTGACAAAACCAAGAAGAAATATTTAAATGATAAAGTAATGGAGAACTTTCTAATTATGGAAAGTGGTTAACCCTAAAATGAGGAAAATAGTTTAAGTGGCCTAGAAATGGGTTAAGTGACCTAGAAGTGGGTTAAGTAATCTATAAGATGAGGAGTATAAATAAGAGGCTAGGGTCTCTTGTGAAAATTACATTTTGGGAGAATATCTTTTGGAGTATCGATGGCGAGCTTCTTGTGAGAGAATTTTTGGTGTGGATCTCTTGAGCATGATTGAAGATCTATTCTGAGAAAGAGAGCGTAAGGAGTATCTCATGGACACATCAAAGTTTCTACAATATCAGATATCTTGACGGAAAAAGTCTTGGATATTCATAAAAACTGGTTTCTGAGGTATACACGGGCTGTAATGGTCCAGGACACATACATACATGGGTTGTATGAGGATAGGGTGCATATAGTGGATAAAATCATGGATATTTGTATTTGAGCTGATGACTGGTTGTTGAAGACTGAAGCAGGTCCAGATATGCATTCTATGGGCACAGATCTGTCAATGAGACTCTGGTATGGTTACATTATTGTCTTGATGGATATTATTGCTTGTTGTGTTGTTAATGCTTAGGGCATTCTTGGTATGGAGGCTATGATGTGATTTATGTTGGTTGATGGAGTGAGAAGCACTCTTATGATCCAATATTGATATGATGGCTATAATATACTGGTTGTTTACACATGTTTGTGTGACATTCATATTGTATGATTGAGAAGCATGAATAAGATATTTGAGAGCTTGGATGTGTTGTGACTAGATGGAGGTCAATTTGGAGAGTGAAAGACAGAAGAGAATGTGATTTTTGGTTGCAAAGGATCTGAGCATGAGAAGCAAAGAAAAACCCTAGTTTCTCAAAAGCATACGCATGATGCATTATAGACTGACTGCGTACATATGCAGGTTGTATTGAGCGAGGGCGCATACACACACTGACTGCACTACTGACAGGTCGCGTACTTGTGATAGATTGATATCTGTGTATGATTGTTGCCTCATCTCATTTGGTGCTGAGGAAGTAATTTGAGTCTTTCATATAGAGCTGGTACTCTTGTAGAGTTGTACTTTATTCAGTTGTTGTTGATAAACCCCAAGTATTGTAATCCATAATAAAATGAAAATTGTACATACATCTTGTGTTCTTTGTGTTCCTTGTGGTGATGACTTATTGATGATATATGTTGCTGATATATGTTGTTGATATATGTTCACATCTAATTGGTTATAAATGACAACAATGAGTAATGAGTAAATGTTGAACACTAACTAATGAGTTTTGTGTAAGAGGGAAGTTTTTTTTTTAAAAAGAGCCCCACACTCATTCACCCCCCCTCTAAGTGTGGTAGGTGTGTCCAACACATTTTATGAAACAACTCAAATTTATATGATTACCACAAACAATGATTGTAAAGATTCTCCCCTCACTATATAAAGGGAACACTACCCATTTGAAATGGATTTTGGATTTGAAGCTAGCAAGACAATGTTTTTGCTGCAAGTTAATTTGAATCCAAGAGACATTCTAAATTGGAAGGTTATGGTATTGATATGTGTGAATGAGTTTTTTTTGGTTATGCATCTCTCTATTTGTATCATGTGAATATTAGTTAATGAATTACTTCTAAATTAATGTTTCCATTTTAGAGCTATCATGATCTTTCAGGATGAGTACATCAATAGTATAATGTCGTTAAGTTTATAAATTATTTGGTTCTAATAGATTATGCTATCAAATTCATGTATTACTTGTGTCACGAATTTATTCTACTCAAGTTGTGTGCATTATTCACTATATTCATTTATTCTATTAGTTTTCTTCTGATTGGGATAGGTTAAATTAAATAGTATTAGTTTAGAGATTGAATATTATAATAATAATCATATTTCTTAGTCTAATGTTAGTTAGTTGTGTGTACTCCTTTTTCTCATTCGTTTTAATTCATCTGGGAACCTTTGGTTCTCAGATTCATATTTTAGTTAGTATTTTAGTTAGCATTTTAGTTAGCATTTTAGTTAGCATTTTAGTTAGCATTTTAGTTAGTTGGTAGCCAGGACAAAATATGGTCGGAAGCGCTATCCCAAATGAGAGTGGGTCTAGTTGGGACCCGCCATCGGGCGTTTTCCCTAAACTGATTGTATGGTTCATTTTGGCCCATCAACGGAAATGGCACTAGAAGGAGGGCCACTTAACTAAATGGCTACAAATATAAATTTTAATTGTTCTTGTTCTACCCCGCAAGTAATCTTTTCCTCCATGAATGATTCCCATCAAATTTACTCCGAACATAATGTCTTCCCTTCAGGATATACAGTGAATACTCCAACTCAGGTCAGCTCTCACTGCGTTCCCTCTCACCACAAAACATATTCATCTTCTCCTCAACCTCATATCTTAACTATCTGGGAGATTGATTCTTTAGTTATGCATTCGACTGAATGAAACAATCAAGCAATGACTAGAAAATGTAGCAGACAAACCGAACAGTTTCCCTTAGATTACTCTATGCTTGAAAATCAGGAAAACCTTCATCATACAGATCCCTATTTCACTAACCCATAATCTTATCAAGAAAACCATTCAGTTGGGACTCTAGAATATCACATTCCTGAAGATACGTCTGGTTTCCCCGAGGCTTCAAAATTTAATCTTGAGTATCATAGAATTATCGATGCATAAGGTGGTATACCACCCACACCAACTGAATCACCCCCTCACACCCTCGGAAACAAATCAGAGGATAATTCTGAAGAATGGGATAGATCTGAGAATGAATTCGAAGATAACCCCTATCAAGTCGTTGTATATCAACCCCTAAATATGGCTGGAGAAAATGAAAACCAAAATTATACCCTTTACTAGCCTTGGTTGTTTTCTAATGTGATTGTTGTACCTAGAGTTCATCATGATATTCCCAAACACCTTGAGAAATTCCTGCCTAAATTTGACCTTGACAAAAAATATTCAGTAGAGAACCATATTAAGAAATTCTTTTTGGCTATTAGGCTACAAAGAATTATCCAAAAATATTTCTCTTGTCATTTGTTTCCTCTTACTTTCGAAGAAAAATCATCTACATGGTATTTCTCTCTAGAAGAAGATTTCATTTTGAATTTGAGGACTTTTGAAAACTCTTTCCTCTGAAAATTTGGGGAAAATAGACACCAGCCACCCAAGTTCTCGAACTATCAAGAGTCAAGATGGATGTTAAGGAATTAGTTATTGATTAAAATCAACGGTTCCTCACTTTGTTAAAACGAATCCCAAGGGCCTCAAAACTTGTTTAAGATATCACAATTGAATTTTATACCTCCATGTCCATGGCCATGTATGTAATTTTTTTTGAAAATGATACTCTAGAAGAAGCTTTCCAGGAAGCCCTTAAATTTGAGAAAAATCTGTTAAGTTTAAAGGGAAGTTCCAATTCATAACAATCTAAAGATAAAGGTAAGAGTAAAATATTTGCATCTAAATCCAGTGAAGATAAAAAACCCTCTGATTTGATGGATATGGAATATCTTCAGAGAATCATCAAAAATATATCCAACGACTTAGTTGACCTGAAAAGAGGTAATGGAGAGGGATCTTCCAATTAGAAAAGGTTTTTTAAGTTCCCACCCAAGAAAGATAGTAACACTATCCCAACCAACAAAACCTCCCCCTATGAGATGAAAGGAATCAATATGGAAGATATTTTTTAGGACCTTCAAACCTGGGAAACAAAGAATATGGCTGAAAATACTGATGATGGAAATGGAGGTCAGGAACCACAAGAACAACCCCAGGATTTTGACGAGTTGGTTGAACAATAGTTAAATGGTTTTTGGGACATATATTTTGGAGAAGATGAAGAATAAGTTGAATAATTACACGTCTCACAAAATCTCATAACCACTAGGCGTGTCAGTAATAATATTCCTGATAACACCCCCAATACCCCTAATCCTATTTCTCCCACTACCACTACTCCCAAACAACCTTCTCTTTCAGCCAATACTACCCCTAATTCGTCTAAGAATACTTTAATTCCAAAACGATAGATCAAACAATGAAATCAAATAATTCTCCTACACCCTTGGCCAAATTGTAATATGACTTTTTAGAAGATCTAAAGAAAACAAAATCCAACATTTATGTATTTGAACTCATGAAGATTCCACAAATCCAAGAAAATTTCATCAAAACGTTGCAAGGTAAAATGTCTCCTAGCTTTCATGAATCAAACTCGAGAACCAAAAGGGTAATCACAAAGTTAAATTCTCCTAATAACAATACTCCATCCAAAAGTCATGTTGCAGCTAATGCATCCTTAACAGGTCAAAGATCCAGGTCCAACACTCCTCCTTTTCTAATCACTTTTGAAGTCTTCAATAGGAATGTTCATAATTGCATGGTGGACTCAAGAGCTTCATCTAATGTTATGCCCCTTAAATTCTGTAAGAATATTAAAATCAAACCCAAACCGTCTAACATTCAGATTATCCAGTTAGACAAAACTAATGTTAACGTGGTCGAATAATTGAAAAAAGTTTTGATTAGGATGTCTACTAACCCAAACGTTCATCAAACCATAGATATAATAGTAATGTACATTCCCGATAACTATGGCATGCTCTTAGGTCAATATTGGTTAGCCATGTTAAACGACTACTTTTCTACCGCCTGGTCCCATTTATGGCTCCTTTTCAATGGTAAAATAAACCAAATCAGGATTGATAGAGAAAGGTACATGAAACATGTAGTTAATAATTTGAACGATCTGAATGGACCAATGATGTTCATGTTGGTTGTGGAGCCTAATTATCTTCTTGATTTAGATTTTTGTTTTAGTTGTTCTTGGACCCCATTCCCTGACAGGGGGTGGGGGGGGCTTGGCCCCCCACAACTATTTTCAGGGAGGTCGAGTGGGGGGTGGTGACAATTTTTGTATCCCCCATATGGCGGGGGATTCGAGGGCAGCGTCCCATAAGTGAAATATTGGGAAAAATTTCCTTGTAAAATATTTTAATTTCATAGTCAATCTAGACCATTCATTATAAGGTCGTAGATCTGACAGTAGAAGTTATTTTAGGGTTTTTTTACCTAGAAGGAAACCCTCTCTTATGAGGGAATTGTATTGCGGCTGTGTATTATTGTGAATATTGTATTATGAGAGAGGAGACTGTGAGATAAAGAAGATGAAGTTACAATGGGCATGATGTAGGTTGTATCCCTTCACTTTGCTGGATAATAAAAGGGAAGGACTTGGAAATTCTATGGTGGACGTATCCCACACTGGGTGAACCACGTATATCTGTGTCTCTATTGTATTATGTATCTATCATTTTTTATTTCCGCATTTTTATTTTATTTCATTTCTCTGCGATCCTTTTTTCTAACAACTGGTATTAGACCAAAAGGTAACTCTCAAGAAAAGAGGGTTCCTGGTTTGAGTGGGAGCAACGACAGAAGATGGAAATTTTAGGGTCAAGAAATTTAACAGACAAAACTAGCAGTTATGGAAGATGTAGATGGAAGATTATTTATATCAGAAGGATCTATTCCTACCATTGGGTGAAATAGAAAATAAGTCAATGGCCATGAAGGACAAAGAATGGGAGGTTCTTGACAAAATGTCACTAGGAATGATATGAATGAGTCTGACAATGTCGATGGCTTTCAATATTTCAAAATAAAAGAAAACAAAGGAGTTGATGGATGCATTGGATAAACTGTATGAAAAACCCTTGGTGTCCAATAAGGTATTTCTAATGAATATATTATTTAATATGAAGATGTCAGAAGGTGGGTCTGTTGTATATCATTTAAGTGAATTTAATACGGTTACTAATCAACTAAGTTCTGTAAAAGTGGACTTTGATGATGAGGTCAGGGCTCTTGTAATATTGTTCTCATTGGTAGAAAGATAGAACGACTTGGTCATGGATATAAGTAACTTTGTCTCAGGTTCAAACACTTTAAAATTTGATGATGTTGTTGGTGTTATCCTTAGCGAGGAAATGTGATGGAAAAGCACATGCGAGACATCAAGTAATGTTTTAAACATGGAGAACAGGGGAAGACAAAAGGATAGAAGAAATGGCTTAGGGAACCATGGGAATTCTAGGAAGGGCATATGCAAATCCAGACTGGAAAAAATAGAGTGGTAGAATTGTGGGAAGAAAGGACATATGAAGAAAGATTGTAGAGCTCTAAAGAAACAAAGAGATGGACAACAAGAGAAAAACCAAGAAGCAAATGTAACAAGTGATGTGTTACAAGATGCTTTGATTCTTTCTGTAGATAATATTTCTGAATCTTGGGTAGTAGATTCAGGGGCTTTATTTCATGCCACACCCCATAGGAAATATTTTCTAGATTATGTTCAAGGTGATTTTGGACAGGTTCATTTGGGTGATTATGCAACATGCAAAATTGTTGTAATGGGAAAGGTACAAATAAAATAAAAAAATGGAAACAAATGGTTATTGAAAGAGGTAAGACATGTACCAGATCTAAGGAAAAGTCTAATTTCAACAAGGCAGTTGGCAAGTGAAGTTTGCATATCTATATTTGCAGATAAGACGTGGAAGGTCACCAAATCATCATTGGTAAAAAGGAGAGAAGGTAGGTACATTGTATTAATATACTGATAATATTGACTCTTGTATCTCTTTAGATTCTACATGAGTGGATACAACTTTGTGGCATCATAGGCTTGGACACATGAGTGAGAAGGGGATGAAGATACTTCACAAAAGAAAAAAAATTCCAGATATTAAACAAATTGATTTGTATTTCTGTGAGCATTGTGTTTATGGAAAACATAAGATAGTCATATTTCTAAGAGTCAGAAAAGAAAAGAAGAATGAAAGGTTAGAGCTTGTGCATACAGATGTATGGGGACCAACTCAAGTATCATCCCTTGGTGGATCTCGTTATTATGTTACTTTTATTGATGATGCAACTACAAAAACTTGTGTTTATTGCATTCGACAAAAATATGATGTTTTTTATGCTTTTAAGAAATGGAAAGATTTTGTTGAGAATGAGACAGGAAAAACATTGTAGTGTCTCATATCAAACAATGGAGGTGAATAATGCAACAAGGAATTTGATGATCACTGTTCATACCATGGGATTCATAGAGAGAATATAGTTCTAGGAACACCACAAGAAAATGGTGTGTCATAAAGGATGAGTAGGACCATCATGGAGCGTGCAAGGAGTATGAGATTACATGCATGGTTTCCCTTAGAGTTTTGGGCAGATGTTGTAGATCTGTTGTTTACTTGATAAAAAAATAACCTTCAATTTATTTGGATGGTGGCATTCCAGAGGAGGCATGGATAGGTAAAAAGGTAAAATATTCATTTATGAATACTTTCGGTTGTGAAGCATTTGTCCATATTGATAAAGAAAATAGAACAAAGATTAAGGAAAAATCCAGGAAGTGTACCTTTATTGGATATGGTATTAATAATTTTGGTTCACTTATGGGATTATGAAAATTTCAAAATCATTAGGAGTAGATATGCCATATTCAATGAGAAGGTCATGTACAAAAATAAATTGCAGGGAAAGAAACATGAAAAAGAAAAACCAGAATACACAGTGCTTGATGAGATCACTGAAAAAGAAATTGCAAAGGTACCATAAAATCAAAATGTACAACAACAAGAGCAACACATACCTCAAACTCTTGAAAGTGTTGTTATAATATCTACCAGGTTAAGTAGACCCCCTGAACGATACTCTCCTTGATCGTATTATGTTTTGTTGATTGATTATGGTGAACCATAATTTTATGAAGAGGCAATGCAGGTAGACACTAAAAAGAAGTGGGAGCAAGGCATGAAAGAGGAAATGGATTCCTTGGTAAATAACCAAACTTGGGACTTGGTTCGGTTTCCTGGAGGAAAAAGAACATTGCAGAATAAATGGGCTTACAAGTTGAAGGAAGAAGATGGAGGAAAAAAATGGTACAAGGCTAGAATTGTTGTAAAGGGTTTTGCACAAAAGAAAGGTATATATTTTGATGAAATTTTTTCTCCTATTGTTAAGATGACTTCAATTAGGAATATTTTAAGTCTTGTTCCAGTAAAATATTTTCATCTTGAATAGTTAGATGTAAAAGAAACTTTTCTCCATGGGTATTTGGAGGAAGATATTTTTATGCAGCAACCACAGGGGTATGAGGTCAAAGGAAAGGAGAATTTGGTATGCAGGTTGAATAAGAACTTGTATGGCCTAAAGCAAGCTCCAAGGAAGTGGTATTTTAAGTTTGACAAGTTAATGACAGAACAAGGTTATAGTAGATTCCATTATGACCACTATGTTTATTTTAAAAGGCTAGAAAATGGAAGTTATATTATCTTGCTATTGTATGTAGATGTCATGCATGTTCCAGGGTCTAATATGCAAGATATCAATGTGCTAAAGAAGAAATTAGCTAATTCATTTGCGATGAATGATTCTGGTGCTCCAAAGAAAATCCTTGGTATGAGAATAATACGAGATAGGAAAAATAACAAATTGACATTGTATCAGGGTGAGTACATAGAGAAGGTGAAGGTGTTGGAGAGGTTTAGAATGAAGAATGAAAATCCATTTAGTACACCTTTGGCCAAACATTTAAAATTAACTAAGGAAATTTGTCCCAAGACATAGGAGGAGATATAATACATGTCCAGAGTCCCTTATTCATCAAAAGTTGGCAGCTTGATGTATGTGATGGTTTGCATAAGGCCATATATTTCACATGCAGTGGGAGTTGTGAGAAGATATTAATATAGGTAAAGAACACTGGGAAGTCGTAAAGTGGATTCTCATGTATTTGAGAGGTACTTCTACTCATGCATTATGTTTGGAGGTTCATACATTGTTCTACGAGGATATGTTGACTCAGATATGGAAGGTCATAAATATAGTAGGAGGAGCACCACAGGGTATGATTTTACTATAGGTGGAACAATAGTAAGTTGGATTTCAAAACTACAAAAGGTGTTGCACTTTCAACAACAGAAGTAGAGTATGTTGTTGCTACAAAGGCTAGTAAAGAAATGATTTGGTTACAAAGGTTTATGGAGGAATTGGGAAAGAAGAAGGAGAATAACAGGTTGTACTGTGACAATGAGAGTTCCATTCATCTTACAAAGAACTCAAACTTCCATTCAAATACTAAGACTATACAACTCAGGTACCATTTTATACGATTTGTCTGGGAAGATGGACATTTGAAGTTGGAAAAGATACATACTAGCCATAATCCTACATACATGTTAACAAAGGGATTAACCAGGGAGAAAATGAGTTCTTTCTCAATTTCAGTTGGTATTCAAGTATGAATGTGAAGATGAGAAATTTTCCAGGTCCATGGTTGATCATAGTCCAATAGGTACAAAAACATTGGAGTTGTTATGATCGGTCTCTAAGTGGGAGATTGTTGGTTGTGGAGCCTAATTACCTTCATGATTCATATGTTTTTTTTCAGTCATGCTTGGACCCCATTCCATAACAGGGGGTGTGGAGAGATTTCCCCCCCACAACTATCGCTAGGGGGGTTCGGGGGGAGGAGACGACAATTATTTTAGCCCCCCATGGTGTGGGATTCGGGGGCAATCCCCCCCAAGTGAAATATTTGGAAAACATTCCTTGTAAAATATTGTAATTTCATAGTCAATCTGGACCATTCGTTATAAGGTCGCAGATCTGACGGTAGAAGTTATTTTAGGGTTTTTTTTCTTATAAGGAAACCCTATCTTATGAGGGAATTGTATTGCAACTGTGTATTATTGTGAATATTGTATTCTAAGAGAGGAGACTGCGAGAGAAATAAGACGAAGTTACACTAGGCGTGTTGTAGGTTGTATCCCTTCATTTTGCTGGATAATAAAAAGGAAGGACCTGACAATTTATCTAGTGGACATAGCCCACAATGGGTGAACCACGTATATCTGTGTCTCTATTGTATTGTGTATCTGTTGTGTTTTATTTCCACATGTGTTTTATTTCCACATGTGTTTTATTTTATTGCTCTGTGATTCTATTTTTCTAATAGTTCAACCATTCCATTCTTGGGAATTATTCATTTGAGACATTTTTTTGGAACTTCACATCTGAACCATCAACTCTCATGGAATTGGATACTAAATAAAAAATTATTCATTACACTCAGATTATTGAGTCCAATTGTGATATATATGATCAAACTAACAATCCCCTAGATGTACAGACTAACGTAGTTTTAGAGATAAGTTAGAAAAATGCACTGAATCTACTAACCTTTTTAAAACCAAAAAATATGAAAATTCAAAAATACCAGTTGAAATAAAAAAGGTGATCTTGATATGTGGACGTTATTCTTCGATGGATCAAAATATTTAGAAGGTGCAGGAGCAGGTTGTATACTAAAATACCCTAAAGGTATTAAAATTTTAATTGCATGTAGACTGGAATTTCCTTGCACCAACAATATTGTCGAATACAAGGCCCTTGTACAGGAAATTAGGAAGGAAGTTGAATTGAAAGAAGAAAAAATCAAGGTATTTGGTGACTTTGAAATCATCGTCATATAGGTAAGAAGCACTATCCATTTCCTTTCAAGTCACCTAAAAAATTATCATTCTGATGTCTAAGATCTAATTAAATATTTCACTACTTTCAATATTAACACCATTACCCTGTCGTTAAAGTCTGATGTTGATTTGTTGGAAAATGTGAAATCTAGATTAATACCCTCAGACATATTGATGCATGACTCCTTCTCTGTTGAACATTTTTACAGGGAATCAATTCCAAACAATATCGTAAGGGAGGGTCTTTGACGATGACCAACTACTCATCAATTTTATACAACTCAAAGATACCTTCAAGGATTCTATAATATATGAAGGCCAACATGACATGATTATGAATACTGATAATAATGATCATGCTAAAACAACAAACACAATAGTCCCATCCAACAATATTCCGAGGAGTGTGGTCAGTTTATAAAAACTCTACGATCTTCAAGAAAAATTCAAGAAGGTCAATAAATGCAAGACCAACAACTCATACCTACAGTTTGAAACAATAAACATCATATCAAAGTTTTCTCCTTAGAACGTCAACCTGGGAAAAAGAAATTCTCCTGAAGAAATATAGGCATACATCAATTTATTCAAAGAATATAAAGACATATTCGCCTGGACATATCAGGACCTCAAGACATATGATACAAAGATTAGACAACATGTCATTCCCATGAAATCTCAAACCAAACCTTTCTAACAAAATCTAAAGAAGATGTAGCCCGATCTTGAACCTGAGTTAAAGTAGAGCTAAATAAATTGTTGGCGGCTAGAATCATTTTTCCAGTAACTCATACACAGTGGATATCAAAATTAGTGCTAGTAAGAAAAATGAATGGAGATATCAGTATCTGTGTTGATTTTATAAATGTAAACATAGCCTCAGAAAAAGATAACTACATTGTACCTCCCATGGAACAAATTCTACAATGTGTGTCCAGATCAGAAACACTCTCCCTGCTAGATGGATTCTCATAATATAATCAAGTCCTAGTAACTCGTGAGGACCAGCTTAAGACAACTTTCAAAACCAAATGGGGAACACATTCCTATATAAAGATGCATTTCAGACTTATAAATTCTATAGCCATGTTTAAATGAGCCATGGACATTGCCTTTAGAGGTATCCTAAGAGAATATGTGGTAGTGTACCTATATTATGTGACCATTTCCTCGAAGAATAAATAGGACCATATATCTCACTTGAAGAAGGTATTTAATCGATGCAGGAAATAAGGCATATCTTTGAACCCTAAGAAATCCATTTTTTTAGTAGATGAAGGTAAACTTCTGGGTTTCATCGTCTCAAAACATGGTATGCGGATTGAACCCGACAGGACTAAAGAAATCGCTAAGATCCCTTCCCCTCACAACAAAAAATCTATGCAGTCATTCCTCAGAAAGATAAATTTCGTCAAACGATTCACACCTAGTTTTGCCGAGATAGTAAAACCCCTACAAGATATGATAAATAATAATGCTCAATTTAGTTGGGGATCTAAATAAAAGGATGATTTTTACAAAATCAAATAAGATATTAATCAAGCACCGACATTGGTTAGTCCATATTTTGGTCGATATTTTATCCTCTACACATTTTCCTCCCATGTTGCATTTGTGGCGATCTTAACACAAAAGAACTTGAAAGGATAATAGTTTCCTATGGATTTTATGAATTCAAGCCTATAAGGAGATGAGATGCATTATCCTGAAGTTGATAAACAAGAATATGTGGTGTTCAAAGTTGTCAAACACTCTGATCCATTCTTACTCAAGCCTAAAACTAAGGTTATTGTTCCTTACCCAACTGTTAGGAACCTCCTGGTACAAAAGGATTTGGAAAAAAAGAGATTAAATTGGATTACATCTCTACACGAATATGACATGGAGATCAAACATGCGAATATCATTAAAGGACAATGGATATGAAAATTAGCTGAAAAATTCCCTTGTGTTGAACCTCATGAAGATGCTCTCTATCAAGATTCTAAGCTATTTGCAAAGGAAGTATGCTACATCCCAACTGGTTTAGATCCCGAGTTCTACGAAATGAAATATTACCTAACTCATGGATCAGATCCACATTATCTAGACCCTAAGAAGAAAAGGGCTCTAAGGCTCAAATCCACCCAATATTAGCTTATACAGGGAATTCTATGCAGAAAAAATTATGATGGCATTTTACTTAGGTGCCTGGAGAAAAGGGATGTTGATAAAGTCTTGTTCAAGCTCCATAATGGACCCACAGGAGGAAATTATGTTGGGGATAATACTACACAAAACATACTCAGAGCGAGATACTAATGACCTTCCTTATTTAAATATGCTCATGCATATGCTAGGAAATGCCAGTAGTGCCAAATATCAGTCGAAAGAGAAAAGAAATTTGATTTCCCCTTACAACCTATCATACTCGAGCACCCCTTACAACACTAGGGTTTGGACGTTATTGGGGACATCAATCCAAAATCATTATAGTTTCATAAATACATTTTAACGACCAATTATCATTTCACCAGATGGAACAAAGAGATCCCTTTGAAAACCATCAACGAAAATATGGTCATTTCATTCCTTGAATCACGCATCATTACCAGGTTTGGAATTCCGTACTTTTTAGTTTTTGCTAACGCCAAGTATTTTTCTTCTCTTAAGCTAATTGAATTCTCCCTCGAGAAAAACATCAAGGTTAATTACTCAACAAATTACTATCCAGAAGGAAATGGTCTAGTAGAATCCACTAATAAGAACCTCATTAAAATCCTCAAGAATAGTGTCAACGATAATCAAAGAAATTGGCATCTTGCTCTTCAGAATGCTCTTTGGGATGATAGAGTAACTCCCATGTCGTCAATTGGTAACTCGTCTTTTTTCCTAGTTTATGGACAAGAAGCCACAGTGCCAACCCATAATTTCCTACCCGCTTTACAATTGGCCCAATCCATCCAAGATAAAGCTTGTCTGGTAATGCAAGAAAGGTGAAACATGTTGTTAAAACTTGAAGAATAAAGGGAAAAAGATAAGATGAACTTGACTCAACACCAAGAAATGGTTAAAAGGTGATTCAATAAATAAAGTGTAGGTAATAAATATTTCCAATAAGGAGATCTTAATCTCAAGTGGGACAAAGTTAATGAACTTAAAGGAAAACACTCCAAATTCTAGAAACTATGGCTAGGACCCTATCTGATCCACCAGAAAATAGGCCATGGGAATTTCAAGCTCAAAACACTATAGGGAGATGAGGAGGAACTCCCTGTCAATCGAAAAATATTGAATAAATACTTCTCCTAATCACCTATGGTGATGTAACCCTGTACATAGTAGTTTTTCAATTGTAGTTTTTATTTTCAATAATTTGACCATTGTTTGATTTTATTCCTTCCCTTTTCTTCGATTTTCTAGTTTACAATAATCCCTGCCACTATCTACTACTCTGTACCAGCCATTATTTCACATTAGAGACCCAAGTTTATCCCTTTTAACAAATGGTAACACAGAAAAGAAGAACTTGTTCATTTGTACCAAAATAAAAGCTTCTTACCTTTAATTTATTTACCTTTTGACGGTTTCCATCTATTATTCACTCTTATGCGACCACTCTCAAGTCTCATTGATGTTCCTTTTCAAGTTTCTTGAAATATCCTAAATTCATTTTCTTCCACATAAATCCAGTGTCTCTTCCCATTACTTCCCAGTTTTAAAATTTGTGTTTGCATACCCACTAAGACAATTTTTCGACTAAGACTAGAAAATCAAAATGACTCTCCTATCACCCGCTTCCTATTTATCGTCACCTATATTGGAGTCGCAATATATAGATTCTATATATAAAAGGTGGATTCATAAGAATAATCATAAGGAAGTTGAAAACGCTATTGAAAAGCATGGGAAGTACAAGTAAACTCATCGGGGCTATCGACGCTCGTTGGCATCAGGGCCATGCTTGTATGATACTAATGTGTCTTCGCCAGGGCTATGGATTCTCACTCGAGACAAAGAAACTTCAAGAAATAGAGGTAAAGAAAACACTTAGGTGTACAACAATTGAATTAAGTTTATGTTGTGGTGTCACTCTCACAATTTCATTGTGGATTTATGAAGTTTCCCCAAAAAACGATCACTAAAATTATGTGGAAGATCATTTATGAAAGGTTCTTCTTTAAGGCTTGCATAAATACCATTGAATGTGGGGTCCTTAAGTTGAATGTTGAATGTACTTTAAAAAAAAAGGTAGATGTTTCTCCTATCTAATTGAAGACACTTTCTCTTTTTGGAATTCAGAGATAATTGGTTCGCTCTAGTAATTCTACCCTACAATACCTGCATCCTTACTTCTCTAAGGCAACCCAATCTCAACTCTAATTTGTTTCTGGATCACATTCATCAAAGTATTATTTTTAACCCGTTATTTTAGACCTCGATATTCACACTCCGATCACTCCGGATCTTACTCTGTTTACTCTCACAGAGCCCCAAATTTCGTGATGACTTGTCAAACAACCACCCCACCAAGTGGCTTCCCAAGATTGGACTATTGAATTCCTATTTTATCGATTCTCCAATGAGTTTTTTTACTGCTTTCGAGACATAAAAAGTGTTTCTAAAGCATCGAAGGAATATTTCCATCGATACCATCCTCATTGGGAGCCCTTTTAATCATCATCTTATCACATTCCGAAAAGAAAATTCTGATGGCCTCTTGACCCTTCTCATGTATGTCCTGCACTTTCTCCTAGGCAGAAATAATATTCTTCGATATCGTTGTCGTCAGAGCTCAAAATTTTCCATATCCTTGAAACCTTTGATAGCCATGTCCTGAAATCCTATAAAGAACATATTTTAGTATGTCTTTCTACAAAAAACAATTAATATATTGTCGATACCTTCCCCTCGAGTTTTATTTTAACCCCCTATGTTGTATTTGCATTGTGCCTCACTAAGAAAAACTCTAGTTCTGAAGATCCTCTAAGAAACACTTTTTTGGTTGAAGGAATCATTGGAGACGGGTCCCCCTTGCTACAATCTGGTGTCAGGAGTCCAACAGAATTGACGGTTCATCGATCTGAGGCAGGGTTTGTGTGTTATGATGAGTTGCAACTCACCTCCTTAAGTCATTCAGGGAGACAATGACAATTTGGTCTGGGGGAAAAAAATCATAATTGGGTGACATAAATGAGTTATGTAAGCTTTGGAAGGTCCGTATGGAAAACTCCCATGCAACCACGGTGCCCACAATCGCCCAACATAGGGGTTGTGAAATTCAACCCCCTGTGTCAGATTTGAATTGTGCCTCACTGAGAAAAACCCTAGTTCTGGAGATCCTTTAACAAATACTTTTACGGGCAACAAAATCATAGGAGAGGGCCCCCCCTAGCTGGAATTCAATGCCAAGAGTGCAATGGAACTGATGGTTCGTCGATCTGAGGCATTGTTTTTGTGCTATGGCATGTTGCAATTTTCCTCTTGAAGCCATTTAGGGACACAATGACAATTTGGTTGGGGGTACAAAATCATAATCGGGTGAGATAAATAAGTTTCATAAGCTCTAAAGATCCATATGGCCAACGCCCATGGGACCACGATGCCCACAATCGCATGAAACAGGGGTTTGTAAATTTGACCCCCTATGTCAGATTTTCATTGTGCCTCACTGAGTAAAACTCTAGTTCTGAAGATCCTCTAAGAAACACTTTCTGGGCGACGAAATCATAGGAGATGGGTCCCCCTAGATGGAATTAGGTTTTAGGAGTCCAATGGAATTGACGGTTCATCAATCTGAGGCACGTTTTGCGTGTTATGCCAAGTTGGAACTCACCTCCTGAAGCTATTCAGTGAGACGGTGACAATTTGTTTCGAGGGCACAAAATTACAACCGAGTGATGTAACTAAGTTTCGTAAGCTCCAAAAGGTCTATATGGCCAATTCCCACACAACCATGGTGCCCAAAATCGCCTGTCACAAGGGTTATGAAAGTCAACCCTGTGTGCCGGATTTATGGGAGTGATCTCTCTCTCTCTCTTTGACTCACTCAACTACATGTTGAGTTAGTTAGAGTTGGTTATGACATGATATATTATTTTATTTTCTACACTTGAGTTTGTTAGCACACTTTTTGGAGGCCACACTCTTCTCATGAAGATATTTTGTCCCACATGTGTCACTACTTTAGGTGGTTAGCATACATTTTGGAGAGCACCCACTTGTTTGAGAATTTGTTTGTACTCACAGACATTATTTTATTGATTTTTTACTCTCACAAGCGTGTAGGATGCCATCTCTACTCATTTAGTGAAATATGTAATGGCAAAGGATTCTCATTAAAAACTTGAAAATAGGACACATGGGTTTTATGAGTTCAAACTTATTCAACCTACCATATTTGATTTTTCTCTAGCATCAAATTTTATGGGCCTTAATTCCATTTTACAAATTTTGGCCATCTTGGAAAAAAGACTAAAAAGGCTTAAACTGCCATTTTGGCCATCTTGCTTCTCTCATCTAGATGTGATGTCAAATCGATGGATTGCATAAGGTAATTCTTCATATGAATGACAACCAGTTTCCACCTTTATTTCTTCATTTGGAATTAATATAAACCCTCTACAAGAATTTTAAAAGGCTTCCTTAGCCCTTATGCATGCTCTATTTTAGAGAAGATTTGAATTGCATAGAATATAGTGGTAGTTTTAGTACACAGAAATAATGTTGAGAATCAGAAGTGATACGTCATTAGTAAATGCATAAACCCCTTTCTAGGGTTGGTGTGCATGCCAATTTGGCATGCACACCAACCCTATGGATTCTATGGATGTCAAATCAACATGCACACCAACCAATAGGGTTGGTGTGCATGCCAATTTGGCATGCACAACATCCCCATCCCTATGGATTTTGTGCATGCCAAATTAGCATGCACACCAACTAATAGGGCTGGTGTGCATGAAAATATGGCATGCACAACAACTCTAGGGATGGTGTGCATTCCAAATTGGCATGCACAACAACCCTATGGCTTCTATGCATACCAAATTAGCATGCACACTAGCCAATTGGGCTGGTGTGCATGTCAATTTGCCATGCACAGTAGCCCGAGGGATGGTGTGCATGAAAAATTTGTGGGTAGAGATTCCATCCTACAGGCCTGTCAATTACTTTGATTTACCAAATTCAATCCACATGTTTTTTCATTTTCAGCTGGCAAAGCACGGGGTTCAAGCATTACTCTGAGATAATTAGCCACCCATGTTCTAAATGTGGGTTGGGATGTTTTCAATAGAAAGTAATAGGTTCTCTCTTTACATTTTGTGGTGCACACAAAACATTGACTTTGTCATACAAGAATATCCTCTGGAACCTTTAATCAGTGATAAAACTCCAATTCATACATAGATTCACAGCTTACAGAATGCTTTCAGAGCCTCTGGAGTTCATGACATGGCTATATTTTTCTTTAAATTCTATCCATTCCTTTATTTTTGTCTCTTTATTTCCAGCTACCAATTTTTCCATGTATGAAATATTTAATGTTCTCATGCCATTTCTAGGTCATCGAGGGCTTTCACAAAGTATGGAAAATAAACCAAAAAATTTTTAGAGGTTTGACACATCCCCTATATGTTAATGCTTTTATCCCTTTATCCTTGTAGCTACCCATGTTGCTCACATAGGACCATGAAAGATGATTGTTAAGAGAGACAGATTTGAGCTGGGTGAGAATATAAATCATAGAGATATTACTGATTATACAACTACTAATAGAGAATAGTTGGTTTTTCTCTCTTTTTAGTTAGTGGATAAAGATGAGTGCCTACTCCACATCCTAGGATAATTCCTAGTGCACTTCGACTAGATCTCTCCACATCCTAGGATAATTCCTAGTGCACTTCGACTAGATCTCTTCACATCCTAGGATAATTCCTAGTGCACTTCGACTAGTCAAATCTAAACATTTCAATTCATTGAAGGTAGCAAAAATTGTGGAGTTTAATTCAATGAGACCGGTATTATTATGACGCAATTATCAAGGACTTGCTTGCACTTTTTCTTTGTGCAGTATCTGAAATTCAGCAAACACCATGCAAAAGAATCAAACTCTCCCCAAAAAGTTCAAACTCCAAGGCCTTATTGTGCCTATGATTGCCTTATTTAAAGCTATAGTAATGACATATGATCCAAGGGTTCATAACTTTTCATATAAGAAATGATATCAATGCCAACAACTCTTATATGTCTTAGTGTATTGCACCTGTTCTTGAGTATACTTATGTATTGATGCTCTTATATTATATCAATTAGTACCTAGAGTGCATGTTAACAAAATGCACCATATAGGTTAAGACAGTTCCATGCAAGTAAAAGGTTGTAAAATGTAGTGGTGGTGCTACATATATCAAAGGCATGACAATCACTATGTGAGGTTAATGGAAACTAACCATGTATCTTGATGAAATCTTGATTACATCCACAACCATTTTAGGTCATGAAAAGGAGTAATCAAATGGATAAGATAATTGACATGACTTAATCATTTCCCTTGCGCTCTAGCTATAATAATTCCATGTTATGAGGAAATGAAACACTACAATAGCTTAAGCCCAATGAGATCCCTATAAAATATTTGAAACCTTATCCACAAAAACTAACCCTCAATACATCATTGCCTAAAATGGATAGACTTGCATAAAAGAGAATGTGATTCTTTTTTTCTCTTAAAGGTTTTCCCATGGAGCACAAGATTGAAGTCTAATTAGGGAGAAATATCCCATATGAAAGAGGTCTCTATTAGAGGTTTATTTCCTTGTTTTTATCCAAGCGGTAACATATGAAAGAGGTCTCTATTAAAGGTTTCTCGCCTTGTTTTGATCCAAGAGGTAACAACTTGGGATCATGTGCTAAATATTGATTATAATTTTCTTTAAAGAAAGTTATTTGTCCATAGTTGGATCCAAGAGGCTTTAAAAGGCTTTGACCTAGTACTTGACACTAATAGGAAATGCCTCATTTGCTTGGTTGAGAGAAGAAATCATAGTTTGAGACCTTACGCTCATATCAAGTAAGTATTATAGTAATACCAACTAAGATTGTAGCTAACCTCATAAATCACTAAAAAATATCATCAGTCCATATAATGTAGGAGAGAGAAAAGATGATTTGGAAGAGAGAGGATATTAATATTTAGAGGGGAATAGAAACTTAGCAACCAAATGATGAACAAGGTACAAGAAAAGTGCAAAGAAAAGGCAAGAAGGGGAAGGAAAGACAATGCAAGGAATACAACAATTTAGTACACAACCTTTTTTCCATCGAAGGTATGATGTAGAAGATGACAAGGATAAGTAGAATGCTAGCAACAGAGAAAAAGGTACATAGAAGAAAGGACATGAACAAGGAAACCATGAAGGATGTGGGAGTGAAAGGGAGTCTAAAAAGAGCAATGCCAATTTTTTCTAAATGCACAAGACATAAAGGATGAAGTTTGCAGATTGGCTTTGCACATGATACTAACCTCAAATGATACATTTATAGTAGAAAAATGTATCCATTGCTCAAGATTATTGGAATTCACATTGTATAGACATCCTATTTATATTTTCATCTACACATATATTGAATAATAATGAGAAGATGAATGTTAATACAATGAGGCACTTGTATAATTTTTAAGTACTTCAAAGCCAATGATATTCATTTTTAATAACTATAGGAAATATATCTTCTATATAATTTATTACGAATCAGTTAATATAACAGAGTTCCTAACAGGACATGATGCAATTGCAATTTTCCTTGACCTATTTGATTCACGAGGTCCCTTTTGTGTGCAGTTCTAGAAGATATTATGAGTTGAATCCAAGAGTTATTGCCTTCACTGATTATTCTTGGTTCAAATTATGTCTACTTGCTCAACATCACTGATATTATTTCATTTAATAAATGAATGCCTAATTCCATTTCCACATTAGAAAGGCATCCAACCTCACTACCCACAAAAAACAGAGTATAGATCCCCCATTTTGCAAAGAGTATAAAGCTAATACGACTTCAATTATGTTACACAATATTCTATTGTAATAGATTGGTTAGATGTAATATATAATAGGATTCCTACAACCTGTCCAATAACATCAATATAAGTTCCCCTTTACTTATATCATTGACCTCTAAGCCTATAATCTTGTTGATCATGTTATTTTCCTTCATGCCTAGGATTATTTTCAATTTGTGGAAATGGATATCAAGACCCTAACAAAAAGTATGATCCCAACAAGACTCTAGTTGATTTAGAGATGGATATGTTGTGCATGACAATTTGGCATGCACAGTAGCACTATATGTGCATGCCGATTTGGCATGCACAACAGCCCTATTGGCTGGTGTGCATGCCAAATTGGCATGCAAAGAAGCCCTATGGTTGTTGTGCATGCCAAATCGGCATGCACTGCAGCCAATAGGGCTATTGTGCATGCCAATTTGGCATTCACAACAACCAATAGGGTTGTTGTGCATGCCAAATTAGCATGTGAAGTAACTCTATCTAAGTACATAAATCATTGGATATTAGGAGGAGGTTCAAGTAAAAAGAGCGAAGAGAATGAAAATATTTATAAAACATTTAGGCATAAGTTTGATGTTAAATGACATTTTTGTATGAATTGTAAATATTATTTCCATGTATGAAAATATATAGATGTTTTTTTGGAAGAATATAAATGAATTATACCACATGCATGAATAAGGAGGATCCAGGAGAGAGGGGCACTAGAAAAGGGAAAAAGATAGAAAGGAAAAACCATACCTTTCTCGGCCTTTTGGCTAAGATCAAGTGTAGTATTTGTTCTTATCAATTTAAGGGGGATTGGAAAAAGATCACACCTTCCTAAAACATCAAGTATATCTCACTGGGAAGCTCAGACATAAACTCAAGCATTCACTCAATAATATTAACAAATAAACACAACAAGTTTTCCTTTTTATAAGTTATCCTTGTAATGTACAATGCTTGCAACCTCCAAGGGTCATTGTTGTTACAACAATTAAAACTTAAAACCACAAAAATAATTAAAACAACAACATCACCAAGTCCCTTTTCTTACAAGTTACCCACTTCTCTGAGTCTCGGTTGGAATCACTTTCACTTTTCAAAATAGTCGACAATGGCTCCTTTTAAAACTAGGAATTATGGTTGCCCAATTATTGCACTTTCTCCACAAATCTACCCAACGGCTCCAGGATGAATTGTGTTCTTACTCTCACCATTCTATTCTACTTTCCATATCCTTCATTTCTTCTCTTTTGGAACAACCTTACACTGTTCTACCCAATAGTTATGAGATTTCTACCCAAAGTGCATGTTAACAAAATGCACAACAGCCACAGTGGTCGATGTGCATGCCAATTTGGCATGCACAACAACCAGATTTAGTCATTCGATTTCACTTTGATGTTGTTTATTTTCTTCACTTTGAAATTAGTTCTCAACCTTTCTCTTGGTTCATTTCTAGGTTGTGGATCTTTCTACCTTTAGGCCTTGGCTTTATTTATCTTTTGCACAATTGGTGAGAACAATTGTAAGTTAGCACATCCATGTCACCAGTGAAATCCTTTGACATTTTAGAGGAATTTGGAAGTTGGATTGGAGCACCTTTTCCTAATTCATATAAGACCTACAGTAAGGATTTGAAGGTTTTTTTTATCGAGTTCTCTCATTTTTTATTCCCTTTGGGTACATCCCTACTTTTGTATCATCGCTCAGTCAACTTGGTGGTTAGGGAGGCCCAAGGTTAGCATTTACCACAAGTTTCAATGAGATATTTATTGCTATTTATGATGATGATCGCTTACCATTTTCTCGCCAACTTCACCATCATAGATGCCAATGACTTCCCCTTTTAATATTGGTTATAACGAAATTGTGCACTTATAGATTCATAATGGCAACTTTATGCTACTGTCATTTTTTCCTGAAATAGGCCTTTTGAGTGCTTCTTATATTGCCAAAAATAGAAGAAATCCCAAGATTTTATGCATATCCAACATTTGATATAGGAAGCTCCATATTATTTATGGAATACTCTGGCATATTATAGATTAAAGAGCTTCAAAATCAAGATCCCTTAAATTTTCTGATCAAAGAATGGCAAGCAATGTCACTAATAAAGTATGCATGGTTTGAACAACTTTGTCACAATCCTTCCTAAAGTCCACAACAACATTCTCAGAGAAAAAAGAATAGATTGCACCATTTTTTAGTATCGTTCTTTCTTAAGGGAATCGACATCATTCGAAGTGGAATCTTGACAACATTCAACTAGTAAATTAGTAGGTCTTCTTGATCTTTGCACAAGATGTTCATTTGAAAAAACTGGTGTATTTTCCCTTGAAAACAAAGGAAACAATAATTTTAGTTTAGGTGGGTTGTATTCTAAGGATAAATAATCCACAACTGGACTAAATTGGCTATGATTCACTGCAGAATATTGAACTAAATATCTCAAACCCAATTCATTTGATTTTGGTATTTTTAACGGATCATATTTTCTTTTCAAAATATGTGCTTCCTTGGAACTTTTTGGCCTATGGTGGATAGTTTCCAGAAATAAGGAAATACCATCAGATAACAAGCGATCCACTATTGAAGGCAAATACATTGTCTAATTTATGGCCTTGCTAGGATAATTGGAATAGGTAATTGTAGAAGAAAATAAAGGATTTGTGTCACAACTTAAGATATGATTGGGTGGGTTTGTACTTGTTGGATAATGAATTTATTTCTTTTCTCTACTATTATTGCATACAACTTATGACTCTGTATATGTTTTACATGAACCTTTAAAATTTGAGTGTGTATATTCAACCTATATAGGGTGCTCCTTTTCATATTTTTTTTAGACCTTGTATGCTTATTTTATCAAATCAATGGAGAGAGGGATCTAATAACCTCAAGATTAAATACAAGAGAAAGAGGAGGATAAAATCACCAGTTCCTATTGTCCTTCATTACTCTTTAGAAATATAATGTTCATGTGTTCTTGTCTTATCTGAGTTTTAATGATATTGTTAAGCATATCTCATATACCAACAAGGTATAAAGTACCAATAGTCAATCTTAGTCCCCCTTTGGTTCCTTAGGACAAGTTTATATCTAAAATTTATCAGATTTATGTACATTGGTCATGTCTAATTAATGGAACCCTACTTTTCTAGTTTATGAAGATCTTTGATAGTGAGAATTCAATTCATATTGATTGCTCACTTAGATTTAATGATTTAGTTTAGGATTCTATCAAGTAGTAAGATTCGATTTTTAATTACCCTACTGAATTTTTTTAGTTCCTCCTCTCCAACTCAGTTTTTTCCTACAAAGGTTTATCTTACCATTCTAGAAATACCACACCATATGGAAATGTCTTTTACCTTTTCCATGATCATGTCAAAGTTCACAGTATAAGAAAATCAAAACTGAACTAGAAACATTATCCAAATTATTGAACCTCGTTATAGAGATAGTTGATTTGGCACAAAGAAGGCCTACAAATAGACCATTCCTAGCATTCCTAACCATTTATTCTCCCTACTGAAGAAAAAACATTGAATGATAAAGGAGCATAACTATCGATGAAAAGGATGCACAAGAGGAATAAAGGGATGCATAGTAGGTCGGCTACAAATAGCTAAGAGTTGTGGAGTCTAATTAATGAGATGACATGGATACTGGATTGATACAGTCATCCTTGTCCTATTTTTTAACAAAACTTGACATGGCCAACTTTAGCTAGATATGGACTTATAAAATCTCTTCAAAGATAAAAGGAAAGAGTTACACACATGCATGCTCTCACATAGACAATATTTTGTTGATTACTTAGTTGTCAATTGTTATTGTTGTTACGAGTTGGATATTGTTTCATGTTGAGTAAAGAATATTATGACACTTGTTGCACAACTCTATTTTAAGATGTGGCTATGAGAACATATGACAACCTCGGTTTCGATCAAATTCTAATAATGATCATCAACTTCAAGAAAGGATGGTATGCCCTATGGTTGTTGTGCATGCCAAATTTGGCATGCACAATAGCCATTGTGGTTGCACAGACAATGTGAACTAGTTGAATGAATCATTTTTCCCATCCTGACAGAAAGAAGCATCCTTCAACATAGAACAACACCAAGCCTTTCTTTCACCTTCCTTTTTCCTTTCATCGTTAACCCTTAGCCTATATCATGTCGTTAACCCTTAGCATGTATCCTCTTTATCCTCCATCAGCAGAACAAACAATTGATTTACAGGAATGAATTAGGAATAATAATAGTAATCCCTTCTATCTTATTCACTTTCCTCTCAGGGGACTAGCTTATTAGTCGGTAGCTCAAGGGGAACTGAACTTAAGGATGGAGACCTTGACTTCTAGCTTATTCTCTTTATTTTTTTTGAATGGAGACTGTATAGAAAGGTATATTTATTTTTCAATGGGTACAGATGCTTTGCTAACACTCAAGAAGGGAAACTAACTTATTGAAATTAGGGGACTTCTTAAAATAATGGGGTACTTGCGCAATTCATTTTTCTCTTATTAGTGAAATATGGAATGTAATAATATCATATATAATTCTCTCTATCAAGGAAACACAAGGCATGGCATGTCAAGGCAAGGCATAAAAAGGCTAGGTATGGCATGCTAAGGCAAGGCAAGGCATGGCATGTCAAGGTAAGGCATGTCAATTCAAGTCAAGGACTTTCAATGCAAGGCATTTCAAGGCAAGGCAAGGGAATGCATGGCAAGGAAAGGCATTGCAAGGCAAGTCATGGTAAGGCATGAAAATGCATGGCAAAGCATGGCATGTCAAGGCAATGTAAGACATATCAAGGAAAGGAAAGACATGTCAAGGAGAGGAATGTCTTTTCAAGGCAAGGCATGGCTTGTCAAGGTAAGGCATAGCAAAGCAAGGAAATACATGTCAAGGCAAGGCATGGCCAAGCTAGGCATGTCATGTCAAGGAAAGGAATAGACTGACATGTCAAGGCAAGGCATGGCACGGAAAGGCATGTCAATCCAAGGCAAGGCAAGGCAAGGTCTGTCAATGCAAGGCATGTCAAGGCAAGGCATGTCAATGCAAGGAAAGGTTTTTCAAGGCAAGGCATGTCAAGGAAAGGCATGTCAATGCAAGGCAAGGAATGGAATGGAAAGGAAAGGAAAGGAATGTCAAGGCAAGTCATGGAATGTCAATGGAAGGCATGGAAAGGACAGGAAAGGGAATGCATGACAAGGAAAGGAATTGCAAGGCATGTCATGGTAAGGCATGACAATGCATGGAAAATCATGGCATGGCAAGGCAAGACATGGCTTGTTAAGGAAAGGCATGGATTGTCAAGGAAAGGCATGGAAAGGCAAGGCAAGACATGTCAAGGAAAGGCATGGATTGTCAAGGAAAGGCATGGCATGTCAAGGAAAGTCTAGGCATAGCATTTTTTTTATGATATTTACTAACGTTTATTAGAATTGTTGAATGTTTTACATCATTGGAATGACATCTTAGTTGTAACTTATTTGATATTTTATTATCATATGTGAACTTTGGTATGATGTAATATGATTATAGTTTATTTTCATATGTTGTAATATTATATATATAACAGAGAAATTAATTATTACATGAAATAAATAATAACTTTTCATTCTAAATTTTTGTTTTTGCGGAACAAGGATCTTCCAGAAGATCTGGATCATCCTCAACAAATAGAAATAGATCATGATGTTGGGTCCAATGATGGGATGGAAGATGATGTTTATCATGATGACACATATACAGATGATAGCGATGCCATTTTCGATGCAGATGATGATGATGATGATCACGATGGTGATGATGATGTTGAGGCAGCTACTAGTAGCAGTCAGTGACATTAATGATCATATAGAATTCATCATGGATCATTTTTAATAGATTGTTATAATGCCTCTTTTCATGGTTACTATCATATGTATCATTTTCATGACCTCCAGTACCATATTATTGAGTTGTATCATTTTGACATGTTTCATGTTGACTTATATCGTTTGGACATGATGTATCATATTGAATTGTATCATTTTGTCTTACATAATTTATCATTTTTATTTATATCATTTGTACATGATGTATCATTTTGACTTATGTTTGGACATGTATCATTTTCAAATGATATTGATCTACTGTCATATATATTTGACTTTCACTTGTTTTAGTTATATATGATGATGATATTATCAATATTGACTCTTCATTTTTATATATTGAAAGTGGTTGATGATTTTTGGGTGCATATTTATTACGTATGTTGGTTTTGATTTACTGCTCATGATGGATTTTGTCAAATTCACTTAAATTATAGATATTTGACTCACTTTTTTTAATTATAGATGATTATCATGTTATAATATTATCTTGTTATTTTATATATACTAGATGTTGTAGATTGTATTTTGATGGATATTTAATAAGTATAATGATGGTGTTAATTTGTATGGATGTACGTTTCCCTAAAAAAATATTTATAAATGTTATCTTATAAAATATTTCAAATGCATTTATATGACTTACTGTATAACCATATAAGTTATTTAAGAGACATGATAAATTTAACTAATTAAATTGAAATAAAACATATTAAATTAATAATTCTAAGAAAAACAAGAAGCATTGTTGGAAGCAAGAAAGGAAGCAACAATGGAGGCCAAATTGGAAGCCACACGAGAAGAAAATATGGAACCCAAACCAGAAGCAAAACGGGAAGCAAAATGGAAAGAAAAACTAGAAGAAAAAATATATGTAAAACTGGAATCCAAACCAGAAGCCAAACTGGAAGCAAAATTGGAAGCCACATCAAAAGAAAAACTAGAAGCCAAAATGGAAGCGAAATTGGAAGGCATATCAGAAGAAAAATTGGAAGAAATAGCTAGTGCTATTCCTGGTGCCAAACTAGAAGCAAAATTCGATGCCATATCAGAAGAAAAACTGGATGTGAAACAGGAAGACAAAACAGACGCAAAAATGGAAGCAAAATTGGAAGGCATATGAGAAGAAAAACTGGAAGAAACACTTGGTGCTAAACCTAGAGTTATTCATGGTGTTATTCCTAGCACTACACTTGGTTCTATTCTTGGTGCTAAACCTGGCGCTATTCCTGGTGCTAAACCTAGCATTAAAACTGGCACTAAACTTGGCGCTAAACTTGGGGCTATTCCTGGCGCTATTCTTGGCGTTATTCCTGGTGTTGATCCTGGAGCTAAACCTGGGGTTATTTTTCTGGCACTAAATATGGTGCAATTATAAAAATTCCATATTGCACCCCATTTTGCACTAGAAAAGGTGTCTGATTCATGGAGTAAAAGACACTAAATTCTGGCGCTATTTTAGGCACTAGTTGTTTGTTCTGTTGTAGTGGATCCCCTCCTTCATAAATGGGGATGTGGTTGAATCCCATTTTGAATTTCTTAGTAGGAACACTCGGTTTTCTTGGTGTGTGAGCTATTAATGCTTTTGACTGAGCTGTCAAATATTCTGGTTAGTTTATTTCTGCGTCCGACAATGGATGATACTCAAGGAATATTTTTTTCTTCTTGAGTACAGAAAAATAGACCTCAGTTTGAGAATTTTGATCTTTATATTCAGCTAACTGTCATTCCAAAGGTTGCGTCACTTACAGACTATATTTAATTTATTATCTTGAGATTATATGTGGAAGTGGCGTCGATTCAATGATTTCCTTGATTTGTATAGTCATATTTTCGACTTCATTTCACTTTGGCTTGAAAATCAATGCATCTCGTAGGTTTCCCAGGTCATTTGTTCTATACCATAATCTTGCATATTGGCCATCGATCTGCAACCTTTGTTGGAGAAATTATCTTATACATGGTCTGGTTTTTGGTGTGGGAGATGTATGTAAATCTGGTCCAGACTCTTCACAATCAATACTTTCCAGTTCGTCTACCAGTTGATGGATGTTCAGTTGTGCGTCGCTACTTCTGTCGGGTGTCATCACGGTTATTGCTATTGCCAACTCTGGTCAATATCTGTCTGACTCAGACTGCTCACACGCTTTGACAGGATGAACCTCCCCATACATATTTCTATTTGACTTTTTTTTGTTCCACTGGTTACGAAGTTCTTCTCTTTTCTATTGTCTTTTATCCTATTCTATTTTTTGGATATTCGTGAATTTCTTATGGGATTTCTTTCCTCTTCATGAGATTTAGTCTTGGGAAACACTACTTCTTTTTTTATGGTGTCTCACAATTTTTATTGACCCCCCATTGTTGTACCTAACTTACTTTAAGTCAAGAGCATTGGCCATATTTATTTCTTCAAGAATTAATCCCAGGTTTCTCTTGTACCTTTGCACTTTGCATCAAGAAATGCTTCCCACTTTTCATCTCTTTCTTGGAAGTTGCTATTTAGTAACAGTGTGCCTAATATTGGTCAATATTTGACGATATCACTGACTCCCTTGTCGAGGAGGAATTTATGAAAAGTGTTAGAACCATGCAGAAAAATCCATCATGCAAATCGGTGTAGAATTTCACTTTTATTTTGTCGAGGGAAGTCTGATATTCAATGGCTTGTTCTAAAATATAATCTTCAACAATTCTTTCGAGCCAGTCATGCAGGTCCATTCTTCCTTCGTTCATCAACTTTAGTCCTAGCTTCTCATAGGGTGTCAAATTATGCATCACATGATATGCTAATGTGTTGAAACATTGATTATGGGATAGCTTCAAGGAATATTTTGTGTGTCTCTTAAAAGAACCGTGACCTTGCTTCGGCTAGTGAGAGGTTATTCCTTCTTGTGTAGTTTTGGATGTAATTCTCAATTTGTTTCTCCCACCACTCACATATGTGTTGTAGAGTTAGAATTTATGTACACTTCTACATGCCCAAGTTTTGTACTACTAGCAACCGAACCAATGTTGTAATCTAGGGAAAAGTAGGGAGTGTTACCAATAGATCCTTTGCTATAGCGGGAAAACCCCTCTATGGACTACACCAAGGGTCTAAAGTGTAGGAAGAGAAAATCGTCTAAAGTATGCTACTTTTAACCACTATCCCAACATTACCCACAATCATACATAAAAGACAAGAGAGAGGGATCTGGTAGGCCGACCTTAAACTATGTGTCCGGTGTCGATCCCTTTGTGCTTGGTTGTTTCCTGACTGCAAATATCCTCCCAAGGCTGACTTGCATTCATCAAAAGACAAACAAGAAACTACAAGCATGCATTCTACATATGGATTAGTGGGTTAGACATCATAAACAAGAAATGTAAACAAATCATGTAAGTTTAAGATGTCATTTGGCGAGACGGAAAAAGTACTTCTTTATATTAATCTCACAAAAAGTCACTTACAACATGAGAAAAACACTGCTTCTCAAACTTGGTCCTAGGATCCTCTTCACCTTGCACCAACTTCTTCCACGTCTTCTTCTCCTCTTCATTTCCCTCTTGGGGAAATGGTAAAGGGATTTTCAGTTGGGGCAAAGGGGGATTGATAAAATGGGTAGAGTTTCTTTGCTCTCATGCTTCCCCTTACAATGGGACCCCAACCCCTTCTTTTATAGGCCAAAATGAGATAGTAACGGTTGGGGTGACTGGCTATGGGTAGTCAAACAGTTAAGTAACGGCCAGAAACCAGTATCCTATGAAATTTTCCACTTTTTGTGATATTATGTGACTGTATGTGGGCTGTAGTGGGTTAGCAGGTGTGTGTACATGGGAATTAATGGTGTAGGGCATGTACACCTTCAAAATAATTGTTTTTAGAAGAGTTGTTCAGTGATGGCCTAGCAAAGATAGAAAGTTTAGATGGCTTGATGCCAGGTATGCATGTCTGGTACAATTTAGGGTTATAACATATGCCCCCTAATGTGTGAGGTCAGAGGAGCATCTTATTGCCGAAATACATTACAAATATTCACCATTGTACGATGCGAGTGAGCCTAGGGACCGGAGTTCAAGAGGTGCCATCTGCAAAAATAACAATTTGTCTCACCGAGGTGGGCATACCCATTCTCGGGATGAAATAAAATCATGGCTGCCAATCAAATACACTGTAGATCCATGTCATATAACTATATAAAGTGTAGCCAAGAGCAATACACAACAGATCTACATATCAAAAATCAAAAGATATACATGTATAGTATCCATCTTCAAGAAGCCAATGACGCTCGATGGTTGTAGATGAGGTCTTCAGAGCTCGAGAAATAACTTCTAAATCTTCAAAACTTGGGTAGGAGTGTAATATAAGTGTACGAATTCACTACCCAGAGGTCTTCGATGCCTCGTCGGGAACATACAAGAGGATCTTGACGATCGGGCATAGAACTTCATTGATTTTGAGAAAGGACTTGATTGGTCTTTCGGGGTGGCCGGGCATGAGGACAAGAGACAAACTGCAGAAGGGCCGAATCAAGTTTAGTAAGACTTCCCTTGGACAAAAGCATGAAAAAAGGTGAGACTTAGGGAGCATGGCATTGACACAAGTTCATGATGCAGGAGGCAATGCGAACTCTCCAACTATTTAGAAGGATAACCAAATGGAGGAGGACACAACTCTATGTAGCAAGAACAACTTCCTAAGGTCATATTGATTCCTAGAGCTTAACAAACAAACAGAAGGATGTGCTTTGTCCAAGGGCGACTCATTGTGTTGTCAAGAAAAATAAAATACTTTTCCCTTCCTCTTTTTGGGGTATATTTGATGTTTTTGTCTTTTTCAATAATTGTGGAAAGTTTTGAAAAAGAATAAAGAATGCTACGTTACAAAGGAGGATCGAGTGTCACAGACATACTAGTTCCAAGCGTAAGGAACACATTGATTCTCAAAGCAAGGGGACATATGCAGGAAAAGGACACTCAGGAAAAATCCTCCATGGGTCAAGGTGTCAAGACACAAAGGCAAAGTTCTACAAGGATTGCATATGAGGTATGCTTTAGATGGTTTAGTTGAGAGAAACATGGAGCTGGCATTAGGCCAAATATGCATGAATGAAAATGCGATTAATAAGACACAATGATAATGTCCTTCGATGTGATTTTAATGAGCCTAGAGAAGGTAATCTCGACAGTTTTTCATATTTAGAGAGTCTGAAAAAAAATGTAAAAGAAGACTCCACTGGGGTACCTTTTTCGAAGGTAGTCTAGTCGGTTCAAAAAAGGGGTAAACTAGCACCGAACAGACGTCTATTCAAAACCATTTCAACGAGTGTGAAAAAGACAAGGTCACTCGACAATATTTTCATTTTTAAGGAGTCTGAAAAGAGATTAACTATGGACTCCGTTGCAAGATGTTCTTCTTGACCAATTTAACAAGTGTGAAGAAACAAGTTCACTCGGTGATATTTTCAATTTTAGGGAGACTGAAAAGAGATTAACTATGGACTCTGTTGGGGGTTCCTTTTTCGTAAGTTTAGTCCCTTGGGCCCAAAAAAGAGGTAAATTTATACCTGAGAGTACTCTTCTAGAGAACCGAGGCTCCTAGAGTATATCTTTGTTCGTACTTTTGACCATCTGGACCGAAAAAGGGGAAAACTACCATCGGATAGACATGCCTTCAAATTTCAGTTTAGTGAGCATGAAGGGCAACAAGATCACTCAGCCACCTTTTCATGTTTAGAGGGTATGAAAAGGTCTTAAAAGAAGACCTGTTGTGTTTTGGGAGTCCCGAGGGTGAGGTCAAGAGTGATAATGAATCATGCAAATGAGGCTCAAACTCATAATAAAGAAAAACTACTAAGGACTCCCGAGCCTATAGTCATTAGTGATGGCATGGAAACCAAAATGAAACCAGGATCTACCTAGGGCATCCATGTGAAGGTAGGCTCTACCACTAAATTACGACACTTCTAGAGCAGGAGTGAGGGCTCTGTGTCAAAATTTGGTGGGATCGATCCTATGGAAAAGCAAAAAAGACAACGAGGTGCAACAAGTGGAGGTGGAATCCTATCTTACATGCACAAAGTTGGAAAAACGACTTTTTACCAAAAGACCTTTAAACATGACCCATCTCTCAAAAACCTTCTCAATACCCAAAGTAACACTTATTGTAACATCCGTTGAGAAACTCAAGAACCATAGTAAACGATTTTCAAGCTAGAAAAAATGGCAAAAGGGTCCAAAAAATGACAAAAAGGGGCCAAAAAAGTCTATAAATAGAAAGTTGGCAGCTCATTATCACCATTGTAAATTGAGAATTGACTAAAAGTCAAAAAACACCCCTTTTCCGAAATAGTTGATTCCGGGAGATTCAGTAGACGAAACGAACTTCCGTTTGGACCAAGTAAGTAAAAACTAACCTCTCTTGGATTCTCATTCTTCATTTGTGCATTTGTTTTTGTTTTTTTGGGGGGGGCACTAACTTTTAAAAAGGTCATCCCTGCGTGTACGTGGGTTGTCCAAACACATCCCACGTGTACAGGCGAGTAGAAGATAAATTGGTTGGGTGCACACACGACTGTCCTCAAGACAACCCACATACACCCTCAAATAAGTGGGAAAAAAAGGAAATTCAAGAGTTAACTCTCCATTCATTTGCTTTTGCAGGATGTATGTGCATTGGAGAGAGAGGGAGCATAAGGACATTGATTTTTTGGTCTCCGAGGACCCTGCTGCTATCGTTGTTTTGTCACAATGTGGGTTACTAAAGTTCTTCCAGTGTCTGTTTATGAGGGCACAACGCAGGTTTCTAAATGCATTGATAGATTACTAGCATCCTGACACAGAGGCATTCATGCTCGAGGGGCAGTCGTTGACTTCAATGACTGATGACATTTACTTCCTGACTAGTCTTTTGAGGAGAGGGGATCCAGTCAACTTGTGCACTTTTCCCCCCAGGCCTCACAACATTGAGGAGTTGATTGGACTCCATTGCGAGGCTAGTACTGAGAAAGTAGGTTCTCAAGTGCCTATACATAAGATCAACAAACTATCACTCAAAGTAATAGTTCTACTTATTGGGTGGATCACTGGATCCACAACTTTACATTAGGCTTCCTGGGTGCACATGCATTGTGCGGTACAGTTCTTAAATGCACAGATTTTTGACTGGAGTACCACCATGCTGGATTGCATGAAGAGACAACTGACAGAGTGTCGGATATGGGAGCACCAAAACTTCAAGTTTGGAACCGTTTTGTGCTCTTTTTTCTTCGAGAGGGTACCCAGCCTTAGTCCTCAAGAGACTATACGAGGACACGTGACCTCTCTCCTGGTGCTATGCAGATGGGAGACACTTTTTCCACGACAGGGGGGAGGAAGGACTATCGAGGCCTTTGATGAAAAGTTTTTTGACTAGTGGTCATGACAAATTCTGACAATAGAGGATTACCCCTATGTCGGGATAAATTTTTCTAGAGATATTGACATTCCAGTACCTCCCGGAGCGGAGAGAGGAGAGATGGGTAAGTTTGCTTTTCAAAGTTATTTAATTTTTATGTCTTTATATATATATCATTTTTTTTTATCTACCAGAGTATCTGACACTTGTGTATCTGTTATGTACATATGTGGGACCAGTGCATCCAACAAACTTCTCAAGGACTAGGCAGCGTCCTCGACCAGAGGCAAGACTAGCTAGAGCCACCAGACTAGCAGCAGCAATAGGGGGGCATCCAGCCGAAGAGGCTAAGAGAGTATTGAGACGGGTAGAGCATAACCTTACCACGCTCACTCGTACAGTCCCTATGGCGGATATCAAGGATCTCCCACCATCGATGCAACCTCATGTAGTTGGGGTGCCACAGACCTGGGTCCAGCTCTTTCGGCGTTTGGAGAACACTGTTGTTCACTACGGCAGGTCCAACAGGCCCCTCCCTTAGCTAGGCTAGAATACTTACGTGTCGAGAGAACCTTTTGTATATTTTTGAGGGCATAGGCCTCATGACTCTGACTAGACATATTTTTGAGGCGCTTGCGCCCACCCATGTACTCTGATATTTTTTGATATATATATGGATATTTTTCATCTTTTTATGTCATATGGATTACATCTATTTTACAAATGTATTTACATGTGCATGTGTGTGTGTGTTGTTAAGCCCTAATATTGGCTCATTACCCCTTAAATGGGGCATATTAGATTAGTAATGTTATTTATTACCCCTTAATTGGGGCATATTATATTAGTAATGTTATTTTATTTATGTTGGCTTTAGGCCATTAGTTCTAATTATACCTCCTAGTCTCCTATATATACCAAGGAGACATTTTCATTTTGAATCATCTTGTACTTTAACATTTAAGGGGGGTAAAAGGAGGTTTCCCCCTCGAAGAGGATTATTATCTGAAATTATCTATTTTTCAAGGCATTGATTACTTTTCCTGAGGTTTTTCTATGCTATATTGATGTTTGGTTCTTAACATATGGTATCAGAGCTCAAGGTCTTGGGGTTTCGCTGCTACATCTGCGACACTGTGGAATTTTCACTATAACTTTTTTTCTACAACATTTCAGAAGGAACGGCTTGGAGGATATTTAGAATATGGATCAAGGTACGTTGGGTTCAAAATTCATCTCCTGAGGCCTTATACTTTCGGAGATACATCATGTACAAGATAGGGTTCTGGAATCATCCTGAAATGAGTCATTGAGAAATTTTCTCTATAAAAAAGTTTCTGTAACGTTTCATACCATGAAATCTAGAGGCCATTTACCAAAATTAGTAATGTATCTGTGGTAAAAATTTCAGCTTCTGGGTCATCTTAAATTTGTAGATACACCCTGTGTAAGATAGGGTATCTGACTAGTCCTATTGACTAGTCCTAACATCTATAGAGAGAACAATGCTCCTTCTCCTAAAACACCTCAACCTACAAGGTTGACACCTCAACAATTGGAGGAAAGAAAAGCAAAAGGTTTATGCTTTAATTGTGACAGCAAGTACAGTAAGGGACATAAGTGT
>ML783934.1:140638-177196 GCA_009831015.1 Picea engelmannii | reverse complement strand
TAGGCCATTAGTTGTAATTATACCTCCTAGTCTCCTATATATACCAAGGAGACATTTTCATTTTGAATCATCTTGTACTTGAACATTTAAGTGGGGTAAAAGGAGGTTGCCCCCTCGAAGACGCTTATTATTTGAAATTATCTCTTTTTCAAGGCGTTGAGTACTTTTCCTGAGGTTTTTCTATGCTATATTGATGTTTAGTTCTTAACATGTGTTTTCTTACATGTGTGAAATATGTCAGTCTAATACATGATCAGCTAGAGTATATGTGATTTGATTCAATCTCCTAGGAATATGGATATACGTAATGTAATCAAAACTTCGTTCTAAGAGAAGTACCCTAAGAAACCATCAGTGTAGTGTAGGATCGTAAACGCGGTAAACCCCATTTAACTGAGACACAACCAGCTGAGCATCTAAGTAGACCTGGAGGTGAGAGATACCATGCAACAAAGCATCACGAAGAAACTCTAAGACTACGTTGTATTCAGCAACATTGTTTGTGGCGTCACCTAAATAGATACCTCCTGAAAATAGTAACTGGCCCTAAGGTGTGAAAATCACCCAAGCTACGAAAGCAAGCCTCCGAGTGTGCCGACTAGCGTCGTTCGTGAACCCAATGAACACGTCTGATTCACTTGACATCTGCCATAGTGAAAAATATGACATCAAAAATGACACGTCCATAAAACAAAAAGATGAAAACTAAAAAGAGAATGTATAGGGCTATACATATGTTACAAGAAGTCACCCAAGGCGACCCACCTAGGAGCAATACTTCTTGAGGTAGAGCCCATTTCTAGGCTCCACCAAAGCATTTCCTTCAAATTCCACCAGATGATAAGTGCCCTTCTTTAGAACCTCCTTCACAATGAAAGGTCTAAACCACATGGATTTGAACTTGCCTGCCCCCAGGGGGTCCTTATCTTGGTCATAGACTAGGACAAGGTCGCCTTCAGAGAAAATATGAGGATGGATGGACCAATCATACTAACACTTGAATTTTTGTTTGTGAGCCTCATTAGCCAAGGCTGCATCCTGACGATGCTCATCGAGCTGCTCAAGATATAATAAACGCTCTTCAAGAGATGAAGTGTCTGGCAATAACTGTACTACCAAATTTAGAGAGGGGATATGGTACTCTATAGGCAAGAGTGATTCCAGCCTGTAAACGAGTTGAAAAGGTTAGAAATTGGTTGTAGTCTTAACAGATGTTTGGTAGGCCCATAATTCCAAATACAACATCAAATTCCAATTTGACCTGGCCGAATTGACCGTTCCTTGTAAGATAGTCTTAAGGGATTTATTCACAGCTTCCACCTGACCATTTTCTTGTGGGTAGTAGGGTGATGAATGTTCTTGACTCAACCCAATATTTGATGTTAATTCGGACATCATTTTGTTTTGAAAGTGACTGCCATGGTCAGTGACAATCTCTCTCGAGACGTCGAACCTTTCTATCATCTAGTTAAATAAAAAGAGAGTTGCAGTCTCGCCATCATCTTTAAACATTGGCATAGCTTCAACCCACTTCGTGAAGTAGTCTACTGCTATGATGATATAACGATGCCCCCTTGTAGAAGGAGGGTTGCATGTAGCGTAATCAATCCCCCACTTGGTGAAGGGACCAATTGTAATGACAGGAAACATGGGAGTGGGGTGTGCCCTCATCTTCCGAGAGAAGATATGACACGGGTGGCACTTCTTGACCGATTCAACACAATATTTGATTAATGTCGGCCAAAAGTAACCGGCTCATAGAATCTTTTGGGTTGTTTCCAACCCAGACAAATGACCACCACATGCTCTAGTGTGGCAATCGTTAAGCATGATTTTCGTTTCTTCATGGGTGAGACACTGACAAAGGATGCAATACACACCTTGATGATATAGAGTGTCCTCAAGTATGAGATATTTTTTGTCTTGTTGGCGTATACGGTGATGCTCATCACGAGAAGCAGAGGTAGGGAACTTCAAAGTCTGGAGATAGGCTAGTATATCTCCGTACCAGGGGTCTGAAGATGCGATCAAAAACATGTCTCCTTTAATAGGCGACTCTTTGGGTATAACATCATCTGATTCAACCAAATTTTTTTAAATGAGTTCCGCAAATACCAACGACTTTTTGGTTTTGAAACAAAATCCAAGTCAAATTCCTGGAGGATAAATATACATCTACTGATATTTTTTCCAATTACTCGTCATGTCAACACATATTGAAATGGATTCACAATGGCAATGACGATGCTCTTGTGAAACAAGATGTAATAACAAAACCATTGGACAGCATGAACTGCTGGCAACACAATTTTTTAAATGTGGGAATAATTGAGTTTTGTTCCAACCAAGGCTCGACTCAGGTAATAAATCACATATTCTAAGAGAAAATCATCCTCCTGAACCAAGACCATACTGATGGTTGACTCCGTAACGACCAAGTACAATAAGAAAACTTTATTATAATTGGGTGGCTGAAGCAAAGGGGTGGATGGGAGGGCATGTTTCAATGCTTCAAAATAGCACTAAGCGACTTCGACCCAATGGAAAGGAACCTCCTTCTTCAATAAATGCATGAAACCCTTTGTGATCTTAGCATAGTTCGCGATGAAATGCTACAAAAAGTTCTCTTTTCCCTGTAGACTCTGAAGTTGGGGGATTATGCATTTGGGAGGCAACTGAAATATTGCCTCAATCTTTAGAGGATCGACCATGATCCCTGTTGTTGAAACTATGAAACCTAACAGACAACTCGATGTTACGCAAAAGATGCGTTTGTTTGGATTCAAGTGGATCTTGTAGTAGCGACATCGCTCAAAGATAAGTTAGAGGTGTACGGGATGATCATCTCTCTTACGAGATTGTGACGCTAAATCATCGAGATAAGCCTCGACTATGTATTTGAGGTCATGGAAAGCAAAATACATGTCTTGCTGAAACGTAGCTCCAACATTTTTCAGACCAAAAGGCATCTTCCGATAGGCAAATGTACCCCACGAACATATGAAAGCGGTTTTGTGTTGGTCTTCGGGCTTGATCTATATCTCATTGTATCCTAAAAAAACATCCATGAAAAAAAAGGCTTTACAACCTATGCATTCATCGATTATCTGGCAATAAATGGCATGGGGAAAAATTATTTTGGACAGGCCTTGTTCAAATCACGGAAGTTCGTACATACGCGAATCGTACCCTATTTTTTGTTGAATGGAATGGGATTTGACACCCATTGAGTCAATTGGATGGGGTAGATGAAACCAGCTTGGAGTAGTTTCTCTACTTCAGCCTTAATAGTTGTTGCATTCCTAGGATTGATTGGACGAAGCTTCTACCAGACCGTCTTAGAATCAGGATATGTTTTGATTTCATGTTCAATGATTCTTGGATCTATGCCTTACATTTCCTCATAAGACCAGGCAAACACGTCGTGGAATTATTTAAATAAATCTTTGGAGATTTGAATCTCCATAGGGGAGCAGTCTTCTCCGACGAAGATATTCTCCACAATGCCAGGGGTTCTGGAGATATTGATAGGTATCGTTTGAGCAATGGTTTCCATATTTCCTTCACCGTAAACAGTGTGTGTAGCCAAAGGGTTGATAGGACAAGACTTATCTCTAGTCATAGTCAGTGTGAATTATCTTTCTTCAATTCTTCTTAACTCTGGGAGGAAGTAAGATCTGTGATGAAGATCATCCCAGGGTCTATCTGGACTAGTCATTGCCTCAATAATCGCCTCGTCTGAGGGAAATACTAAGTCTAAAGAATCAGTATAGGCGAGGGAACCTTGAGCCCATATAGACTCAAGAACTGGATCTAACTCCTATTCGAGAGTCATATCGGGGTCAATGGAAGCTTGTTGGACTATAGAATACGCAACTTATACCGCAGACAAAGGCATGGCCATGCCATGGTGCCCTGTCCCCTCCATCGTGGATAATGGGGAAGGAAGAGTCCACAGATCATTAAAGTAAGTTATGCGAAACAATGAGATTTGAAAGATTTCATCCCTAGACTGGTCAGAGATAGCCGACATGTAATGGAAATTTCCAATCGAAGGCGGGTAATTGAAAGTACCCATCAAATGTGGGCACAAAACAACCCCTACATTGAAAATGTCAGGCTGAGGTTTATCAATCATCGAGACCATGGATACCCCCAATGAAGGGTCAGGACGGGAGAAGGATAACTGATCAATGGTCACGATCTGGCCCTTGTGTGGAAACAACAAGACCCAGCAAACTGTCACGACCACTGCTTGCATGGCATAGGTCCAAATCCTTCCTAACAATATATTGTAGTTGAGAGACGCATCAACCACTTCAACTTCGACGCACACAGTCCTCCCTCCTAACTGCATGGGAAAAGAGGGGATGATTCCATGTGGTCGGAACGAACGACTGTTGAAAGTGGTAAGAAGAGTAGGTGACGTAGACAAAACGGGTTGGCCAATGGCCTTCCAACACACCAACGACATCACGCATGTCGAGGCACCCTCATCAACCACCATGCAGAAAATATTTCGAGTAAAATATTTCGTGGTGTAAACCACTACTATCTGAAATGCTACATGGTAAGGAAGACGAAGTTTTAAGTCGGTCATATCAAGCATGATCGTTCCCAAATTACAAGTCTCAATGGATCCTAATGCAGCTAACAGAGCCTTTCTCTGGAAAGGGCAGCTCTGGAGGACTTCCAAAGCTGACATTGCACAAGGGGTTTGTGACAAATCCTCCACCACAGAGTAGTTTTGGGTGGCCCTTGCATTTAGTTTATGGGAAGCTTTCTTGAATACACCTTTTGGGATGCGTGTCATTGTTTCAACCAATGTCTTCTCAATTTGGAGAGGAAGATGTGGGTTTTCAGATTCTTTACCCTTCTTAGAGGTGTTTGGCATTCCATAGTCACATGTCCTAGTCGTTATGTCGACACTACCTTTCATCATGTACACATTCATGGATGAAGGATTACTCAAAGATGGAGGGGGTCCCTGACCGACCCCTTCCATGCTTGAAGAGGCTTGGGTTAAATTTTTCCCATGCAGAAATGGATTCGTTAACACGATAGGCTATTTCTGTGCCAATAACTTCTGGGCCTTCGCAAGCCAACGGAACTGGTGAGTCAGATGGTCTTCCTTGCAAAGATTAGAGGGATACTTCAACTTCTTCTTTTCATTGTTTCCCTCACCAACAATATTGGTAGGTTTCTTATCCCCCTTACCCTTATTTCGTTGTTTCTTCTTTCCACCAGGTTGTTGGGTGGACTTCGGGTTTATTGATTTCACACTATGTACATCTGATGTTTGAGTAGGGGGAGAAACCGAACCAATGGTCTGGTTGGTCTCTATCTATTGTATTGACAATTGCTACAATTGATTTGACAGCTGATCAATGGGATTCGCTTGCAATGAACCTACAATACCATCGACATGTGGTCCAAATCTCTGTCTGGCCTTGTCAAGTATCAACCATGGTGCATCTGGTAAAATTTCATAAAGTAAACTAGACTGAGAGTAAATTAGTTCTAGCTATTGGGATATCATTATCGCTTCTTCCTCTGAGAAGACCCCCGAGGTTGCGACATATTTAGATAACTGAGCTACCAAAGACTTAAGGAACCACTCAAGAAGGAATGTTGGTGGGACTGGCACTTTTATCAAACTCTTCCGGCATCTCCATTATCAGATGTGATCTGAGATATGGTCCACTTTCGTCTGCTCAAAGTTGGCTAGAAATTTGGTGTCGGCATCGTATCTCATAGGTAATTGGAAATGGTTTAAGAAATCCAATGCCAATTCACCGAAGGAAGATTATTTTGAGAAGTCGAGCTCTATGTACCATTTCACCACACTCTCGATGAGAGTGCGTTGAAACAAACGCAACTGTACGAAGTCGTCTCTCAAAGAATTGGATGAGCACCATAAATGGAAGGTAGTCACATGATCGCCTGGATCTTTGTTAGGCTTGGCCTTGAACTTTGGGATGTCCGAAGGCAACTTGGTCGGCATAGGGGGGCAATGCAGATCATGACAGATGGGGTCATTTAATAACCTTGTCAAGTCTGGTAAGTGCAGAGTTTCCAGAAACGATAATTTGGGTTGTTGATTGTAACCAGGGAAAAAAGAGCCTGGAGTTTGGTTGACACCAGGTTGCTAGGAAAAGTTAGGTTGTTGTCTAGGGTTATGGTAATAACCATGGTCGTGACCAACATACAGATTATGTGCTTGTTGAGACATCATCGGCTGACTCTCATAATAGGATGTAAAGGGTTGGGCTTGCATCTCATTCCAAGGATTTTGGGAAGGGTTTCCCCCTTCCGATCTGACGGGTATAGGTGTTGAGCCTTGCCCGAGGTTCCATTGGCTATGGAAGGGGTTTCCCCTGGTCAACATCCCTGACAAGGGAACTGATCCTTGCCATGGATTCCAAGGTCCTTGTGAGGAAGGAATTCCTAAGTTTTCCCCCTGTGCAGGAATAGTACCCTATACAGGATGTTGTTTTCCATAACTGAGGTTTCCCCCGACTGAGATGACAACTGACGAGAAATCATTGTTACCAAAAGTGCCAAACAAAGAGAATGGTGTCAATCCAACAAACATGTTGTAAGAAGGTATTCCTTGACTTCCTACTCCAAACGAACTGTAGTTTACGTTTGGCCCAACGGAGTGCTGGTGAGCACCGTTGAGAGAAGGGGGTGAAGGAGGTATATGACCCCCTCCATAAGAGAAATCATTATAGGGAGATGAAGTGCCCCCCATGGATCCTTGTAGAGGAGCATTGGAGCTCCCTTCCCTAAGACCTAATGTCTGTAGAGGGGACTAGGAAAGTACAGTGCTCGTACCAAAGCCAGGCATCCCATATGAGAACGGAGGGCCTGTCGCACTTTGGGTGAATGGAGCAGTGATCGCCACCATAGATGGAATCAGACCATAGTGGCCCAAACCAACGATGGTTGGTTAGGAGGAAGAACACCCCCTGTAGTGACTGTCGTAGAGGGAATATGGGTATTCCCTGAAGAAGTAGCAGCATTTGTTTCCATTGCTTCTTGTGACACAACCTGAAGCTCATAAGGTTGGACCTGTACGACAATGGGCACCGATAGATCAGTGATTAGAGGGTTATACAGACCAATATATTCCACTTTGAGGTTGGAAATGGTCGGTTCCTTCAAAATCAAATGTTCTCCTCTCGGAGATGAGTCAGGCATAGTTTCCTGCAACCCAATTGCCTCAAAAGACCCTTGTTGGTCTAGTTTTCACCTTAGCATTAGCGGGGGTGGCTCGATATCAACTGGCAACAGGCTCAATAGCCTTCGCGATCGGTGGAGCTCTTGATCCTCCACTGTGTGAGAATATCAATGACACACGAGAAAAAATTTCTATGAGATAAGACAAGCAGATCACTAGCTAGTTGGAAGAACAGTTACAACAACCAACACTAGAGAAACTTACCAATGCAAGTGCAACTCGAATATGGAAGCACCCTCCAAGTATACTCTGCAAAGCGTGGCCTGATGTATACCCTAGGTACCATGGTATACCCCTACAGTCACCTATGTAAGTCACTAAGATAAAGGAAACTAGGTTGCCAGCGCGGGAACAGTCACCAGGCGGGTATAGTCGACAGTCGGGTGGACTGCAATGAGCAGGGTATCAAGCCTAAAACCTATCAAGGGTATCGAAAGCAAGTGTTTCAGAAGATGAATGAGGACCTCAAATGGATTCGAGACCCGTGAAGATTCATGGCAAATGCGATCAACGAAATCCCAAGATAAGCCCTCTATATGTGTTCCCCACTACGCTTGGTCTAGCTTTGGAGGGGTTATCTATGCTACCTTTATGCACCCGACCTTGTGTTTATCCCCTATGATAGAGGGGGGTCCCCAATAAATTTCATGGTTACTAGACTTTCAAGCACTCCCTAACACAGACTCTTATGTTTGTTTGTGTAGCCTTGAAGAGTTTCCTCTCCAATCCTAAATCAAGGCTCTAGCCTAGACTGCATTGGTGGAACCTATAAACACAAAGTATAATAAATTTTAATTAAGCTTTAATTTTAGTGGTTTCTTGAAGAGACGAAAGAGAAGAGCATAATATGAGACTGGAAAAAAAACTACTTATTTCTTCACAAATAAAGATTTTCCAATTTAAACTATTTCACCAAACTTTTCGTAACTACTTTTCTCAGATATTTGAAAATAAAAACTCAAAACAATATTTCACTCGACTACGAGCTACTTATTTTCTTTAAGAATTCAAGTAAATAACTTAAGAAAAAATTATTTTTCCTTGGTAAATGAAGCAACTTAACCTAAACTACTTTTCCAAACAAAGAAATGAAAGATTTTTTTATTGTTTTATGCTTCAAAACAAGAAATTTGAAAATGAATTCTTTTATTTTCTTCCAAAGAAAAAAAGGGGAAAATGACGACAGGACAGGACCAATAAATGTCTTTTGGCCCAATCGAAAATCCCAGGGAGTCATTGACAATACCAAGCAGGTATATCAAAGCAGACTCACCAACCTGTCTAAAAACCCTATTTAAAGAAAACACAAGAAATCTTTGGTCAAAAGAAAGCTAAATAGAAGTCAGACCTAGGCTACAGACTGCTATAACAGAGACCAATACTAGATCAAGAAAACCCCTGAGGAGTGTGACTCCTAACAGGGAAGAGGATGACTGCCTCTTCTTTTTACAAAAAATTTATCAACAGGCACGCTACTGACACTTCAACAACCAGTGTATGTATGCAGGTTGTCCAAGGGGAGGGTGTGTATGCATGCATGCAGGCCCACTACAGGTCGCCTACACCTCTGTCACTCCTCAAAAAAATGAAAAAACAACATTCCATAACAGGCAGGGAGTACTGGTATGGAAGACCAGCATCCCTTGAAGACACAGAAGCTCACAGAAACTCAGAAAGCAACAAATAAACTGATTCAAAGCACCCAAAAGAAATATCCCCAAAGACCCTAGAGTCTTCCCCAATATGGTCGCCAATTCTGTTATAGTGGGAAAACCCCTCTACAGACTACACCAAGGGTCTAAAATGTAGGCAGAGCAAACCATCTAAAGTCTCCTACTTTTAACCACTATCCCAACATTACCCCACAATCATACATAAAAGACAAGAGTGAGGGATCTGATAGGCCTACCTTAAACTCCGTGTCTAGTGTCAATCCCTTTGCACTTGGTTGTTTCCTGACTGTAAATCTCCTCCCAAGGCTGACCTGCATTCATCAAAATACAAACAATAAACTAAAAGCATGAATTCTACATATGGATTAGTGGGTTAGGCATCATAAACAAGAAATGTAAACAAATCATGTAAGTTTAATACATCATTTGGCGGGACAGAAAAAGTACTTCTTTATATTAATCTCACAAAAAGTCACTTATAACATGAGACCAAAAGTGCTCCTCGAACTTGGTCCTGGGCTCCTCTTCACCATGCACCAACTACTTCCACGTCTTCTTCTCCTCCTCAGTTCCCTCTTGGGGAAATGGTAAAGGGCTTTGTAATTGGGGCAAAGGGGGATTGATAAAATGGGTAGAGTTTCTTTGCTCTCGTGCTTCCCCTTGCAATGGGACCCCAACCCCTTCTTTTATAGGCCAAAAAGGGATAGTAACGGTTGGGGTGGCTAGCTATCGGCCAGAAAACTAGTATCCTATGCAATTTTCCACTTTTCACGATATTTTGTGAGTGTACGCAGGATGTAGTGGGTCAACATGCGTGTGTACATGAGCAGTAATGGTGTAGGGCACGTACACCTTCAAAGTAATGATTTTTAGAAGAGTTGCTTAGTGATGGTTTAGCAAAGATAGCAAGTTTAGATGGTCTGATGTCAAGTATGCATGTCTGGTGCAATTTAGGGTTATAACATCCTTACATATACATCATAGATATACATGCATACACATAGACATAAGTAGAGATATACACAAGTAATGAGATCCTAAATAATAGTGCTTTTATTATATGATAGACAGTACATCACAATTACATATAACCTCTCCCATGAAGTTATATGATCCATCATGTGCTTAGCTATTTATACCTATTTTAAGCATTTGTAACTACTTAACTACCTGGGTCTCTCAGTTAACAGAGACTCCGACCGAATTCTACTTCCAACTCCGTTCGTCGACCAAAAGGTTCTAAGTCAACCATCGGGTCTAGTCCACAGGGTCGACTAGCCCCTACAACAAGGGGGTACCCACTAAAATTCTCTTGAATATCATAATTTTAGTGGGTAGTTGTGAGGGGAAAAAAAACCCCTTTATCCCCCTTTCTGGTGGAATCATGGCCCTCCATTGTTACCATTCTTATTATATCATAGCCAATGATTATTATTTGTATTCATCATTTCAATTTACAAAATACATAGTTCATCCCTTGGCCATATTAATCAGTGTGGGTTGTTCGACCCAAACATATTGTCTCACTGGTCTAAATCTGATCCAGGTGGATATCGGTGGCCACCCACCTTTTCCAAATGGCTCAAAACGGCTTTCTGGCAATTTTGGCAGTTTACTATTTTTAGTAGGTTTTAACTTTCGGGGCCATTTTGAGGGCCTAAATGAAGGTTTTTTGAGATTGAGGTTCTCAATGATAGCTAAAGGAATTATTTATCCCCCAAAATGAATCTCCTCGACGATACCTTTCCAACGAGCTATCACACACCTAAAACGGAGATCGTATGCAAACGTTACGACCCTAGGAAGTTGATGCACCAACTTACCCAAACGGGGCCCACATGACTTTTGGCGCTTCATCTCCTAGGGTTAGGTTTTTGGATGTCTAGGACTTTTTGCATTCCCTTTTATTGTAAAAGGGCCTTCAGAGCCTCATTGTAACGATCTTCTTGTGAATACGAGTAGCTGTCACATCTCTTCTTAGAGATAAGCTGCCACCATTCTAGCGAGTCTGTCACTCTGTATTTTTATAGTCTCTGTACATTTCTTTCATTAATAGAAATCGTGTATTACTGTATCTCTGTGTTTATGGTTGCATATCTGATATATTTATGTTATATTATTGGATATACACGATATCTCTGTGCATTTATTTATTATATCTCCTCTCTCATTTCGTGCCGAAAATAATCCGGATCAAAATCACATTTAATTTGTGAGGATTAAAACTATGAATGTTACATCTCGTCCCCCTTATTTTTTCACTATCCTCAGTTAAAAACACCATACAAATGTACATACATATTATAATTATAGGTTCACTGGACTTTAATTATAATATAGGCTCTATGGCCTAATATCATAAAGGTGTTCTAAACTAAAACATACACATAGGCACACAAGTTAAGACATACTTATACTTAGGAACTTTGGCCTAAAAAAATCATATATCATAATTTTCACAATTCAGCAACTCTTGTAGTAGTTACAACTAGTAGTATAGTATTCCCCTCAGTGTACACAACCCAAGGAAGTGTACCCCCTTCTCCACCATGCATTCCCTTAGGATATACCACTTCCCTCTAGGGCTCCAACATAGACCAACTAGGAAGTCTCAAAGTTACAAATCTAGGAACTCCAACTGCAACAAATTTCATAATTTGGTGATTCTCATACTAAAATTCCAACCTATAAGCTCTCATTCCCTTCAACATAAACAACCCAAGGAAGTGTACCCTCTTCTCTACATTGCAATCCCTCTGGTTGTACCACTTCCCTCCTGGGCTCTAGCACAAGGTCAAATAGGAAGTCTCTGAGCTATGGCTCCAGAAACTCCAGTTGTGATAGTGGAATCTCCAAACCTTCAAATAGTTTCATATGTGCCTCCTACATTACATATTCATATCCACTTTTCTTCTTTCGAGCTACAACAAGTCCATTGGACTTTACTCGTTCCATGCCTTTGTCCTTGAGCTCCATTTCCTTTTGGTGCTCTTATTTCCAACTACTTGATTCATGTCTTCATTCTTCAACTATTCTTATACGACCATCATGAAACCATACATGTTATATCCATTATCATATAAAGATTATCTTATTCACATGAGTTATCAACTCCAAAAGATAAAATGTATTTAAAATAAGTTTGTAACCATAAAGAAATACTTATATGTATGGCTATCATGTGCTTCACAAGTTAACACGAGAAAGAATTCAGCTCATTGTTCTTTCCTGACACACCCTCGTGGTTCCAAACACCATGCTATATTCATTATTAAGTTTCAGCTTCCTTTCTATAATCAACCTCCAAGCTCAGGCATCCCATTCTCTGCTACACATTCCCTCGGGTGATCCATCATTTTCCAAGGTATTCTTGTGCAAGGAGAGTGTCAACTTACTACTAGACTTCCACTAGCAGTATGTAACCTATGGAAATCATATGGTTCTAGTGTCCTAACATTAGCCTTCTTCCCAAAATTTACATTTTCAATAGCCATTATCTCATTTGTACACACATACAGTCATCATGATATATCATCATAATAATTTTACTTATTAATTAAAATGAGTTTCATAAGGAAATTCAAATTTCCTAGTATGAGATTCATTCTCATAATGTTTGGCTCTTGCAGTAGTAGAAATTGGTCTCCCTTATGGGATTACACCATTTCCATATCCAATACCATTCTTCCTGCATTTTTCTCAACTTTCATTGAGCCAAACACATTGTGATTATCTCATGCACAATTCCTTTTATTTCCCATTTTCAATAGCTCACAAATTGATCTCAGAATTGTACATACTAACAATCCAATAACTTATGTCTATCAATCATATTAAATGGAATTAAACTATCATTCCTTACACATACATTATTATCACTCAATATTTTCATAATGCAATCAAACATTACCAATAAATAAACCAATGTGGCATTAACCATGACCACATCTACACAATGCATCCTTGCTTTGAATCTGGAATACCACATATCTATGTCATGTATTTCACCATGGTGAGTTGGAAGGTCTATCCAATTCCTTAACAAATCATCCAAACTCTTCCCCATTTACTTTTTTGACCATTTGGGTACCTTCCTCTTTGACCCATACAAAACACTAGGAACATAATCCATTAGTGCTATTTAGTGTCAATAAAGAGGTTGCAATCCAAACATCAGTTATATAGGGTAATACCATTGAGCACTTGTACATAACTATATACCTTCCAAATCCAACCACAACAAGGCCTAACACATGGTTAGATCTATTGAAATTTATTTCTATAGCTGGAGTATGTCTTTTTCCTATGTCTGGTTATGATCTCATAACCAACATAACATAATATGAAATTAAATTTCATATAATTTCATTCAAGCATTGAACAACATTTGTATGCTCAAGGTAGGATTTTCCTTTACATATCAATTCCAAATATTGAATTTTAACTGAGGGTATTCTTACCTCCATACCCTTCATATTTATGCATTATAAGGAACCAAATGCACACATGCATGGCTATTATCAAATTACTTGATTCCACCTTATCAGCTGGAATATTGTAGAATCTTGCAATATCCCTTCATCAACCTCTTAATTGGAATTATTAACATACTCATTTGTCTTCATATGGAAGGATGTCATATGTAGCGGCAGCACCATCAACATCTTCAACCATGCTATAAACAATTTATCATGGATACATAATCCATCATTAGTCATAGTTAATAACATCATTATTACATATATAAACAACAAACTACTCTCAATCTACAAGCATGTCATATGCATGTCCAAGCATTCCCACATGCACTAATGCATATAAATATGCACCAAGCATTCAATCTCATCATTCCTACTAATGCATATGCACTTTAGCTTCATTATATGCATCATGCATCACTTCCATTATGCACTCCAGTGCATATTTGTTTCATATTCATGTGCTTTGTGTATCCATCCTTGAATCCATCTAGATCCTCGTGGCCTTGTGCACTATCATTCTACTCATTTGTGCACTATTGTTCCCTATATGAACCTTTTCTAGCCAAGTACCACTACGCCATTCTTCATTTCCAGCCAATATGTCCTATTAGCAACTTCCTCCACTTAGGAAACCATGTTCCAACCTTACTTTGTTGTAAAATTCCAGCACCTTGGAATGAAGTAGTTCCTATCATTCCATCACCTTGGAATGAAGTAGTTCCTATCACTCAATCACCTTGGTACTAAAATTTCCTCCAACTAGATTACATATTAACATTCTGGCATCCCTTTCCATTATCTCTATTTTTACATTAGCTTTGCTCAATTTTAAAATACTTATCTTCACTTCATTGAGTGATTCACTATGAATCCTTGTTTGTCCACTCAAGACCAAAATTCTCTCGATGGAATGCTACATTTCTCCATTGGATATTTTAAAAGTGAATGGACCCTCATTATTATTTTTTCTTAATTCCTTTTACCTATATCATGTTTCCACTACGTACTCTGATAATAAAAGTGGATTTCTTACTCTAAATACCTTAAGACATGAGTTTCTAATCCATGGCTTGCAACTCTTTTCCAAGAATTACTACACTTTCCCATGGAGATAAATTACCCATCCCATGAGTGACACATCACCTCTTGAGATACTTCTTCTCGTATGCAACAAGATTTACTATCATCATCATAGTTCTATGTGCAAGGCCATGGAGGCTTACCTTACATTCATGACATTTTTCACCTGTTGGCTTCATTTCCTACATGAGAATCCATGTTGATATGTATTTTCAATTCATTCTGAATATGTAGCAGCTGGATACTAATTTGGATCTTCTCTTCCTATGTCCTTTATCAAATTTTCATTACCTACTCTATATCTCTACACTTCCTTCACAAACTCTTTTCTTCTCAGCCAACTCTACAAGTTCTTCCCTGTTTCCATGTCCATTGGACCCTAGAATTATAATCTGCAATAGACCCACACAATATGAATTTATATCATCTGATCCTCTTGTTAGAAATAACTTGACACAACACTCTCTCCTTGAGTGGTCCCTTGCTCATCAACAATACCATGTTATTTAAAATTCAGCCCCTTTCTATTTGTCAAGTTGATGTACTCCAAAATGTGCCTTCACAACACTATACAAGCACCATCATGAGTATATGTACTCTTTCTTACCCAATATTGACATCTTGCATGTACCTTTAACATTTGGAAATGTTCTTCCAAAATTTATATTATTTGGAAACTTTCACATTGAGCAATTACATGGTTCACAAAGTTTATTTGTCATTTTTCCTACATATTTATAACACCACCAAATTCTTCCTAGGAGAACCTAAACCTATTGTCATGTTTTCCTATGGATTACCTTTCCAATGGCTATACTCATCATGCCTTATTATGATTTTAGAGATACAATTTATGGCCCTCTGAAATCAATAATTTCACCCTTTTTGCCCCTATTTCACTGGTACAATAAATCTCAAAGAATACTTTTTTCCTATTGTAGAAGAAAATTTGGTGAAAACTAGGAAAAATTTTATATCGAGTGTTGATAGTATTCCTTATTATGAATACATATCAACTCTCAGATCCAATATATGATGCTCCATCCAACTTCTACATCAATCTATATTTAGCAACTTTGTCCTTTTGCATTTCCTCCAAACTTAATTTTTTAGTAGAAAATGGTTATCTCCCAAACAGAGAAAAAATGGTGAAAACCCCCTCCAGACAAAGTTGTCTTGATTAATGACCAAATAAAATTTTGACTAAATAATGTTTTTTCTATTGGTGATCTGCGTCCCTTTTCCTCCTCTGAAGATTTCAAAATTCCCCAAAAAGTGCTCGGGAACAGTGGATTTTTCCCTTTCTGGGTAACTCCACACCAATCCCTTTATAATTTTTCTAGGATCCCAAATGGGTATATTCATGCTTGTTTTCAGACTCCCTCTAAAATTTCCACCTTTATTTGGAACCTATATACTAAGCACGACCTAGATCTTTGAAAGTCACTAATTTTCATTTTTTGAAAAATTGAAGCAAAAAGAGCCAATGGCCATCACTAGAACTCTTGTATCCCTCATCACTATGGACATACCCCTTAAATTTCATCTGAATCTGAGTTGAAATGATTTTTTTATTTCCAAAACAAGTTTTTGGCTCCATTTTTTTGTAAAATTTTCTATTTTTCTCCTTCCATTTCCTCCTCTTCTCTTCTTTCTTTCTCGTCTCTTCTCTCTTTTCTTATTTATTTCCTTCTTTCTTATATTTTTCTTATTTTCTTTTCTCTTTTATTTTCTTCTCTTCTTTCTTTTCCCCATATCGGCGAGTTGAAATCTTTCTTCCTCATCGATACGTGCTCCTTTATCAACAATAAAATATATTTCTCTCTCGTCGATACATGCCATTTATCAACAATCAAAGATATTTTCTCCTTGTTGACGTTTCAGCACAATATTTTATTTTTTCATCATCATTTTAGAGAAATATTTTCTTTCTTCGTCAATGTTTCAGCGCAATATTTTCTTCCTTCATCGATGTTTCAATGCAATATTTTCTTCCTTCTCTGATGTTTCGACACCTTGAGAATATCTTTCTTCATCAACACACTCCTTTATCGACGACTTAAAAATATATTCCTTTGTCAATACATCATGCGACGAAAATAATTTCTTGATCGTTATGCCCTATATCATCCACCAAAATATTTTCCTCACTGACACTCTGTATCAGCCACCAAAGAACATTTCAATACTTAGTCATTTTTTTATTTTTTTAGCTCACGACCATCACGACTATCATGGAACCCAAAAAATAATCTTCATGGGACAAAATTAAGCCCTCCAAACTGCATTTTAACACATAATAGACCAATTTGACCTATGCCACAAGAAATCCCAACATAATTTAGAAATAGTGGAATTTTGACCCCATATCATTTTTTGTTGGGCAAGCTCAAATTTCACCCCAATCACCCTATGCAACTACCATGGATTTGACCCTTTTTTCCTCTAGGATAAAAAACCACTTGATGTATTCTAATTCTCAACATACCTGTGTCGATTTCAGCTAAAATACACCTATTGGGGACATTGCCCAATTCTGCAAATTCCTTCCCTAATTAAAACATGATAGCAACGGTATTGTCTTATAGCAGACTCTCTAGGACCAATGTTGCAACCAGGGATCTGATACCACTTTTAATATACCTCATCATGCTCAAAATGGATTATTACACCATATTCAAATAAAATTAACAAAGAGTAGCAGGACCATAAAATTTAAGATGCGCCTAATTACAACATAATAAAAATGGTGAATGCGGTTAACCAACCAAATATAAGAGCATTCAATGTAAACATTTCACAATGGAATTAACATCATAATAAAATCACACAAAACACTTATATGTTTGTGAATATTCGACTCATTGTGTACAAGGGACATTCCTCTCGTCCATAGGATTGTTGTTCATTTTCTCTCAATGATAATCCACCCCGGAGCTGAGGCTACGAGTCCACAAGGAGCTATAGCCCTCTTGGTTGTCCACTCTCCACATTCAATAGCCCAAAAACCTAGGTTATAATCCAACAAAAATTCCAATCCAACAACTCTCTTTCCCCTCAACCTGTATAACCCAATGGGATCCCCCTTCTCTTCCATGTAGTACCTCATGAATTTCTACTTCCCTCCAGGGCTCTAATGCACTCAATTGGCTAGGAAATATCCTAGTTAAGTATTCCATGAATTTTGATCTTCTCTGGGAGTGCTCACAACAACCTTTATAAGGCTCTTGATCCATTTCCTCAACATGGATATCAGTTACATGCAAACAACCTAAATCCAGGCATAAAAATCATCCCTCTCATGGTTGTTCTCAAACATAAAAGGGCTAGTGCTCTTTTCCAACACTTATCTCCTATCTTGCTACCCAAAAACAACATGTAAAAATTGTCCCAAAAAGGAACTTGAATTTCCTTTTCTTCTCATGCAAGCTTGACTCTAACATTTCATAAATAGTGGTTGTACTCATCCCATGATATCATAAATTGCTGAGTTGACTTTCCTCACCTACCACTCTTACATAAATTTAATATCTATTTTGATAATTCTAAGGGAATAAACATTAATATGAAAATGGATGAATTAATAGAAAAGGGTAACCCCTTAGACCCCCCTTTAGCTCCCTCTCTTGTGGAATCATAGCCCCCTCTTTCATTATCGTCTCACTCGTATCACAGCCAACAATTATTATTTTTATTTATCATTTCAATGTACAAAATACATAGTTTATCCCTCATCCATATTAATCAGTATGGTCTCTTCGACTCAAACATATTGGCTCACCAGTCTAAATTACATTTGCACATTTACATTGTAATTTACAGGGATTAAAACTAGGTATTTTACACTTCACCTTAGAGACTCTAGGTAAGTAGGATATTATTGATGGGGAATTTTGGCCATGGACAGCCTCAAATAGATTTATTTGAGTGGAACCATGATAAGTTGTATTGCACCACCATTTTGTTGGGGGTAACCATTGAACCCATTAAATTTTTTGTTCTAAAGTAAACCACCTCAAATATGATTCCAAACACTTGTTGACTACTTTAGTCTGACCATCATATTCAGGGTGATAAGCAGTGCTTAGATGTAATTAATTTCCCTCAAGATGAAACAATTCTTACCAAAAATAACTAGTGAAAGTGGGGTCAGTGTCTAACAAAATATCTTGTGGCATACCATGGATTTTAAATACATTATCCATGAATACTTGAGAAACCATTGAGGCTTTAAAGGGGCATTGCAGAACACAAAAATGTGCATATTTGGAAAGGAAATCAGCCACAACCATGATGACATATTTATTTCCATATTTGGGTAACCTTACAATGAAGCCCATTGAAATGTCAGTCCATACAACTTGCAAAATGGGTAAAGTTTGTAGTTCACCTAGAGTTTTGACTATTTCTCCCTTGTGTCAGTGGAAAAGGTTGCAGTCTACCACAAAATTATGGATTCCCTTTTCCATTCCTTCTCAAAAAAATGAGCATTTGATCCTTTCATATGTTTTATGAAAGCTGGAATGACTTACTGTTGGAGAAGCATTAGGTTCAAATAACATTGTTGATTTAAAGGTAGAGTGACTATTCAAATACAAAGTCCCTTTATAGAAAATCTCTTGATTGTTCCAAGTGTAGACTTGTTATGCATGGGGTGTCATTCAAAGTTGTTGGACTAGGTGGGAAATCTTGGGATCAACAAATCATTCTTTGTGTAAATCATTCAACCAGTCTGTTGTTGTGAAGGAGAGTGAAAAGAGGGATCCTTCCTCTTCATATTTTCTAGAGAGAGCATATTCTACCACATTCTCCTTTCCGTTCTTATAAATTATCTCATAATAATATCCCAACATTTTGGTGACCCATTTATGTTGATCAGGGGATGAAATTCTTTTCTCTGGGAAGTATTCCAAGTTGCGGTGATCAGTTTTAATACAGAAATGTTTCCTAAGTATGTATGGGCACTAGATATCCATATCATGCAATATAGTCATCATTTATTTTTCATAATTGGATTTTCCCAAGTGCCCCTCAAGGAGGTTTTTACTGAAAAATGTCAATGGTCTTCACTCTTGCATGGGTACTACAATGATGCTTTACTAGAGGCATCACATTCCAAAAAAAAGGTATTTTTGAAGTCTAGTAGAGTGAGTACTAGGGTGGTACACATAGAATTCTTCAAATGCTAGAAGGCATGATCTACAACTTCATTCCAACTGAAAGATTTTTTTTTTAAGAAAGGAGTTGAGGGGAGTTGTAATCTTAGCATAGATCTTGACAAAATTTCTGTAGTAACCAATGAGACCCAAAAAAAACTCTTAAATTTTTAAGATTTTTTGGTTGTGGCCAATCCTTCATTACTTCAATTTTATTTGGGTCCACACGTACACCATCATGAATAACAATATGTCCCACTTATTCCACTTCAAAGACACAATAGACACATTTGGACCTCTTGAGAAATATTTAATGATTAACAAGTAGTTACAAGACCCAATCCACATGAGTGACATAGGCATGCCAAGTTTTACTATAGATCAAGATGTCATCAAAAAATACAAGAATAAAATGATGGATACAGGGTTGAAAGATGTTGTTCATGAGACTCTAGAAGGTGGAAGGTGCATTGAAAAGGCCAAAGGGAATCACCAAGAACTCATAACAGCCTTCATGAGTGTGAAAAGAAGTTTTGGGAATGTCTACCTCCTTCATGTGAATTTGGTGATAGCTTGAATTGAGATCAAGTTTGGTGAAGAATTGAGTGACTTTGAGCTCATTCAAGAGGTCATTAATGATAGGAATGGGGAAAGTTTTCTTGACTGTGACTTTGTTGAGAACTCAAAAGTCAAGACACATGTGCTAAGTGCCTTTTTTCTTGAGGACCATGACAACTGGTGATGAATAAGAACTGGTAATATGACGGATGACACCAATAACTAACAACTCTTGAATTATATTTTCGATTTCATTTTTTGGGAAAATTGATGGAAATAAGGGTGTACGTTAGATGGGAGGCTAACTAGTATGATATGACTATAATTTCTCACCTTGGTAGAGTCATATACCTTGTGGGGTTTCAAAAAAGGATTGGTGTTTGGCCAAGACTAATTGCATGTTAGGATGGAAGGGTTGAGAAGGTGTCTCAAAGGCTTTAATGGAATGAAACTAGGCCACAATGACTTAATTCTATTTTTTAAGAATTTTTTCCATCCATTGTGAGTTGATGATCTCTAGAGAATTGACATTGTAACATATAGAGTACCCCATGTCCATCATTGATTCCTAGATTTAGTCTAGAATTGAGGATTTTCCTCCAATTTTGAAATTTTCCCAAATATTTCGTTGAGGAATTATATCAAACATATTGTTTGAAATCTACACTCTTTTCCAATTTCCATTGAGAAATTTTGTCAAACACTTCATGCACAACCTATAAATTGTATTTACTCTACATGTTAGTTTCTATCCCACTACACGTCTAGTGTTGAAACCATTGATTTGATACCACAATGTAGCATACCCAATATCCTCTGTCCACCATTGAGGATATGAGTTACCTCTAAATTTCACTAACTCTCCTTAAATATTCACAACTATGATACCCTTTAATAATATGGCATGTCATATGAATACAATTATGCAGGATGACATGATATCCCATTCATACTCATGATAACATACATAATTATAAATATCCACATCAGTTATTCCTTTGAAAATGTAGTGATGATCCTCCTACTAGAAACTCATGTATAACTCACAGAAATCCATGGTGTTGGGACCTAATATTTGTAACCATTCAACACCCAAAATTATGTCACAACCACCAATTTCAATATAAAACATGTGGGCTTTCAAGGAATAATCACCCATTTGAAGCCACACATTTTCACAACGGCCCCTGCATTTCATGGAAATACCAATAGAAATCATGATCTGGAATTTTTTCACATTTGGATATAGTGGTGTGTTTCTTGGGATACATATCAGTGATTGAAATTATGGGTGTTGTTGTTGTCAATTAAGATAATGAATTTGTGATGTTTGATGTATCCAATCAGTTTGAGGTTTTGGGGAGCTAAAATACCAGTCAAGGCATGGAAGGAGATCAAAGGTTCCACATCCTCTAGAGGGAGGAATTTCATTGATACATGGAGGCAAAGGATCCTAAGGCATAACTATAGCTTCATCATCTAAAATTTCCTTTGAAATGACCATAAAGAGATTTTTCTCCTTACATTTATGCCTAGAAAAATATTTCTCATCAAAATTGTAGCAGAGACCTTTAAGTTAGTCCTCCACCATTTAAACATGGGTTAACTTGTGGATATTGAGGGGTGGAGAGGATGGAGAGTGTTGCAAGGGGGATAAATAATAGGATGAGGATGGGCAATATATGTTGTCTCTTTGATTTTGGAATTCACCACCCTTTGGGATTACCCGGCTCTTTGAGAGGCTTCCAACCAAGTAGTAGGACAAGCCATTAAGACTTGGGCATATATCTCTTCTTTAAAAACATTGATAAATGATTCCTAGAAGAATGCATTTGACATGCCTTTGGTGGAAATGGTAAGTTTCTCAAAATATGAGATGAACTCTTTGACTATATCATATTGTTTAAGCTTGGTTAGTTGTTCCATATAATGTGTGTCTGATTCAAAGCATTCATAGAGGTCTAAGACAAATTATGTCTAAGCAATATAACCCCAAAAAAATTTCTTATGCCATTTCTACCATTGCATTATTGTTTAGAGGAAAAGTAGCAGACCAATGTTGGAAGAATATGAGTTTTTATAAGTTACACAATTTTTCCATAAATAGAAGTCATATATTCTGGAAACTAATTGTATTCTCCTACATTTCATATTTTTACACCATAGTGTAAAAAGTTGTGCATGTACCTCTAATAATTCATCCTATTGAATAGATTGTTGTTTTCTAGATTTCCATTATAACTAACATGTCATGAGAGGGAAGCATCAACTTGTACCATCCCCTAACATAAATAATGCATACATGCACATAAGAAACACACTTAACATATGAAATACACTTGTGCACATAAAACAAGAAAACCACTCATGGAATATGTGACACACTCATACACATAAATTTGCAGCTAACATAAGTGATGTGCGCATGCACATAAATGATGAAGCTAACATACACAACACACTCAGGTATATAGGCAATGCACCAAACATAAGTGACACACACATGCACATAAGAGATGCACCTAACATAAGTGGTGCATCATTCATGCATGAGAGAAACACCCAACATAATTGATGCACCAACACAAATAAGTGGCACACTAATGTACAAAAGAAACACACTCATTCATATATGCAACACACACAATCACACATAAACAACATACCCACCAACACAAATAATGTAGTCACATACATAATCAATGTGTGCGCTCACATATAAGTGACAAACTCACACATTTAAGTGAAGACTTCACACATAAGAAACACACTCACATAGGTAATTGAATCCCTCACACATAAGAAACACACTCACACACATAACCCCCATACCCACACATCTACACAATTGATGCACTTACACACCTACCCTACACACATACATAAATGACACTCACACACCTACAAACTTCTATTGGATTACTGTTGGCCCTTGGTTATGGAAGAAAGCGAAGATCAAGGAAGAAAAGGTGAAATACGAATTGTGTGGAAGACACAATGACTGTTACAAGGTCGAAGCGAGCAAAAGAGCAGAAAAAATGGAGCAAAGCCCGAGAAAGAAATTCGTTGGATGAGGAGATCGAGGATGACAATTTAGCAAGGAAGAAGGATTGTGGACGACTCATCAAGTGGAAAAAGACACCATTAGATGTTGTGGAGCACCACATGAAAAGGAAGGAAAGATAGGATGGCGAAGCCATAAAAACGTGGATCAATTTGACCTAGGGTTTTAGACACCTAGGGTTTTGGAATCTAGGGTTTTAACACCTAGGGTTTTGGAATCTAGGGTTTTAACACCTAGGTTTCGACCTAAGGATGTCGGTGCGTGATTGTAATGTATAAATAAGAAACTACATGAAGGGAGGAGGGTTAATCTAGTTGTTGTTGGTATGTTGTGAGAGATTATTGTTGTGTGAGAGAGAAGCGCTAAGTGGGAGAGCCTTCTAGTTTTGTAAGATCTTCAGCTGGGTATGAAAGTCAACCCTGTAGCTGGGTGAATAGGGAGGAGAGAGAAAGAGAGGAGAAGAGAGAAGATATGCTAGCTAAGACTGCAGACAAGAACTGTATGCTACATATTAATATATTATAAAGCACAGTTATGTGGACGTAGCCCTAGAGAGAGGGTGAACCATGTACATCTTGTGTTATGTGTGATTGGTCTTCTATATTTTCCATTTGATATACTATGATTGCATTACCATGTTAGATATGATAAATAGATGGGAAGAGTAAATCTAAGCTTATAAGTGACATAGATCTAAGTAGATTGCAGTTCTCTGCATAGATACATCTAGACCGAAATGGAATTTTTGGACATCTCATCCTTGGGCACGACCTACCGATATGTCATCAAAATAGAGCAGAAGATCAAACAAAAGTCGCGGAAATTTGGGCCTGGGAACCCCTCACAAAAAAATCTAGGAAAGGGTGGCCCCAACCCACAGAACAAAGGACAGAGCAAAGATGGATAGTTTCAGGACAACCAGTCCAAGCCACAAGCAAAGAAGGACACCGGAAAGACAAAGAAAGATATAGGAAAGTGGTATGACTTCCATAAGAGCCCTTGGCATAACACTGTTGACTGTCACTCAAAGAAGTCGTTGGTGGTCAAAGTGAAAGCCTCTAAATCATATGCGGGTTCTGAATCTGAGTCAGAACCAGAAAGGGGAAGACGGATCATTGATGCAGAACCCAGTGCCATCGTTGCTATCGCCAAGCTCCATCCTGGTGAACTAGACAAGCCAGAAGAAGGAGAGTGCTTCTTCCATTCATAGATGTAGCTAAAAGGCACCCCATTGCACTTCATCGTTGATAGTGGTACCTAGAAGAACCTCATCTCAGCAGAGGTCATCAAGCATCTAGCCCTACCGACAATGTTGAACCCTACACCATTGGATGGATCTGTTAAGGAAGTGATCTCTGCGTCGGCCAATAGTGTCAACTTTCGTACGAAATCAAGCCCTTCAAATATGAGGTATTGTGTGATGTTTCTCCTCTTGAAGTTTGTGATGTTGTTTTGGGCCAACCTTATTTATGGAAATGTCATGTTGTATATGAGTCTAGGTCTCGTAGTGTTATTATTACTTTGAACAGGAAATTGTACAGGATACCCGAGGCAATCCCACCTAGTGTTATTTCCTTGATCTCTGCTAAGCAATGCAGGAAGGTCATCTCTCATACGGGGAATTTTGTCTTCTTCGTGATTCACTCTCAGAATGAATCACGAAGAATACAAAATTACACAGCAGAAGAAAGTAGATAAGGTCGTGGAAGAATACTCGTATATCTTCTCCTCACTTATCGGGGTACCTCTGCACTGCTAGGTTAAGCACCCCATCGATTTGATCCCCAGTGCACCACTACCCAATGGGCTAGTCTATCGCCACTCTCTGTTAGAGAGTGAGGAGATCAAGTGACAGATCCAAGAACTGCTCCACAAGGGGTACATCTATCCCATCTCATCACCTTGTGGGAGCCCAATCATTTTGGTACAGAAGAAAGATGGAACCTGGCAAATCTGCATTGATTATCGGGCTCTGAATAAAATCACAGTAAAAAACCAATATCTGATTCCCCGAATCGATGACCTCCTTGATCAACTCATGGGGGGAAAATACTTTAGTAAGATTGATCTAAAGTCTGGCTACCACCACGTCCCAATAGAACATAAATATGTATGGAAGACTGCCTTCAAGTCAAAGGATGGCCTTTTTGAATGGTTGGTCATGCCCTTTGGTTTGACAAATGCTCCAGCCACTTTCATGAGGATGATGGACGATATCCTGCGACCATTCACCAATACTTTTATAGTGGTGTATCTGGATGACATTCTCATTAACAGCAAGACTTGGGTTGAATACTTGTAGCATATTCAGCAAGTTCTACACACCCTGCGGCAGCACAAGCTATATGCCAACTTGGGAAAATGCTCCTTTGGCATGGACAGGGTCCATTAACTGGGCTACATCATTGATCAATATGGCATACATGTGGATCCATCCAAGATCCAATTTATTTGTGACTGGCTAGCCCCAACCACACTCACTGAGCTTTAGAGATTCTTGGGCCTTGCCAATTTCTACCATAGTTTCATGTTGGGATTCTCCCATATTGCATGGGCCCTTAGCCAAATAACCAGGGGTGGTGGTAAGGCAAAATTTGCATGGGGTCAGTCCCAACAACAAGCGTTTGATGATTTGAAGCAGTGCTTGTGCTTAGCTCCAGTACTTTCACTACCATAGTTGCATTAGCACTTGTACTTAGTCCCAGTACTTTCACTACCATAGTTGCAGCAGCCCTTTGAGATTGAGACAAACTCAACACGGCCACCCCATGGCCTATCATAGTGAGAAACTATCATATGTTTTCCATAATTACCCTACTTACGACAAATAAATGTACTCCATTGTGAAAGCCTGCCGCCAGTGGAGACATTACATTCTTGGGAAGGAGACAGTCATCCACACTAATCATAAGCCACTGCTATTCATGCAGACACAAGGAAAATTGCAGAATGGCTGCCATCAAAATTGGTCCACATACTTGCAGCAATTCCACCTCAACATCAATTATAAAACAGGAAGCACCAACCGCATCACTTATTGCCTCAGCAGACCGCCATTCGGGGTACTCGCCATGGTGCTAGACTCTTGTGGCCATGAGACCTCTAGATGGCCCCAACTCTATGAGACAGACCCAAACTTCACCACCACCTACCAAATTTTGGGTGCAAACGCAAGTTGTCGATAATTTGCATCTTCAGGATGGGTTGTTGTGTCATCTGGGCCATATTTGTGTTCCATCAAGTGAGCGAGAAAAGTTGATCTGGGAATCCCACTACAGTCAGGTGGCAGGACACTTCGGCATTGAAAAGATAGTGGCAATGCTACAAAAACATTTCTACTAAACGAAACTTTGACAGGAGGTCAACAAGTATATCAAGTCCTGCACTGCCTATGTTATTGCCAAACTGACCACTAAGAAATAGGGCCTGTACACCCCTCTTCCTACTCCTTATAGGACATGGGAATCCATCTCAATGGACTACATGTCGGGCCTCCTGTCCACAAAGTAGGGAAATGACTGTGTTTTTGTGGTTGTTGATCGCTTTTCTAAGATGGTGATTCTGGTTGCCTGAAAGAAGAGCATCACAGCCAAGGCCACTACCAAGATATTCTTTGAACGAGTCTGGGTACATTTTTGAATCCCACAAACCATTGTCTCAGATTGGGACAGTCGATTTCTCAGCACATTCTGGTCGAGCCTCTGGTCACTATTGGACACCAAGCTCACCAAATCCACAACCTTCCACCCCTAGACAGATGGCCAAACTGAGGTCGTAAATCGAATTATTGTGCATATCCTTCGCATGTATAATTCCAAGAAACCTCGCACATGGGATGAGATCCTTCCATATGTCTAGCATAGCTACAATATATCCATGCGTAGCTCAACCGGCCACAGCCCCTTTCAAGTGGGGTTGGGATTACAACCATTGGGTCCCATAGATGTTGCACTTCCCCTTGCGGTCACCTTGACTGACTCATCTCCTGCTCCAACTGAAGCTGAAAAAGCCACCCGGTTCATTGAGTGGATCCAGCACATCCACCGATAGGTTCAGGATATCCTACAGAAGTCCAATGACAAGTACAAGTAGTGCCATGATCAACATCGGGTGCCACATATGTTTCAGGTGGGCGACAAAGTTTGGTTGCACTTGCAAAAAGAACGCCTTACAAGACCCCATCGGAAGCTTCGCCCACTCTGTTATGGGTCATACACCATCAAAAAGGTCATGGAGGATAGTGCTTTTAAGCTCAACATTCCTCCTTTCCTTGGCATGCACCTAGTGTTCAACGTGGATCTCCTTCATCCTTATTTCCCACCATTATTGGACAACTCAGAAGTAGCAGAACAACTAACACCAATAGAGCTCAACCCCAATTACATATAATAGGCATCCAGTGATCCGATTGTGGACACACAAATCAAGGGCACTCAACAACAAAGGATCCAACTTTATCGATTCGTCAAAGCAGGGTAGCTCCTGCACCAAGGCAAGTGGTTCACCCGGGGCCAAATTCAGCAGAAATTTCCTCATCTGATGGGGGAACTCAATGCAATGGAGTCCATTTCTTCCTAAGGAGGGAGTATTAATCCATGTGGATATTGGTGGCCACCTACCTTTTCCAACTGGCTCAAAACAGTTTTCTGGCAATTTTGGCAATTTACTATTTTTAGCAGTTTTTTGGGTCTTGAAATTTCCAGAGTCGTTTTGAGGCCATAAATGACATTTTTAGGGAAAATGGGGAGCAACGTGGAATTTTCTTTGATGTTTCACACACAAAATTTGTATTCCTAAGATATATCTTTCTAACGAGGTATTGAGCGCGTCAAACGGAGATTGTATGCAAATGTTACGACCCCTGGAAGTTGATCTACTGACTTACCCAAATGGGGCCCACATGACTTTTGGCGCTTCATCTCCTAGGGTTAGGTTTTTGGATTTCTAGGTTTTTTTACATTCATGTTTATTGTAAAATGCCTTTAGAGCCTCATTGTAACCATCTTCTTACGAATGAGCATAGTCGTCACATATCTTCTCAGAGATAAGCTGCCAACATTCCAACAAGCTTGTTTTCTGCTACAGTTTACAGTTTCAACTTATTTACTTATTGAATAGAAAACTAGTTTTATTGTATCTCTGTTATTTTTTGTTAAGCACCTATTAATAATGTGTATTCATTTTGTTCTTCTCATAAAATCCGGATCAGTGGAAATGTTAGGGACCTAACCCCTCACGTAGGTAGAATAATATATTTCCATGTAATAAAGGTCAATATTAATAAGGCCTAGCAATAAGGAAGAATAAGTCCAATGTAAGAATACCTAATAGAAGCTTCCTCTTCTAGAAGGATTTTCCTCTAGATTGTTCTTTTGATAGACATATTTAGTATAAATAGGAGTCGAGGGTATGAGAAGTTTTATCTTGGATATTATTGTAATAGAGCTCTACTCTGTTGGAGGTTGCCCCCTCGAACAGGAAAGTGAACATTGCTCTCAGTAATCAAAGTGCTCTTTATGGTGCTATTTTGCTATCATTTTGGTATTATCGTGGTGTTGTTCTGGTTATATTGTTGCTCATATTCCATTTCTAGCTATTTATTTTTGTTCTACATACTTTTTATATCTGGAATATTACATAGATCTAAAAGTGGTCCAGTCCATGTATGATAAATTGATATCATGAGATCAATACATGTAAGAGAATGACATAATAGATATAGTGAAAAGAGTATGATAATATCATAGCTTCCCTTAGTCTTAAGAACCTGGCAATTCCATGATAGTTTCTGAGATGTTGCAGATATGTCTGATAATATCGTATCTTCCTTTAGTCTTAAGGACCTGGTAATTCCACAATAGTTTGTGAGATGTTGCAGATCTGATTTTATTTTAACGTGAATCCATGGTAGTGTTCCATGGAAGACCATTAAAGAGGCAAGGATTTATAAGGCATGTTGTATACACCAATTAAATTAAATTGTTGCAAAGACAAGGTCATGGATCTCTTAATTTCTTATTGATTTTACTATATGTTTGAATAGTAATTTATTAAAATTTACATATGGATCATATGAACAATGAAAAGAAAATATTTTATTTTTTTTGTAAATCTATAAGTTTCTTTCTTATGAAATATCTATTTTAGATCTAGATCTCGTTGTGTAAATCTAGTCAAAGAATTGAATCAAAAGGCTTTTCCTTCACTAGTTGAGTGATTCAAAATCGCAGTAGATTGCTCTCAAGGTTCGTAGATTGAGATCTTTTCCAACAAATCTGCCCAATCCATGATATTTTTTTAAGCATATCTGAGTTATGGCCCTTCAAAGTTTTGTAGTATTTACATTTATGATTATGTCATTGTTTCCACGTAATATCCATGTGGACCTACTCCACATGTACCAATTGATGTCATCATTCCACTAGGCATCCACTTGGACCTAATCTTGCACATGTTGGCTGAAGTGGATCGTCTCTTTTTCTCCATAGTTGGGTTTCATACCTCATTGGTCACATAGAGTCGGATATCCAAAATTTCCAATCCTTTGGATATCTACTTATTCGACATTCCCAAGACTCTGTATATCCACCCATCCATAATTTGGCTTTTCCATTAAGATCATTTATCAAAATTCTCGGATTTCTAAATATCCTAGTTTCACCCACATGGTTCCTTCTCATCTGGGATTCGGACTTTTGTATAATTCCGTTTAAATAGAAACATAGATTTTCATATTTTCCTTCCACTTCTGATGCAGATCCCATCTATACCTGGATGCCAGCTGGTGATCTCTAATTTTCGTACCCTTTCTTATCTGTATCCAATGGAAGGCCTCCATTTGTCGCTAAACCATTGGTTGTGGGATGAGTGGGTCCCATCCCCATGTCCTTATGCCTATGGGGAACAACTTTCACATCCTCTAGGTCAGATGGTGAAGAATCACATTGATCAACGATCCAGATATTTAGAGGGATTTTATGGTGCTCGACCTTTAACAAGGTCATGTGATCCTGACAGATTTGATGTTGAGATATGTTCAATTTGATGATCCATATTAATATATATCTTCAAAGGTGTTTGATTGTTAACCACTCCTCTTCATCCTGACATCACCATGGAAAGACACGTGTCCTCTTCCATGTGTCACACTCCACCTAGCACCTCCTCATTAGATCCAAATGCTTGCATGGCCAGGGGTTTCATCATACATGACCTCCATGTCAGGATGATGTGTCCATATACCTGACATCTTCCCTTCTTCTTTGGGCTTGTGGATCTTATGTGTTGAAGTTCCACATCCAACATCTAGCATATAGCATTTTCCAAAATCCCATTTTTAAGAAACCCTGGACTTCTATATATCCAAATGGTTCAGGTTCCACTGCACCATTCCACCATATAGCATTTGAACTTTTCTGAAATTCTATTTAAATGAAACCCCATCCTTTCATATGGTATTGGTTTCGCTTCCTGGTTCCACCATATGGCCTCTACCCTATGACCTACCATCATGACCTGCTGACAGGGACATCTTACTGGCATGTATTGCAACATGGCATGCCAACGTGGCATGTAAACTTAGCAATTCGATGTGGCACTTATGGCACTGTATGTTGGTGTGTCATATATCGTGGCATTTGAATGAGCATTTTGATGTGGCACCGAATGTGGCATCTAGAATCCATCATTTTTCCAAAAGACCATTTTCAAGAATCTTTGAATTTCCATATTTTTGGATTATCACAGTTTTGTCATCTGGCATCCTCCACCATAATCTCACCACTATGGCCCTGTTGATAGGTCCTTCTTGTTATTTTGGCCTCTAACATGGTGTCAACGTGACATCTAGCATGGCTTACTACTCACTGCAAGGTTCCAATTCTACCAGGGTTCTAGTTTGGTTCGATATCATCAACTAGGTCCCACATTTAGAATCTAGACTTTAGCCACATCCCTCTTTATGAAACTTTTGGATGTCCACTACTCGAATTTGGGTTCCACCACTGGGTTCAATATCTAGGGTCCAAATTTTTTGGAAAATTCCCTTTTTAAATCAATCCTAGATCCTGCTATTTCTGGCTTCTCGGTTCCATCTGTGGGATTCCACTTATCCGAGATCTATCCTTTGGTAAAGGCCCTTTAAAAAATCTCTAATCTTGCTAATATCTACCACATTGTCCACCATAATGGCCCTCCCTCAAGTAAATTTCCAATGTGGCTCGACTAACATGGAACTCTTCTAACGTGGCTCTGCCTCCAATATTCAGAACTCAAAACTTCTCAATGGAGATGCTTACAAGAGTTTTCCAAATTTAGGGGTTTCCTCAATAGATTTTGCACAACAATGGTGTTATAAGGAATAAGAGAAATATAATGATATGAATTTTGAGTAATTAACTCCCAAAGGAAAAATAACCAATACAACAAAAAACTATGCATTCGAGGAACCTCATGCATCCATTCCATTTCTCAATTTCATGGACCGGTTTTCCATTCATAGGAAACCATAAAAAAAAGATAAATTACTAGGCATACATAAAAATGCAGGGCATATATTCATTTCCTTTCCTTATAGATTTTACATAGAACCATTCAATTCCATCAATTGCATAGACATGTATAATTACATATTTTACAAAGCATGAAATAAAACACAAGGAGACTTATCTATCACAATTATCAACCATCCAACTGACTGGGGGCGAGTACTTTTCCAACCAACCATAGGCTCGGGTGCACTAGTCCTCTCTGCAATCTATCCACCCTCGTTCTAGGTCATGATATGACTAGGGGAACATTCAGTCGCTCATATCAATTGATAGTGTGAAGGTCACTCTTCTTCACAACAAATATTGGCAGAAACCCTCTATAACCACAATGTCCAAGGCCTCAATGAGGTTTATCATATGCCATCCCAACTGAAATTATCTTAGCACAAGGAATTGTCTCAACTTATCTCAACTAGAATTACTTTGTGCCATTACTCAACAAGCATAAAACTCTTTACCCTCTCAACTCGAGTTAGGTTTAGGGTTCTCTACCTAGCCACACGAACTCTCTTTCTCTACCTATCTTCTCTCTTCTTTTGATGGGGTCTCCCACAACTCTGATCACTCTCCAAAATTATATACACAATCATATTCCATCTGTATCTCTTCTCTTACTCGGTCAGTCTTCCCCTCTTAGTCTCCGAAAATGAATTTTTCAGCATGCTCATGTGCGTCTCTTCCGTTCTTCCCCCAAGAAGGTTCTCGATATGTTCTCCTCTTCCTTCTATCAAAAGGAACTCATGGGTCAATATTGGTAATTAATATGGGTAATTTCTACACCCTCAATTGATAATCTTCAATTGTCCTAGAAAATCCTCCATACATGTATTCATTTTGGGTGGTTTACTGTTCAACTACCAACCCCCTCTCATTAACTAATTTGCTTTGATTTTATGAAAAAGGGAATTTATTGATTATTCCTAAAATAATTATAAAAGGTGGCTTGGGATCCATTAGGATGATGGACCACCCTCCCCCCTCTATGCCCCCTCATTACTCCCTCTCATGGTATCATGGACAGTACTATTTCTCCACCTACCAGTTAGTTGTTGAATTTATTTATTATACAATTAATACATTTACATTGTTCAGATTACCATGGCATGGTACTATTATCTCTATGTTGAGTTAATCCCATTGTTAATCATGATTTATTACAATTAATTATGGGATCAAAATGGGGTGTTACATTCTCATCCCCCTTCAAAGGAACATTTTCCTCGGTGTTCTCTCCTCTCAACAACACATGTCATGTCCTCATCCTTCAACTACTTCAACAATGTATTTCTCTTCACGGCCTGGTACCTTCCATACTTTTGCTAATTCATCTCATGCATACAACAATCATCAATCGACATGCATATTATAACTTCTTCTATGCATAAACACTCCATAGTTGTTCATAATATGGATTAAAGCATACATTTCAGCACAATACTTATATGTGAAATCATGGATCTGCATCCATATGGATGCCACGGTTAGATCTCAGCTCATTGTTTTCCTTTAGACATGCTCATTGTACTCATTATCCCATTTATCTCATAACATGATTTATCTAAGTCTCATCTTCCTTGCAATCACTCACCTTCCAAGATAACCATCCCCTTCTCTACTACATAGTCCCTCTAGTGATCCATATTTCCTGCAAAGGCTTCCTCACACAGGAAGAGTACAGAGACTTGCAAAGTCTTACAACTGAGGCATCCCTATGGATTTCTCTAACACAAGACAAAAATATCAATGGCGATCATGGCATATCATGGGAGCCTGATGTCACAACATGTTATAAAAACAGGATCGCGGAGCAATAAAATAAAACAAATGCAAAAATAAAACACAGAAGATGCACAATATAGTAGAGACACGGAATATGTGGTTCACCCAGTGTGGGATAAGTCCACCAGAGAAATTGATAGGTCCTTCCTTTATTATTATCCAACAAATGAAGGGATACAACCTACAACACACTTGTTGTAACTTCCTTTTATTTATCTCAGAGTCTCCTCACTCAGAATACAATATTCGCAATGATACATAGCCACTATACATTTCCCTCAAGAAAAGAGGGTTTCCTTCTAGGGAAACAAAACCCTAACATAAATTCTACCGTCAAATATGTGACCTTATAATGAATGGTCCAGATTTACTATGAAATTACAATATACATTTACAAGGAAATTTTTCCTTCGGGGGCTTGATTGCCCTCGGACCCACCAATTGGGGGGATAGCCCCCCTAGACCCCATAGGGTTACTAACCCCCCCTGCACTCCCCTAGATGCAAGAGTGTACATTCTTCCATGGTGTAAAGTCTTCATGGGGTATAAACATGGCCAAAAACAAAGACCTCTGAATCAGGAAGATAATCAGGATCCACAACCAACAATCGCCCACTTGGAGACTAATCTCTACAACTCCACCGCTATTGTATATGTTGTACTATGATCCTTCTTGGATGTGGAAAATTTCTTATCTTCATCTTCATGCTTGAATACCAACTGAAATTGAGAAGGAAATCATTTTCTCCCTGGTTACTTCCTTAGTTAACATGTCTGCAAGATTCTAGCTAGTGTGTATCTTTTTCAACTTCAAATGTTCATATTCCAAGATGGATCGTATGAAATGGTACATGAGCTGTATATGATTATTATTCGAATGGAAGGATGAGTTCTTTGCAAGATGAATGTCACTCTCACTTTCACAGTAAAACCTGCTATTCTTTTGCTTATTTCCCAATTCCTCCATAAACCTCTATAACGAAATCATTTCTTTACTAGCCTATGCAGCAACAACATACTCTGTTTTTTTTGTTGAAAGTGAAACAATCTTTTGTAGTTACAAAATCCAACTTATTGTTGTTCCACCTATAGTAAAAACATACCCTGTGGTTCTCCTCCTACTGTCTTTATCACCTTCCATATCTAAATCAACATGTCCTTGTAGAACAGTGTCTGAACCTCCAAAACATAATGCATGAGTAGAATTACCTATCAAATACCTGAGAATCCACTTTACTTCCTCCCAATGTTCTTTACCTGGATTGTTCATATACATGCTCACAACTCCCACTGCATGTTTAATATCTGGTCTTGTGAAAACCATTGCATACATCAAACTGTCAATTGTTGATGAATAAGGGACCCTAGACATGTATTTTGTCTCCTCCTGTGTCTTGGGACACATTTCCTTAGTTAATTTGAAATGTCTAGCCAAAGGTGTACTAACTGGTTTTTCATTCTTCATTCTAAATCTCTCCAACACCTTCTTTATGTACTCACCCTGAGACAATGTCAATTTGTGATTTTTCATGTCTCTTGTTATTCTCATACCAAGGATTTTCTTTGCAGAACCCAAATCCTTCATAGAAAATGAATTAGCTAATTTATTCTTGAGCACATTTATATCCTTCATATTAGACCCTGCAACAAGCATGTCATCTACATACAATAGCCAGATAATATAGCTTCCATTTTCTAGATTTTTAAAATAAACATAGTGATCAGAATGACATCTACTATAACCTTGTTCTGTCATAAACCTATCGAACTTCAAATACCACTGCCTTGGAGCTTTCTTTAGACCATACAAGCTCTTATTCAACCTACATACCAAATTATCCTTCCCTTTGACCTCATACCCCTGTGGTTGCTGCATATAAATCTCTTCCTCCAAATCCCCATGGAGAAAAGTTGTTTTCACATCTAATTGTTCAAGATAAAAATCTTCTACTGCCACAAGACTTAAAATAGTCCTAATTGAAGTCATTTCAACAACATGAGAAAATATTTCATCAAAATCTATACCTTTCTTTTGTGCAAACCCCTTTACAACAATTCTAGCCTTGTACCTCTTTTTTCCTCCATCTTCTTCCTTCAACTTGTAAACCCAGTTATTCTACAATGCTCTTTTTCTTTTAGGAAATTAAACCAAGTCCCAAGTCTGGTTATTTACCAAGGAATCCATTTCCTCTTTCATGCATTGCTCCCACTTCCTTTTGGTGTCTACCTGCATTGCCTCTTCATGACATTATGGTTCACCGGAATCAGTCAACAATAAATAATACAATGAAGGAGAGTATCGTTCATGGGGTCTACTTAACCCGATAGATATTCTAACAACACTTGCAGGAGTTTGAGGTACCTGTTGATATTGTTGTTGTACATTTTGATTTCCTCGTACCTTTGGAAAAAAAAAATTAGTGATCTCATCAAGCACTCTATATTATGGTTTTTCTTTTTCCTGTTTCTTTCCCTACAACTGATCTTTGTACATGACCTTCTCATTGAATATAACATATATACTCCTACTGTTAGGGACCTAACCCTTGACGTAGGTAGAATAATATATTTCGATGTAATAAAGGTCAATATTAATAATTCCTATCAATAAGGAAGAATAATTCCAATGTAAGAAGACCTAATAGAATCTTCCACTTCTAGAAGGATCTTCCTCTAGATGGTTCTTTTGATAGACATATTTAGTATAAATAGGAGTCAAGGGTATGAGAACTTTTTTCTTGGATATTATTGTAATAGAGCTATGCTCTGCTAGAGGTTTCCCCTTCGAAGAATAAAGTTAACATTGTTGTCAGTAATCAAAGTTTTCCTTTTGGTGTTATTCTGGTATCATTTTGGTATTATTGTGGTGTTGTTTTGGTTATATTTTTGTTCATATGCCATTTCTAGCTATTTATTTTTGTTCTTCATACTTTTTTATATTTGGAATATTACAAGTGGTATCAGAGCACCTTCCT
>ML783934.1:48406-120913 GCA_009831015.1 Picea engelmannii | reverse complement strand
GGTGTTATTCTGGTATCATTTTGGTATTATTGTGGTGTTGTTTTGGTTATATTTTTGTTCATATGCCATTTCTAGCTATTTATTTTTGTTCTTCATACTTTTTTATATTTGGAATATTACAAGTGGTATCAGAGCACCTTCCTCGGCAGAAAATTGTGGGTTAACTTTTTTTAGGGTAGAGACGTATTCTGACGTCTTTAAGCCACAGAGATTTGTTGTTATGCGCATAAACCCGTAGTTGGAGATTTATACATGCAGGAAATACAAGTGGTACTTAAGCGCGCATCTATTGGCCACCCTTGTAACCCTTGTTGGTACCCTTTCGAGTGGTAGCGCATCAAACAACACATGTATATGGATCGACCTAGATCTCTTGAAGGTCTCCATAGATAAACCAATCAGCCACCTGACTTCTATAGTGCCACCAAGAAAAACACTCGGAAATATACTCTCTAATACCTAGGTAGTCGTGTAGTATGGCTAAGGGAATGGTCTAGCCTCCTTAGTTGGTGCCCTGAGATATTGGACCGAGTACTATTGTTGGACCCCACATGTATATCAGAGAGCTATAGCACAGGGAAAACCCTTGTCTGTAGAACCCTGGAATACCTAACCTTTGGGGACAGAAACAAAAACATAACAGACAATATCTATTGTCACGCAACTATGTCTCCTTCATTCAAGTTGCTAAATCACTACACATTTCTTCATGTTAAGCATTTGGGCATTTCATCACTGTAGTATTCTTCAGATCTTGTTGGTACCATTATTTGAGACCTATTCCATTGGATTTATCTCTTCTCCCTTATCGCATTCATACCTATCATTTTCCAGCAATATTGTTTTTCTTATGGACCCAATGCCATTCCAACACCCTTATTTGGGCTTTACCCCATTGGATTCAACTCGTCACCTTGATGGGTGTGATACAATTCACCCATAACCGATTTTCAGTGTGGCCCCACCTGCCCTTTTTTGGTTCCCTCGTCATCATGGCCCATACATGTAACCAAGACTTGTAATCTCGCTTCAATACCTTGCACTCTAATTCCACAGAGACCCGACAAGAAGTGAGACAACTTAGTGCCAATATTTACACCATCAATAAAAGCATGCATTCCTCCATCGTCGCTTCAATCGAGGAACTCAAACAAGATCTCAAACAAGATATTACTACCCAACTTGAATCTGTCACTACAATGATCTACACCAAGATGCATATCCCTACAGATCCTCCCTTATCTAACTCACCTTTGCATACTAAAGGTGAAACTTCCTCTCATTCCTAGAATTTTCAGCCCCATCACTTTCAGCGTGACCTACGCCTTCCACGTGTAGATGCGACCAAATTTGATGGCTCAGATCCCACTGGATAGGTAACTCAAATGGAACATTATTTCTCTTTGTATGGATGAGTTAGCCAAACTCTGGTATGGTGTTCTCCATCTAGATCAAGAACATTGACAATGGTGGAAATGGAAAAAAAATTTCCCCCAAAGGTATGTTGCTTGGACACACTTTGTGGTAGATATTTATGAATGCTTTGATAGTGACACCGACCATTTAGGCCATTTGACACAGTTGAAACAATCTAGCATAGTGGAAGACTTTATACATGCTTTTGAGCGACTGGATTTCTGTACAGAGGGCATGTCTAATGATTTTTTTCGAGAATGTTTTATCAGTAGCCTCAAGGATGAGATTCATGCCCATGTCCTCATGGCTTGGCCTCAGAGTTGGGTGGAGGCTACTAAAAGAGCTAAGGAAGCACAATAGGTTGTCTCTTCTCAAAACCAAAAACCCTCCTTTATTCCTCTCACTAAACCCATAACTCCCACTCCTCCTTCTTCTCCACTAAAGATCCAAAAATTGACCAGGGCCAAAATGGTTGAATGCCAACTCAAAGGCCTTTGTTCTAATTTTGATGACAAATGTTTTACGGGACACAAGTGTAAGGAACAAAATATTTTTATGGCCATCTCGGACGATTTTTCGAAAGAGGATGTTGAGGCTCCCCTTGTGTCTGTGTCACCTGAACCCATTGGCATAACCCCTCCCTCAGACCCTCTCGAAGTAGAACTAGTCATTTCCCTAAATGGTCTCATTGGCTTCTCTGCTCCCCAAACCCTCAAGCTAATTGGTTACATCAAGCATAGGAAGGTCATCATTATTGTTGATAGTGGAAGCACCCATAATTTTATTCATCGCCACATTTCCCAAGAAACTAATTTCTATATCTGTGCAGTCAATAATTTCCAAATCATGATTTTCAGTGGAGGGTCCATGAAATGTGGAGGGATTTGTGAAAATGTGCATCTCCAAATTGGTGAATACCACCTAAAATCTCATATGTTTTCTATCCACATAGGCAGTTGTGAAATTGTGTTGGGTGCAGAATGGATAAAGACTTCGGGTCCCATTCTCATGAATTTTAAGGAATTAACCATGCAATTCGACCAGGAGGTCCAACAATATAAGTTCTGGGGCATCATTGTCGGTTCCCCAGAGATCATTAGTTCCCATCACATGGAAAAGATGATCAAAAAGGTCATTCTGGCATTATTGCCAAAATCCATGCCATACAAGAAACTGAGACACCCTCTGTGCCCAAGGACCTCCAATCCATCCTCTCTAAACATCAAGTGGTTTTTTCCACTCCCCAGGGACTCCCTCCTTCCCATGGTTTTCATGATCATTCCATTCCCCTTGTCCCAGGAATCCTTCCTCCCAATATATCTCCCTATTGTCACCCCTTTTCCCAAAAAAATGAAATTGAGAAAATGGTTCAAGAACTGCTCAATGCAGGTGTTATCCTCCCTAGTAAGATCTCCTACTCTTCTCCTGTGGTTATGGTCCTTAATAAATAAGGTTCTTGGCGCATGTCTCCTAACTTCTGCGCCCTCAACAAAATCACAATTAAATATAAATTGCCCATTCCTATCATTGATGACCTCTTGGATGAATTGAGTGGAACCCAATTCTTTACTAAACTTGATCTTTGTTCTAGATACCAGCATATCCGTTTGAAAGAGTCATACATTCCTAGGACTTCCTTTATAACTCATGAGGGCCACTATGAGTTTTTGGTCATGCCCTTTGGCTTTTGTAATGCTCCCTCCACTTTCCAAAGCCACATGAATCATGTCTTTTGTCCTTTTCTCCATCATTTTGTCTTAGTTTTCTTTGATGATATCCTCATCTATAGTAAAACATGGATAGACCATCTTGCTCATGTGGATCGAGTTCTCCATCTACTCTGTCAACACCAACTTTTCCTCAAACAATCTAAATGTGATTTTGGTGCCTCAGAAGTCGAGCACTTGGGTCATCTTGTTGGAAAGGCCGATATCAGTGTGGATCCTAAAACAATTGAATCTATGCAAGATTGGCCTCACCCAAAGACTCTCAAAATCTTGCGTGGATTTATGGGCTTAACAGGTTGTTTTCGCAAGTTTGTTAAGAATTATGGAAAGATTGTGTCACTTCTCACTACACTCCTTAAAAACAATTCTTTCACTTGGAATCCAGCAGTTGCTCAGGATTTTCAAACCTTGAAGATGGCCATGTGCACCACTCCAGTCCTGGCCCTTCCTGATTTCACAAAGACCTTTTTCTTGGAATGTGATTCTTCAGGGAAAGGAATTGGTGTTGTCCTTATGCAAGAGGATCGTCCTTTGGCCTTTACCAAAAAACAACTGTCTGAGCAAAATTTGGGCAAATCAATCTATGAAAAGGAAATTTTGACTATTTTGCATGCCATGGATCTTTGGAGCCCTTATCTATTGGGGAAATGATTCCAAATTAAGACAGGTCATCAAAGCCTCAAGTATTTTCTAGAACAATGCATTTCCTTCCTAGAGAAACAAAAATGGGTGACTAATCTATTTGGATATGATTATGAGATCATTTACAAGAAAGGAAAAGACAATATGGTTGCTAATGCACTTTCCAGAAAGTATGAAGATGAAGGGTCCCTTTTTTCTCTCTCCTTCATTGTACCAGATTGGATCCAAATTGTTCTCCGGGAATGGCTACACGATCCCAAAATTTCACATCTGATACAACAATTGCAGTCCAATTCTCCAATTTCCCCAGGGTACTCTTGGATCAATGATGAACTTCGATACAAAGGCCATTTGTATTTAAGTAAACATTCAAAACTTAAATCCACGGTACTTTCTGAGCTTCATGCTACACCCATAGTTGGGCACTCTGGGTTTACCAAAACCTATGACCGAGTCAAACGTTCTTTTTTTTGGGATGGTATGAAACATGAAGTTCATAATTTTGTGGCTGAATGTGATGTGTGTCCACACAACAAGGGAGAAATAGTCAAATCTCCTAGCACACTACAACCACCTTTGATTCCACCTGTTATTCGGTGGGATATCTCTGTGGATTTTATTCTAATCTTACCTAAATCGGGTAATAAATTAGTCATCATGGTGGTAGTTGATCATCTTTCCAAATATGCTCATTTCTATGCTCTTCAACACCCATTTACAACATCCATTGTGGCTCAACTTTTCATGGATCAGGTATTCAAGCTTCTTGGCATGCCACATTCTATTGTTTCTGATCGCGACCCAACTTTCACCAACAATTTTTAGCAAGAAATGTTCAAGATACAAGGCACCCAATTGCATCTTAGTATAGCTTATCATCCCCAGACTGATGGTTAAACTGAATTTTTCAACAATTGTTTGGAAACATATTTGAGGTGTTTTTCATAATAAAGACAAAATTAGTGGGCTCAATTGTTATCACTAGCTGAATGGTGGTACAACACTTTGTACCATACAACTACCTGCATGACTCCTTTTGAAGCAGTATATGGACAAAATCCACCTTCAGTTCTCTCATATTTGTTAGGTGCCTCGAAGGTCCAGGTGGTTGACCAAACACGTACAGTTCGAGAGGCTATTATTCCTACCCTCAAAGAGAATTTGGTCATGGCCCAAAATCGCATGAAGAAACAAGCAAATCAAGGTCTCTCTGAATGTCAATTTGCAGAAGAGGATCAGGTGTTTCTTCGAATGCAACCTTACAATAGAAATTCCCTCAAGATTGGCCATATTCAAAAACTGGCGCCCAAATTTTATGGTCCTTATACCGTTCTCAATCATGTGGGACAGGTGGCCTATCAGTTATCTTTGCCCAGTCATTGTAAACTCCATACCGTTTTTCATGTTTCCTACTTAAAGAAGGTGATTGGAACTAAGTGCCAAACTCAAACCAACCTTCCCGAGTTGGACGAAGAAGTCTCCATTTGGCTACAACCACAAGCAGTTTTTGACCAGCATGAGCGTCGTCTACGTTAGCGAACTATCAAGGAAGTGTTAGTCCAGTGGAAAGATACAACTCCATCAAATGCCACTTTGGAACCAGTTACCATTCTACAGCAATTTCCACATCTCAATCCTTGAGGACAAGGTTGTTTTTAAGGGGGAGGACATGTTAGGGACCTAACCCCTCACGTAGGTAGAATAATATATTTCGATGTAATAAAGGTCAATATTAATAAGGCCTAGAAATAAGGAAGAGTAAGTCCAATGTAAGAATACCAAATAGAAGCTTTCGCTTCTAGAAGGATCTTCCTCTAGATGGTTCTTTTGATAGACATATTTAGTATAAATAGGAGTCGAGGGTATGAGAAATTTTTTCTAATAGATCTATTATTTTTCTAATAGGAGTATGAGACATATTATTGTAATAGATCTCTACTCTGTTGAAGGTTTCCCCCTCAAAGAGGCAAGTGAGCATTGCTCTCAGTAATCAAAGTGCTCTTTCTGGTGTTATTCTAGTATCATTTTGGTATTATTGTGGCGTTTTTATGGTTATATTGTTTTTCATCTACCATTTCTAGCTATTTATTTCCGTTCTGCATACTTTTTTATATCTGGAATATTACACCTAATGATTTTTTTATGTTCATAATCCCATAAGTGATAACCAAAATCATTAACACTGTATCCAATAAAGTTACACTTCTTGGATTTTTCCTCAAGATTTGTTATATCTTCTTTATCAATATGGACAAATGATTCACAACTGAAAATCTTCAAAAAGGAATAGTTTACCTTTTTACCTATCCATCCTACTCTAGAATTCTACCATCCAAAGAGCTCGAAGTTCCTCTATTTATTAAGTAAACAATGGTATCTATAACATATTCCCAGAACTGTAAGGTCAAACCATCATGCAATCTCATACTCCTTGCATGCTCCATGATTGTCCTGTTCATCCTTTCTGACACACCATTTTCTTGTGGTGTTTCTGGAACTATCTTCTCTCTATGAATCCCATGGTATGAACAGTAATCATCAAACTCCTTGTTGCAATATTAACCTCCATTGCCTGATCTGAGATACTTCAACCTTTTTCATGTCTCATTCTCAACCAAATCTTTCCATTTCTTAGAAGTATCAAAAACATCATATTTTTGTCAAATGCAATAAAACCAAGTTTTTCTAGTTGCATCATCAATAAAAGTAACATAATAACGAGATCCACCAAGAGATGATGCATGAGTTGGTCCTGTTATCCCCACTTTTTATGGATAACTAGGAGATCATGTCTCAAGGCCCACAGGTCCTAGACATGGAGTACCAAGAGCAGGATTGACCCGAGCATGTCTCTGGAGGACCCACATTTTCATCTTCCATTGTCTTTGTCTTGACAGCAGCAGTAGCATCCATCACCATCGGCTTGGTCCTATATCTGAAGAGGTTCTTTCTCCATGAGGTACCAAGTATCATGGTATGTGTCACTTTTGATCATTGAAACCTTTGAATATATGCATTTTATTCCTTTTATCTCTAACAACTACTTCGATCTTACATTTTCCCACTTAACCATGTTTGGGGGGATTGACAGGGTGCCCTAGCAAGCCTGTGTCTGTAGGTTTTGGTTTTCCACTGGGGGGATTTATGAAAATCCATCGTCCGCTCCCATCATAGCACCACTCTTACATCTTGTTTCCCGCTCACCTATCCCATTCCCCTTGTCCGAGCATTGTGTTAACCTATTTTCAGGACTGCACGTTACCTCATGGGAAGAAGGGGCTAAAGGCCCAGAAGGTAAAAGAAAGCTAGTAAAAGATAAAATCCTAAGAATAAAACCTCCAGAAGCTTCACCCAAGGATCCCCAAGAAAGCAATAAAAGGCTTCTCATCAAGAAATAAGAGGGACCCGAAAAAATAATAAAACAAGAACTAATCGGAGGATATGGGGTCTCATCATGAGCCAACCTATTAGGTTCATGGGTACCTAGCAGTATGACATTGCCACCAGTTGGTTACCATGCCAGTGTAGTGACTCTTGGTTGCATGGCCAAGGGAAAGGGGGTCTCATCACGAGCCAACCTTCTCATTTCTATGAAAGTACTTGTGGGTAACGTTGTTAGCTCTGGTCACCACACCAAGGTAGTGTCCCCTGATTATCTCTTAAACAAAAAAGAAAATAAAAGAATAAAAATAATAAATGCAAGAATGGGCTTGGAAAAAATGCATCCATGACAGGGACAGCTCGCCTTTTACAAAGGCACCCACAGGTAACACGTTGCATCCTTGGACCTTACTGCACCCACATGCTTGGACATCCCCTGACCATATCATCCACTTACATGGCTTGGATGAGGTCTCTCTGGGAACTTTCCTTTTTCTGTGGACACTAGCCCAATATGAAGGCTTTTCCTTTTCCCCAGACTTGTATTGCAGGCTTGTGTAACGTATTTGAGCTATTGATTGATGTATTAGGGATTTTATGCATTTGTTTAATAATATTAATGATGAAATTTGATTGACATTTTTATGATCCCTGTGACTGATGAGCCCATGGAGGGTGTAGCCTTTGATGTGCAGGACCATACCCGATGGATAGGTACCATTTGGACCGGTACACATGAGGAGATGATCAGTTTAGACCTCCATGGATTTGAAGAGCCCATCAGATGGATGTTGAGACCCCACCATAGAGAAAATATGAGACAGAGATGGATCGGTATTTTTCACTTGAGAGGAAGGGGAAGTTCCACAAGAGACACTCCAGCAGGACTAGACCTAGGGGGAATGATCCCTTTTCAGTGGAATTCTAGCCTTGGAAGGTTTAGGATGTCCCCATATTCACCATGACATCATCCAACTGCATGGACTCTTTTGGAGGTAGATTGAGCAGTAGTGGCACATGTGGCATGTTGGAGAGGCCCCTAGGGGCTAACGTTTTGCTCTTGGATGTCTCATTTACCCTAGAAAGGGCTAGTGCCTCCCTTGAAGGGGATTTTACTCTCTTTTCTTCTTAATTAGGGTTTTTACTTAGCAATTTAATGTAAAAACAATATGATTTTGACATTATGGCCTTGTCAGCCTTTTTATGACCTAAAAAGTAAATTAGGTCATTGATACACTATATATTGAGGGTTTTCACTCTCATTTGAAACAGGGACAACTTACTCACTCATAGTGAGGTCTGATTTTTAGTGCCCTAATGGGGTTTTTGGTTGAACTAAGTGATGCACACTAGTTGAAGGAAGAGATTTTTGGCATTATATGGTGTTTCTCTTGAAGGAAGGTTTACAACTAGGGTTTGCATGATTATTTCCTGATGATTTGTAAGTATTTTCTGCAAAACTTCTTGATTGAATGGTTGTAGTTTAATTTCTTGCACTTATTTATAAATATTGTTGAATCAAAATCCTAGGGGACAAACACACAAGTAGGTATTTGTCTCATGTCCCTTGATAGAGAAGCTTTAAGCCATTGAAGATGAAAGAGAGAGCCTAGCCATATCTACACTCCTTTTTCCTTCTTCCTTTATGCTAGCCGTACCATTTTGACTTCAAGAGGAAGAAGATGTCCCAGACCTAGGTTATCTACACCTAGCATCGTTTCTTTTAGGGTTTGATGAAAGAGCCTTGCCTTATCAACACTCTCCCTCTTAAACCCTCCTGTCTTGACCTTATGAGCTAGTCATTTTTTCCCCTTACTTCCTTCAGCTTCTGCGTCCTTCACTTAGCTGACTCCATATTCCCCTTTTAAGGCACTGATCTCCAAGACCCCTTGCGCTGAAGTGAATTTGGTCATAAACAAACTCTTTAAGCCTTTTGAAACCCTAACTGTACTAACCCTAAGCTCTAGCTAACCCTACTAACCCTGGAATGCTGACATCATCTTTGAATATTTCATCTTGATGCAGCAACGTTTCACTTTATGAGTGATTGAATGGTGGTTAAGGAATTAATTGAATAAAGTGTTGATTGGTTACATTGAATGCCACATCGTTCTATTATTTATTGGTGAAGTGAAATTATCTTTTCATTACTATTGTGTAAACATTGACTTCATCAACATTTACTTTCAAATTTCTTATATTGAATATCAGATAGTTCTTGATTGATATGAAGTACTAACCCATTGAAATAAGCATGCATATGTCAGTTTATTGTTGCTTTGTTCTCGGGCAGGTCTTCTACTTGGTTATCTTTGTTGGCTATAAGTCGGACTATCTGTTTTGGTGGTGATCTATGAAGGGGGAAACTTGTCATTGTCTGATTATCCTTTAGCCTCTTCAAAACCCCAGGTCACTGGGGATGTCTCCCCTTGGCCTCACCTCCCTAAAGAGAAAGAACCTTCCCATCATGGTGACATTGGGTGGGATAGGTTCCTGTTACGCCAGTTTGGCCCTCTATCTTCTAGCCTTTCTTCCTAGCTACAAATTGTGCCATAACATTTTGGCACCGTTGTCGGGGAACACTAAGTCATTTCTCCTTAAATGATAAATCTTTTCGGTAAGCCTTGCCTCTAGAGTTTTATCTAACAAGCTTACCTGGTGACTCCACTAATTTTTTCAGGGTGCCACCTTACTCTCAAAATATGTGATATTTCCAAGTTGTGGGATCATGGCACACTGGGAACAAATGTATCTGAGTATTGATTTCAGAAGTTTTCAAGGATACCCAAATTACTTTGATACAAAATGGCTAAACAACTCTCCAACATTTTTGGGCCTCCCAACTCCTCACATCGTAAATTTTTTGGAGTATTTGAGCGAGATAAAGTTGGGAGGAGAGGATTCTCTTATAAAATTATTCATACTCACTCCGCCATCCTACTTGCAAGATCAGTTTAAGAGTTGTTGCGAAGACAGGGGTATATCATCTTTCATACACCTCATCAGTAGGTTCATTGACCTTACCAAACCATGCTGCCAAACATATGAAGATGCCCTTCATAATCTCACAATAGCCTTGGAAGATAGGGGATTCACTACTAATATTGTGGCAGATCTCATAAATTCTTATCATGTTCAAAATCAAGAACCCTCTAATGTGAAAAAAGAGATCCATGAAGAACATTGTTAACCCCTTGAAAAGGAGCAGGATTTTTCCCATGATTCAAAAGAGTGCTATGAAGACATGACTAAAGAAGTGAATTGTGAGGATGAAGCACTAGTAACCACTCCTTAGCTTGATGAATCCCTCCAAGATCCTATCCCTCCTACACAAGATGAAGAGAATGAGGTAATTCATTTTCCTTTCCAGTTTTTTGATGATACCTTGTTCTATGAATCAGAGAGTGAAGAGGAAATGGAACCCTTGGACAATATTGATCCTCTATGTATCAAGACTGGAGATGTGGAGGAAGATCTTCCGCTTGATGAATTTATCCAAACACTTGAAGCTCCTGCACAGGAAGGATTAAACAAGGTGATTTATTTCAAAACTTTCAATGATTCTTTATTTTATGATGTAGAGAGCAAAGAAGTATTAGATGTTTTAACCCCTTCATGTTATGATGACGATAATGAATTTGTTGATAATTTTGATGAATTCATACATGTCGGGAAATATGGATGGGATATGATTAGATATGATGGAAATCCCATGTACGACATTGATGGTCCTTTCCAAAGGTTGTCTTTGCATTTATCACATGAAGTTACTAATAATTTTGGCATCTGACAACAAGAACCTGACCTTATTCAGACACCCAGGGATGACCTAATGCTATGCTCTCTGATTAATTTTCGGTCATACCTTGAGGACTTTGATGACTATCCATCTGAGCACTTAGATTTATCCTATGAAGAAATTTATCAACCAACGTTATGCTCAGATATTGATAAAAATGAGGAAGTTACTTCCCTGAAGTAGGACACTTGTGCTAAGATTTTCCACCCCCCTTTTATCACTTTACCTCCCTATAACACTGAAGGTGTGGTTTGGAAACATGTCCCTTATCCCAAGTCTCCTGTAAGGAAAAATCTCATTATGGATTTCAGGGGAAAGTTGAGTTCCTCAAGAAGAAGCCTATTATCACAGTTTTCAGCCTCCCCTTCAGGAATGGTCAGTCATCCTTTCAGGTTTTTCTAATCCCTCCTCGGGCCTCAAGTTGTGAAGACGTCCAAGGTAGCCAACATTTAGATTCCTCGATTCAGTCTCCTGAACCTTTGACTTTTCACAATCCATGCCTGAGATGGATTGAGCACTCTCCTGAGAGTATGTATTGGGATCACTTTTTCCATCCCACCCGCCTCCATGAGTTAGACTTTGAGATTTTCAATGATATGATATATATTCTAACCCATGACATTTTTGTGCTTGATTTATCACTATTTTGGTTTATGATGAAGCGCAAAGGTAGGTATCAAGGAACCTTGTTGGATTGGCTTCACTGGTTATTTGACTACACCCAACATTCCAGCCAACAAGAAAGTACAGCTAAGAAGTTTTTCTTTCATCTTCTTACTCATTGATTGCTTTATTTTAGTATATATATATATATATGTTGGGGTGGCATTACCACCCCAATTTTGTTACTGATACCTCTATCGAGATTGAGTAGGTCTGTAGGCTATGCAATATATGTTGAGGTTCTCATGCACTCTACGGTGAGCACATGTCCCCGAGTTGGAGCTAGATGTTATCCCCACTTTTTATGGATAACTAGGAGATCATGTCTCTAGGCCCACAGGTCCTAGACATGGAGTACCGAGAGCAGGATTGACCTGATCATGGCCCTGGAGGGCCCACCTTTTCTTCTTCCATTGTCTTTGTCTTGACAGCAGCAAAAGCATCCATCACCATCAGCTTGGTCTTGTATCAGAAGAGGTTCTTTCTCCATGAGATAATTGGTCCAGGTATCATGGTATGTGTCACTTTTTATCATTGAAACCTTTGAATATATGCATCTGATTCATTTTATCTCTAACAACTGCTTGGATCTTACATTTTCCCACTTGACCATGTTTGGGGGGATTGATAGGGTGCCCTAGCAAGCATATGTCTGTAGGTTTTGGTTTTCCACTGGGGGGATTTCTGAAAAGCCATCATCCGCTCCCATCATAGCACCACTCTTACATCGCGTTTCCTACTCACCTACCCCATTCCCCTTGTCCAGGCATTGGGTTGACCTATTTTCAGGACTGCACCTTACCTCGCGGGAAGAAGGGGCTAAAGGCACAGAAGGTAAAAGCAAGTTGGTAAAAGATAAAAGCCTAAGAATAAAACCTCGAGATGCTTCACTCAAGGATCCCGAAGAAATCAATAAAAGGCTTCTCAGCAAGAAATAAGAGGGACCCGAAAAAATAATAAAACAAGACCTAATCGGAGGATAGGGGGTCTCATCACGAGCCAGCCTATTAGGTTCATGGGTACCTAGTAGTATGACATTGCCACCAGTTGGTTACCATGTCAGGGCAGTGACTCTTGGTTGCATGGCCAAGGGAAAGGGGGTCTCATCACGATCTAGACTTCTCATTTATGTGAAAGTACTTGTGGGTAACGCTATCAGCTCTGGTCACCACACCAAGGCAGTGTCCCCTGATTAGATATTAAACAAAAAATCAAATAAAAGAATACAAAGAACAAAGGCAAGAATGGGCTTGGAAAAAATGCATCCATGACAAGGACAACTCGCCTTTTACAAAGGCACCCATAGGTAACATGTTGCATCCTTGGCCCTTACTACACCCACATGCTTGGACATCCCCTGACCATATCATCCACTTACATGGCTTGGATGAGGTCTCTCTGGGAACTTTCCTTTTCTGTGGACACTAGCTCAATAGGAAGGCTTGTCCTTTTCCCCAGACTTGTATTGTAGGCTTGTGTAACGTCTTTGAGCTATTGATTGATGTATTAGGGATTTTATGCATGTGTTTAATAATATTAATGATGAAATTTGATTGACATTTCTATGATCCATGTGACTGATGAGCCCATGGAGGGCGTAGCCTTTGATGTGCAGGACCATACCCGACGGACAGGTACCATTTGGACCTGTACACATGCGGAAATGATCAGTTTGGACCTCCATGGGGCTGAAGAGCCCATCAGATGGATGATAAGACCCCACCATGGGGTAGAGATGAGACAGAGATGGATCGGTGTTTTTCACCTAAGAGGAAGAGGACGTTCTACAAGAGACACTCCGGTAGGACTAGACCTAGCGGGAATGACCCCTTTTCATTGGAATGCTAGCCTTGTAAGGCTTAGGACTTCCCCATCTTCACCATGACATCATCCAGCTACACGGATGCTTTTGGAGGTAGACTAGGTAGCAGTGGCACCTGTGGCATGTTGGAGAGGCCCCTGGGGGATAAATTTTTGCTCATGGATGTCTCATTTTCTCTAGAAAGGGCTAGCACCTCCCTTGAAGGGGATTTTACTCTCTTTTCTTCTTAATTAGGGTTTTTACTTAGAAATTTAATGTAAAAACAGTATGATTTTGACATTATGGCCTTGTCAGCCTTTTTATGACCTAAAAAGTAAATTAGGTCATTGATACACTATATATTGAGGGTTTTCACTCTCATTTGAAACAGGGAAAACTTACTCAGTCATAGTGAGGTCTGATTTTTAGTGCCCTATTGGAGTTTTTAGTTGAACTAATTGATGCGCACTAGTTGAAGGAAGATATTTTTGGCATTATATGGTGTTTCTCTTGAAGGAAGGTTTACAACTAGGGTTTGCATGATTATTTCCTGATGATTTGTAAGTATTTTCTGCAAAACTTCTTGATTGAATGGTTGTAGTTTAATTTATTGCACTTATTTATAAATATTGCTTAATCAAAAACCTAGGGGATAAACACACAAGTAGGTCATTGTCTCGTGTCCCCTGATAGAGAAGCTTTAAGCCATTGAAGAGGAAAGAGAGATCTTAGCCATAGCTACACTCCTTTTTCCTTCTTCCTTTATGCTAGTCGTACCATTTTGACTTCAAGAGGAAGAAGATGTCCCAAGCCTAGGTTATATACACCTAGGGTCGTTTTCTTTTAGGGTTTGATGAAAGAGCCTTGCCTTAGCAACACTCTCCCTCTTAAACCCTCTTGTCTTGACCTTATGAGCTAGTCGTTTTTTCCCCTTACTTCCTTCAGCTTCTGTGTCCTTCACTTAGCTGACTCCATCTTCCCCTTTTAAGGCATTGATCTCCAAGACCCCTTGCGCTGAAGTGAATTTGGTCATAAACAAACTCTTTAAGCCTTTTGAAACCCTAACTATACTAACCCTAAGCTCTAGATAACCCTACTAACCCTGGAATGTTGATGTCATCTTTGAATATTTCATATTGATGCAGCAACATTTGACTTTATGAGCAATTGAATGGTGGTTAAGGCATTAATTGATTAAAGTGTTGATTGGTTACATTGAATGCCACATCATTCTAGTATTTATTGGTGAAGTGACATTATCTTTTCATTGTTATTGTGTAAACATTGACTTCGTCAACATTTACTTTCAAATTTCTTATATTGAATATCAGATAGTTCTTGATTGATATGAAGTACTAACCCATTGAAATAAGCCTGCATATGTTAGTTTATTGTTGCTTTGTTCTCGGGCAGGGATTCTACTTGGTTATCTTTGTTGGCTATAAGTCGGACTATCTATTTTGGTGGTGATCTGTGAAGGGGGAAACTTGTCATTATCTGATTATCCTTTAGCCTCTTCAAAACACCAGGTCACCAAGGATGTCTCCCTTGGGCCTCACCTCCCTAAAGATAAAGAACCTTCCCATCGTGGTGACATTGGGTGAGATAGGTTCATGTTACGCCAGTTTGGCCCTCTATCTTCTATCCTTTCTTCCTAGCTACAAACTGTGCGATAAAAAGTCCCCATAAATATGTATTCACAAGCTCTAACCTTTCACTCTTATTTTCTCTTTCGACTCTAAGAAATATGACTCTCTTAAGTTTTCCATAAACACAATGCTCACAGAAATCCAAATCCATTTGTTTAAGATCTGGCAACAAATTTCTTTTTTGAAGTATCTGCATCCCATTCTCACTCATGTGTCCAAGCATATGATTCCATAGTGTTGTATCCACTCATGTAGAAGCTAAAGAGATAGAAGAGTCAGTATTACCAGTACATAAATACAATGTACCTACCCTCTCTCCTTTTCCTATCACCAATGAGCCTTTGGTTAACTTCCACACCTTATCTGTAAATATGGATATACAACCTTCACTTGTCAACTTTGTTGTTGAAATTATATATTTCCTTAGATCCATAACATGTCTTACCTCTTTAAACAACCATTGGTTTCCATCGATTTGGTTTATTTTTTCCTTTCCCATTCCAACAATTTTTCATGGTGCATCATCACCCAAATGAACTTGTCCAAATTCACCTTGAACATAATCTAGAAAATGTTTCCTATGGGCTGTGGAATGAAATGAAGCTCCTAAATCTACTACCCAAGACTCATAAATATTATCTACAGAAAGAATCAAAGAATCTTGTAACACATCACCTGTTACATTTGCTTCCTGATTTTTATCTTGTTGTCCATCTCTTTGTTTCTTTGGAGCTCTGTAGTATTTCTTCAGATGTCCTTTATTCCCACAATTCCAACACTCTATATTTCCAAATCTGGATTTGGATTTTCCCTTCCTATAATTCTCGCGGTTCCATGAGCCCTTTCATCTATCCTTTTTTATTCCCCCGTTCTCCATGTTTGATGCATTACCTGATGTCTCACTTGTGCTTTTATGTCGCATTTCCTCACTAAGGATAACACCAACAACATCATAAAATTTTAAAGTGTTTGAAATAGATACATAGTTACTTATAGCCATGACTAAGCCATTCCATCTTTCTGGCAATGAGCACAAGTTTAGAAGAGCCCTCGCCTCATCATCAAAGTCCACTTTTATAGAACTTAGTTTATTAGTAACCATATTAAATTCATTTAAATGATATGCAACAGACCCACCTTCTGACATCTTCATATTAAATAATATCTTCATTAGAAATACCTTATTGGGTGTCGAGGGTTTTTCATACAGTTTATCCAATGTGTCCATCGGCTCCTTCATTGTCTTTTCTTTCAAAATATTGAAAGCCATTGACGCTGCCAGGATCAGTCGTATCATTCCTATTGCCTTTCCGTCAAGAACCTTCGATTCTTCATCCTTCATGGTTGTCAACTTCTTTGTTATTCCACCCAATGGTAGGAATAGATCCTTCTGATATAAATAATCTTCCATCTACATCTTCCATAACTAGTAGTTTTGGCCATTAAATTTCTCGACCCTAAAATTTCCATCTTATGTCATTGATCCCACTCGAACCAAGAACCCTCTTTTCCTGCGAGTTACCTTTTTCTTTGATACCAGTTGTTAGAAAAATAAGATCGTGGAGAAATAAAATAAAACAAATGCAGAAATAAAATGCAAAAGATACACAATACAATAGACACACAAATATACGTGGTTCACCCAGTGTGGGCTACGTTCACCAGAGAAATTGTCAGGTCCTTCCTTTATTATTATTCATCAAATGAAGGGATACAACCTACAAGACACCCATTATAACTTCCTCTTCTTTCTCTCACAGTCTCCTCACTCATAATACAATATTCGTAATGATACATAGATGCAATACATTTCCCTCATAAAAGAGGGTTTCCTTCTAGGGAAAAAAATCCTAACATAACTTCTACTATCATAACTGCGACCTTATAATGAATGGTCCAGATTTACTATGAACTTACAATATACATTTACAAGGAAATTTTTCCTTCGAGGACTTCACCCCCAAACCCCCACTTTCCCCCGGACCCCACAGGGGGAATAACCCCCCCTGCACTCCCCCACGTGGAGGAGTGTACATTCTTCCAAGGTGTAAATTTTTCATGGGGTATAAACACAGCTGAAAACAAATACCTATGAATCATGAATATAATCAGGATCCACAACCAACACAACAGTGACCTCTTTCCCATGCCTTTTAGCTCAGCATCCATCATTTGTCCTCCCAAGATAGTTTTTTCATCTCACCTGTATCATACACACATGCAATATCTGTGAGATATTTTTTTCATAACAACTCCAATTAGAAATTATTCAAAACTATTTTTCCACATATTTCATTCCACTTATCCATTTTTCATATCTAAGCTCAGATCCCACAAATATGAGATTTTATTCTCATAATGTTTTTCCTCTCGCAACAACAACCATATGCCCTCCTCATGGAATTACACCATTTCCATACCCAAGACCATTTTTCCTACAATTTCTCAACCTTCATATATCCAAACAGATTGTTAGTGTCTTAGACACTTAACACCTGCATTACATGCCTAGAGTGGCTCACAAAGTGATTTCAAAATTGTATATAATAACAATTAAATCACCTCTATTTATCAATCATATGAAATAGAATGAGGGTATCATTATATAGCACACCAATATTTCCATAATGCAATCAAACATCATCAATAAAGTAATCCATTGTGTCAATACCCATGGCCACATCTACACAATGCATCCTTGCATTTCCTCCAAAATACCATGCATCTATGTTGGGTATTCCACCATGGTGAGTTGGAAACTCAACTTGCATCCCACCACATAGAAAATATTTATTGGAATTCATTTTCACAACAAGAGTATGTCTCATGTCTTGAGTTGATCATGACCTCAAAATCAGCATAACATAACATGAAATGAAATTTTTACTTAAATGCATTTATGCATTCATTCTTTAGTGGTAACCAAAGTGCTAACACTCATGACTATCCAATTATTCCCTTTACTATTTACACAACTCTTTTGGGATACTAGAAGGTTTTGCTTCCATAAGGGCGATCCAATAAATGTCCTTTTCTATACACATGCATTCCCTCAATGCACTTAACATATATGCTACTTATGAGCACAGTCTTTCATTCTTCCATGATTAACTAATGCAAACATGGAATATATTTTCAAGAATTCATTGCAAAGATTATAACCCATCTTTACCCATCATAGGTTTCCTCCTCTTTCATTCAATCTTTGTTTGTTGAATTATACCCTGCTTGGGTAAGAATTCCTTCAGAATGTTTTATATCTTGGTGATGTATTTATGATCCACTTTGTAACACAACCAATTCTTCTTAGATTACATGCTACTTTGGCATGATAAATGTTATACGTGTCTAACTACTAGAAACCTTTATGATATTACCTCATCAGTGGTGCTTCATGGGGAATCATAGGGTCCCTTCATCAATCCTTCAATCAACAACCTCTTATCTCTTCCCTCTACATGATTTTATCCACCATTGGCAATCGTCTCCTCAACAACTCCAATATTTCCTACACACAACAATCATAATCATAATTATATGAACGGTCATGCTAAATCATAATGTAAGTTCCCTAACACTTTTTAAACCAGGAAACATATTTAGATATGCCCTAGAATTTCTAAATGCACTCTACCTCATTATCTTTAAATTTTTGTTCATGAGTGAAACATAGACACATTCATATTTTTTACTTTTACACATCCCTCAGCATTCTTATGCATAAAATATTCACACATAACAACATATCAGTTTTCTCATCCTAGAGAAACATAGTAAACAGTAAGAGGGGATTAAAATCCTTTGCATAGGCTTTAATCAAGTTGTTATTCATTCAAAAACATGGACTGATTTGTTTGTATACACACTATACTTTCTTCTTTAAAACCATATATTTCTGCTAAACAAATCGGATTTTTAGAGTAAGAAAGGTGTCCTCCTCTCTCCATATTGTTTCTGTATTCTGCCCCTTTTTGGGCATGCCTACTCCATTTCCTCAAGTAGTTTCATTCAAATTCATATTGGCCTTTCCTCATTCATAGATTCCTCCTCCCCTGAATGAAACAACACACTAAATCACAAAGTTTATTTTATAAACAAGTGCACTATGAACATTAACCAAATAAAATCATAATTAATAATGTTTTTAACATATGTGTGTCTTCCACACATGAATGTCTTCAAAATGTAATCCGATATTCTTGTACTTATAGAATATTTCAGTCAATTGCCTAATTCCTATCAGTCATTAATTCCATGGACATGTTCTCTCAACAAGAACTTTACACAGTTCGTCCACATAGGACCATTTCAACATGCAACTTCTTGTTTTTCTCTCTATCAACATCCTGAAATGATATTCATTCAAAAGTTAGCATCAAATATGTCATTTCATTTTTTCACCTATAATTCCATAGGGTCCATGAGCATGCATTCACATGTTGTCCTCAACCATGTACCCAATTACATGCATCAACATTGTGCATGCATGTTTACATCTAACATACTTCCATAAGTTGCACATGCACATCTATTCAAAACTGAAATCAATCTAACTTTTCATTGCTCACAATCATTCCCATAATGTTTCTAAAGGAATAGTCACAATTATATTGACTTATTTAATAGAAACAAATCATTCTTTCTCACTTTCTCTTTTATCATTTCATACTATCCCTTTTTGAAGAATGGTGCACAACCTCTTCAAGCTAGTATTCAAACAAAACAAATCATACCTTTCAAAACATGGTCAGCTAGGTGATGATAATATTTCTCAAAACATAGCAATTACTAGTATTGATTTATGGTTAACTTATTCATGCATCCGTTCATACTAGGAATCCCATTAATGCATTCAAGCATGCCTTCAAGCATTCATACCCATAGATACCAGTATGCATGTGCATTACTTGCACATTTTTATGTCATTCATACATATTTATTTTAAATTAGTATCATTATGTCTAATAAGAACTTATACTCACTCTAATGACTAGCCTCATAGGCATATTTATGAATACATTTCCCTCTTTCATGTGGCAATAATTAGCAAGAGGTCACTCTTGCACACTTGCTATAAAAACACTTCATAAGTCAGGAATTAACTAGGTAATCAGGGTATTAGCCAATGCATAGCAAGTACTACTTCCTATTTTACTTAACCATTCATGCCTCAATCATTTTCAGTCATCAAACTTTCACTTGAGGAATCCTCACCTAGATTCCCTTTTATCATTTGAGTATATCATACCATACTTGTATGGCTATCATTCAGAATTGTATGTTACCTGATTCATTCGTGTCTTGGGAATTTTCATGCGCTCCTTTCCCAACTATAGATCAACACCTTGTTGTCCATAGTATTGTCTTCACAAGGTTGTATATAGCATCCCCAACATTGTCATCCATCTTGTCAACTTTTCTTGGTTATCAATCAACATCAATCATGGTTATTCATCATGAAATTTTATATTATTAGACTTCTTACTAAGTCTATATACATTTTATATGTGTTTTCATCATCATATGCAATTGCAACATATATTTATGCACCTAGCATTTCATTCTTTTTCCTATCAATGCATATGCATTCTATATTTCCATACTATAAATCAACAAAATCAAATAGTATTTTCAAAATTAAGAAAGAATAAAATATAAGGAGGTAAGTTGAGATATTCCCCCTTGTTATCAAGGCTGCATTGATTGGCCATATACTTCACCAGTCAACATCCTAACCATGGCCTTCATTGAGCTCCAATGGCATGCTCATTGCAGTCCTATCCAAATCTCTTTTTAACATAGACCTATCACCTCTGATATATGAACCAATTCTAGGGCCCATACATCCATTCTGGTCAAAAAATCTATTTACTTACTCTTAAATGGATAGCCAACAACAAACCTCCTCCATTAACATACCAAATGGACTGATCATATCATATCTCAATCAATTCCTTAATCACAAGGAGTTTGTTCATATAGGTCTTATCCTTTATATAAGAAATAATCGAGACTGCAAGAGGCTCTGCGAACCTATACCTATAGGAAGTATCCCAATTATTAGCAAGTTCATTCATTCTCTAGGACTCATACAGTCCTTGATGATGTAACTATTGTTCAATCTTCTGTTCATAGGCCATATGAACTCAATGACTCAGTCTTGTTCCAAAACCTATGCTTCTATTCCTTTCTTCAAACCTTGTAGGCTTAATTTTTTAATCCAGGGTTAAACAATCATGTTTGTGTGGTATATCTCTAGCCCATTTGGGTCTAATGCTTGAACCACTGCTCTGACCTCTCATTGGCTTTGCCAAACTTGGAGAAGTTTCCATAACCCTCCCATCAAATTCCTCATCTCTGGTGTATTTGGTTTCTTTCCATGCCAAGCTATTCATCATGGTGTCATTATCTTCATTGCATTATTTCTTCTAAGTTCCTTTTAATGGAAGGAAAATTCAGAAAGTGGTTAGTCTTGGATCTAGCATATGATTCTTATGACTTCTCTTTGGCCCATTCAAACCTAGAGTTTGAAATATTCTTTGATACCTCCCTATAACACACCCAACCCCTTAAACATCATTAGGGAGGTGGGATGTAAAAATTTCTTAGATATTTCCTCTAATACACATTTCTCAAGGATAACTCTAAACCTATGATGTCCCCTTCCACTTGATCTTGACAGAGGATGTCTTAGTATCCTATATGACTTCTGAAGGCTATAGTCAGAAAAGAAAAGGGAGACAAGGGGGTTTGTTTAATGTCACTTATCTAGGAGATGTTTTTTTCTAAAGTGACATTAAGTAAAAAGGTAAATTATTAATTACTTAAACATTAAAAGTGATTTCTAACATTTAAGTAAATATTAAAGGGGGAATAAGGTTCATGTTTGATTCGGTCAAAAAGGAGAAAGATATAGAAGGCTTGGAAGAAGACTAAAAGGAGGGGTAGAGCTTCACCTTGGCATTATGATTTGATAAATTATTTGGAGTGCTCTTGGAGACAAGGTTTTCATTGGGGTTTTGGAAAAACCCTTACATTCTTGGTTTGGTTTCATTGTTGCAACATCCACCCTAGCTAGATGAGAGGGGGATCCATCCAGGATTCCATTGGAGTTTCATCTTGAGGGTTCTTCTTTAGTTTATAGGTTGCAATGATATATTTGGGATATTTGTGGAGCTTCTTTGAGGGTCGATTCATCTTTTTTTGCAAGGTCATGGAACTAGGAGGTTGGTTGGGATTTATTGGAGGGTCGATCCATCTTTTTGATGTGCCATGGGGGAATTGTGAGGAATATGTGAGGCTTGGATTAGGTCCTGAGGCCTCTTGATCACACCGTGTGAGTTAGAGGAGGGTCATGGGACCCTTTTGCTGAGGTGTGAGGGTTTGGATAGGGTCATGGCCCATTTTTTTGAGCTGCAAGGGTTCAGGGAGAGGGATCAGAGCCCATTTGTTTTGTCATGGGTCTAGGAGGAGGGTCATGAGGAAAATATGAAGGTTTTAGAAGTCGTGTTCCATCTATTGACACTTGGAGATATGATTTTCCCTTGGAGAAACTTGACATTATCTTCTAGAGGAGGCATTGGCATGGTTACAAGTTCTAGTTTGATTTTGTGTGTTTCATTAGTGTTTTGCAGCTGTTATAAAAACCAATACATATTGTATTGTTGTTGGGGTTTCCATCCATAATAAAAATTCCTATATTGTCTCTTCTATTTCATGAGTAATTTGGATAAATGCAATATGTTTGACAAAATGTCCATTGTGAGAATTCGTGCAAATTTTTTGTAAAAAGTTGTTAATCATCACAATACATTGTATGCAAAGTAATTGACAAAATAAAAACTTAAAAATATAATATCCTAGCCTAGAAGGAATTGGGGATATTACAGTGGCATCAGAGTTGGTGATCTTTCCAACCTGTGATTACATGAGGTGTTGATGCTTAAAGGAAAAAAACATATCACTTATAAAAGAACGAGAGGGCATGGGGGAAAACCCATCCCAGGATAAGATTTATCATAGGAGGTAGAAGTAGAAGGAGTTGTGGGGGACCATAATGAGGATAGGACCTTACAAGTGTTAAAGACCATAGCTAATGGGAAACAACAAATATCCAATGGGAAGAAACAACTAACACAAATCCTAACATAGTTCGTTACAACAACTAGGAAAATCAAAACCATGGAGGTGCCAATGGGAACCATGCAGAGGGTAGAAAAAGAGGAGGTATGAATCCTGAAAAGGGTATAAATACCCATATTTCATCACAGAGTGTTCTACAAATAGGGAGTAGGAAAATACATAGGTTGGTATTACCACCATTCCTTGAGGAGAATCCTATAGGAGCGGCAAGGTCAGGTTGACGAGATCATCGCCTACTTCAAGGAGTATCAGACGTTAGGGAAGGATATATAGGTAGCTATTTATTACCACAACTACTACAACCTCAAGATGAGAAACATGCCTAGGATAGCACACAACCAATGTAACTTTGATTTTTTTGTAAGGTGGGGAAGTTGACTATCTCATCTCTTGGTAGATCTGACAAATGCATAGCCCGATCATGGCTACATAAGTTGGACACTTACTTCCAGTTTAACTTGATGATAGAGGTAGAGGAAATTAAATTTTCCACCCTACACTTGGATGGAGAAGCTCACGAGTGGTGGTACCATGGGCTAGTGACACTAGGTAATTCCAGCATCACATCATATGTGGATTTCACCCAAAGGTTGATGGATAGGTTTGCTAAGAAGGATACTGAGATCCACTTTAGGGAGTTGGTGAAATTGAGGTATATAGGTACACTAGAGGCACACATCACAGAGTTCCATAGGATGGCAGTCATGGTGACTGATATTTTTGAGTAGAGGTTGGGTGAAGGATTTTAGGACAATCACACTACATGACATTATCATGAGGACCCAAGATATGGATAACAAAGTATCCAATAAGGCAATAGTGAAACCCTTTATCCCATAGAAGATTCGGGTGATGAAGCCTCCCCAGAAGACATGGGCAGAGAAGGATAGGATGGATTAGGATACTCGAAGAGATTTGAGGAGGAAGAATTTTTTCTATAGTTGCAAAGAACCTTGGGATTTGGGTCACTAATATATGGGAAAATTTAAGGTACACTATATTGAGGTTATTTCTGATGAGGAGGATGATGGTGATGATTACACAACCCATGTATAGGGTAGTGGACAAAGCAGTGATGAGCTGCCACATCTTCAAATTACGAGGGTGTCAAAAGGGTGACCATTTCCACACTTTTAGGAGTCCCCGGGTATTATACATTTAGGATTAGAAGTATTTTGCAGGGGTAGAGAGTTACAACATTAATCGATGGTGGGGCCACCCACAACTTCATCGATGCAGCTCTTGTCTTTAGGAGACACATTCCCACCAAGGAATTTGAGGGGTTCAACATGGTAGTATCATATGGGTACAAAATGACGTGTACTCAGAGGATCATAGGATTGGATGTGACATTGGGAAACTATACGTTGACCGATGATTTTTATGTAGTGGACTTGGTGGAGACCAATGTGGTGTTAGGATTCCAGTGGTTTCACTCACTTGGAGATTTAAAAATGAATTATCATATAATGAGGATGGACTTCATAGAAATAAGGGTTTAGCGAGTTATTTTGAGAGGCATATAGATAGGATCTCCCGAGATTATGTCGAAAAAATGCATGAGGCCATATTTAGACATGGTGACGTGACTTGTGCAATGGAGTTCTTGATCACCATGCAGAATCCATTCCAGGACCTCCAACACTATCATGTGGAAATACAGGAGCTACTTGGGAAAAATGGTAAAGTGTTTGGGCTACCACCAGCAGGGAGACCACCTGATAGGGGATTTGATATTGTCATTGAGTTAGAGGAGGGGATAAATCATGTGATCACCACACCATATAGAAATCCAAAGAATTTTAAAGATGAGATAGAGAAGGCCATACAATATTTTTTGGAGATGGGGCACATCAAGCCTAGCTCTAGTCGCTTTGATTCTTCCATGGTACTGTTGAAGAAGAAGGATGGTATTATGAGGATGTGCATCGACTACATGGTGTTTAAAAACAAGACCATCAAGAACCAGTACCTGATACCTAGGATTAATGAGTTCATAGATTATTTTCATTGGGAGGTATACTTCTCTAAGATTAATCTTCGATAAGGGTACCATTAGATCCAGGTTAGAGAGGAGGACATCCAAAAAACAACATTCATATGTCACTACGGGCACTATCAGTTCCTAGTCATGCCTTTCGGGTTGACTAATGCACCAACCACATTTTAGTCGTGTATGAATTGTATCTTCAATAAGAAATTCAGGAAATTCTTATTGGTTTTATTTGATGATCTATTGATCTACCATAGGACTTGGGAGGATCATGTAAGGCATGTTGACGATATTCTTAGCATCATGGAGGAGAATGATTCTTAGCATCATGGAGGAGAATGACTATTTGACAAAGAGGAAAAGAATGATATTTGGATGACAGAGATTATCTATCTAAGGCATGTGAGCAGTATTGAGGGGGTAAAGGTGCATCAGGAGAAGATCTAGGTGATCTTATACTGGCCCAAACCCATATTACTTATAAAGTTGTGGGGGTTATTTAGGTTATGAAACTAATACATGCACTTTGTGAAAGTATTTTCACAACTAGGTGCACCATTGATGGATCTCACCAAGAATGGAGCATTCGAATGGTCAGAGGAGGCATACGAAGCATTTGACTGGATGAAGAAGGTAATGAGTACTTTCCCCATGTTAGCACTTCCATATTTCTCTCAATCATTTGTGTTGGAGTGTGATGCATACAGAGAAGGGATAGGAGCAGTGTTGATGCATAATCGACACCCCATAAATTTTGAGAGAAGGAATATGAGAGAGCCAAAAAGTCTCTACCCCATTTACGATAAGGAGATGTTGGCTATCATGCATGCATTGGTAAAGTTTAGATAGTACCTTGTTGGAGGACACTTTGTGGTAAGGACCGACCACAACAACTTGAGGTACTTATTGGAGCAGAAGGACTTGAGAGAGAGGCTGTAGAAATGGGGGAGGAAGGTACATGAATATGAATTCTACATTGAGTATGTGAAAGGAAAGAATAATGTAGTTGTTGATTCCCTTTCCAGGAGAACTGCAACCTTTTCCATGACAGAAATATCAGCATATTGAAATTCCATTCTCTTGGTAGATTATTCCAAGAATAATTTCTCTTCTAAGCTTATGGAAGTCATTGTTCAAGATGATAGGTACAGGGTAGTGGATGACATCATATACTACAAGTATAAGATCTACCTTCTCCCTAAGTCCACACTCAAGGATAATATCCTAAAAGTCATACATGATGCACCATTGACAGGAACCCAGGGTACTTTAATACTTACAGTAAGGTGAGGGAGAGATTCTCTTAGAAGTGTCTCAAGGAGGATGTACTACAGTATGTCAGGGAGTGCATTAATTGTCAGCAGAACAAGTCGGATATTACACATCCTATAGGCCTACTGCAGCCATTAGCTATTCTAGAGCAGAAATGGGAGAGCATTTCCATGGACTTCATTATAGGGTTGCCAAAGGTACAGGGTAGGGATTGTATTTATGTAGTGGTTGAAATATTGACCAAGTATGTGCACTTGTTTACCGTTACTTCATAGTATAGTGCATATTAGGTGGAGGACATGTTCTTCAAGGAGGTGTTCAGACTGCATGGTCTTCTGAGATACATAGTCAATGACCGAGACAACAGGTTTCTTGACGAATTCTAGTAGGATTTGTTTAGGTTATCATGGATAGAGTTGACACCTAGTACCAACTATCACCCTCATACAAATGGGAAGAAAAATATAGTGAACAACTAGATTGAGGGATACCTACAGAACTATGTATCAAGATAACATAGGGCTTGGATAAAGTGGTTTCATCTTGGGGAGCATTTCTATAATACCACTTATCACATGTATATCGAGTTGTGTCCATTTATAGCATTATATGGATACAATGCTCCATCATTCATAGATTTGGAATTCGGGGAGATAAGGAACCCCAAGGCCAAATATTGTTTGCAAGATAGCCAAGACATATTGACATTCATGAAGGAGAATCTACAAGTCACCCAGAATCAGTAAAATATGTATGAAAACAGGCACAAGGATGAGTGCATCTTTGAGGTTGGGGATCTAGTCTTTCTTAGGTTTCGTCCTTATAGACAGTCCTCACTAAAGAAGAGTGGTGCATAGAAGTTGAATCATTGATTCTATGGGCCATATAGGGTGATCAGGAGAGTGAGAAAGGTGGAAAATGAGTTGGATTTTCTAGAGGATAGTAGGATCCATAACATATTCCATGTATCTTGCCTCAAGAAGGCATTGGGATAGTAGGTCACCACTTCAACAGATCTTCCTCCACTGGATAAGGAGGGTTAGTTGGTTCTGACTCCAGAGATGATTATTGATGTCAGAGAGAGGAGGTTTAGGGGCATATTCATTCGAGAGTACCTGATCATATGAAGATGTTTTCCCGCAGAGGATGCCACTAGGGAGGGAGAGTAGATATTACAACATCCTAGTTTAGAGTTTCTTGGGGACAAACAATATCAAGAAGGGAAGACTGTGACGTCCCCTTCCACTTGATCGAGATGGAGGATGACTTAGTAGCCTATACGACTCACGTAAGCTATAGTTAGAAAATAAAAGGGAGTCAAGGGGGTTTATTTAATGTCACTTAGTTAGGATATGTCATGTTCTAAATTGAAATTAAGAAAAAGAGTAAATTATTAATTACTTAAACATTAAAAGAGACTTTTAATGCTTAAGAAAATATTAAAGATGGAATAAGGGTAATGTTTGATTCAGTCAAAAAGGAGAAAGATCTAGAAGGCTTGGAAGAGGAATAAAAGGAGGGGTAGCACGTCACTTTGGAATTATTATTTGACCTCTATTTTGGAGTGCTCTTGGAGCCAATATTTTCATTGGGGTTTTGGAAAAACCCTTCCATTGTTGGTTTGGTTTCGATGGTGCAACATCCACCCTTACTATACAAGAGGGGGATCCATCCACGATTTCCATTAGAGATTCATCTTTTTGGTTCTTCTTCATTTTATAAGTTGCAGTAATATATTTAGGATATTTTTGGAGCTTCCTTAAGGGTTGATTCATCTTTCTTTGCAGGTTCATGGAACTAGGAGGTTGGCTGGGATTTATTGGAGGGTTGATCCCTCTCTTTTTTGTGATGTGGGGTCATTGTGAGGAATCCATCAGGCTTGGATCATGTTGTGAGTCCTTTTGAGTAGGTCACACGAGTTATAGGAGGTTCACAGGCCCCTTTTGCTGAGGTGTGGGGATTTGGAGAGGGTTTTATCCCATTTGTTTGAGTCGCAGGGGTTCAGGGAGAGGGATATGAGCCCATTTTTTGAGTTGCAGGTTTAGGAGGAGGGTCATGAGGAAACATTGCATATTCATGGGGTTTTAGAGGTCTTAGGACATATATTAACACTTAGACATATGATTTTCCCTTGGAGAAACTTGATATTATCTTCTAGATGAGGCATTGGCATGGTTACAGGTTTTGGTTTGATTTTGTGTGTGTTTCATTAGTGTTTTGTAGCTATTATAACAACCAATAAATATTTTATTGGTGTTGGAGCTTCCATCCATAATAAAAAATCACTATATTTTCTCTTCTACTTCATGAGTAATTTGGATGAATTCAATATGTTTGACAAAATTTCCATTGTGAGAAGTCACACAAATTATTTGTAAAATGTTGTTAATCAGCCCAAGACATTGTATGAAAAGTAATTGACAAAAACACAACTTAAAAATATAATATACTATCCTAGAAGGAATTGGGGATATTACAAAATCTAGTCCCAAGATCAAACTCCATTTTGTTCCTTAAGAACTTTCTAACGACTGTAATTGAACTTTGGGAAAAAAGTTATGGCCCTTCAAATAATTATGGAATTTACATTTATGATGATGTCAATGTTTCCACGTGGACCTTCTCCACATGAACCATATGACATCACCATTCCATTAGACATCCTCGAGGACCTAATATCTCACATGTTGGTTGATATGGATCCTCTCTTTTTATCCATAGCTAGGTTTCATACCTCATTAGGCACACAGAGTCAGATATCCATAATTTCCAATCGTCTAGATATTCACTTGTTGGATGTGTTGGCATGTTTACAGGAAGAGTGTACTTTTCATTGATGGAAAGAACAGTAGCGACGAAGATGAGCAAGCTCAGAAGAGATAGCACTTTCTAGAAGTGAAAACGAGGTCCAAGAGACGGACCTGCAGGAGGAGCAAAGGTCGAGACCTTTGAACACTTAGAAAACATTCTAAGTCAGAGAGATCAGAATCTCAGGAGAGAGGGAGATAGTGACCGTTGGATCACACCATAGAGGACCAAAAGTCATCTGATCGAAATAAGGTGCACGAGCCTTAAATATTTTTGCACACAAGAGAGAGGAATTACCAAAGTTCTGAAGTCCCGAAGTAGTTTGGGATTGTCCATCATCAAGGAGGACAAGTGGCATAAGATCCACAATTATGAAAGTTCGTGGATCAAAAGGAGGTGAAATATTCGAAGTAATTTGAGACCATTCATCACCAGGAGGATAATTTGGTTTGTTGATCATTGGGGGAGTACGTGTCAGCTGATCTGAGATTCCGGAGAAATATCAGTTCAAGAATTTCCAATTGAGAATTGAAATTCACGAATCCTGGAGAGCCGGAGAGCCAGAGTAAATTTCAACCATCATATCCAAAGGGATATGTGGCGAAGGATCATGAACTCTGTAGAAATCACTTCGAGAGTTTTCAGTTGATATCTGAAACTCCCGAAGCCCAGAGAGCTGAAGTAAATCTCGATCGTCCAATCATCCGAAATAGATCTTAGTCATCATATCGTCCGGAGTAAATCTCAAGCGTCGGATCGTCTGAAGTGGATCTGGGTCATCTGATCCAGAAGAGACGTGGCGTAAATCTGTGGATTTCGGATAAATGTCTGAAGTAAGCCTCAATCGTTCGATTCAAGGGGAAATGCATCGTTAGATCGTGGACTTTGGGTGAAATGCTCAGGGAGCAAGTGAGTGTAGAGGAGTTGAATATCCCGAAGGTAGAACTCCCGAAGTGAACAAGGACCATTGATTTGAGGAGGACACATGGTAGGAATATGTGGACTCCGACCAAAAGTGTTCTGGGAGTGTGTGAAGGTTGAGAATTGAAATCGCTGAAGCTCGGAGTAGCGAAGAAAATCTCGATCATTGATCGAGAAAGGGGACACAGGACCGTTGATCTAGTTGAGATGAAAAATCCTCGAAGTAGAGGCAGAGCCCTCGATTGAGAAGGACAGGTGTTCGCAGATCATCGACTCTGGAATATATACGTATGGAGGGAAGAAAGGTTTGAGAGTTGAAACTCCAGGAGCCCGGATCACAAAGTAAATCACAGTCGTTGATTTAGGAAGGTTAGATATGATCCATAGAACTTGAAAGGATATATCTAAACAATTAGTTCAGGAGCATCGTCAATATCATGAGATCTACAGTCCCATCGCATTGCGGGGTCAGAACATGCTCGGGTATTAATTTTTCGTGAGCAGGCTGCAATCAAAACCATGGTATCGCCAAAGGCATACGTGGAGCTATGTAGTGAATTGCAGGGTGAAAAGAGGAATTCCCTCAAACCACCTTTGGTCACGCCTACAATCACGTGGTCACATGAGAGCATCGTCCAAGGTCACATCAGTGGAAGATTGAGGAAGGATATAGAACTGCTAGGCTCTACATCAGAGTTTGTGCATTGAAAATTCAAAAAGAATCTGCATGTATAATCCAATGACACTGATCAAATCGAATTTGATCGAAGGGGTTTTGTTTCATCTCGTGATTTCTTGATCAATTACGATTCAGTTACACTAACTGAATCATTGTTCCTAAGCGGTTGAATAATTGTTCTTAAGCATTGCAATCATGATTCCTGATTGTTTTTTAGATTCCCGACTTGAGCGTTAGAGATGCGGAGTGTAAAGGATGATGAGAGTAGGAATAAAAGAAAAATGTCGTGACATAGAGAGGTTGTTGTTTCTCTGTAAAAAGTAGTCGAACTGTAAGCAATGAATATCACAACATGAACTGAGGGAGAAAATGAAGAGATGAAGAACATAAGCTGGACAGAGCATAAATGGTGAAAACAGCAAACTATGCGAGAACTTAAGTGAAAGAATATGCGAGCAAGAAGACATTGATGCAAGTAGATCATACCAGTGTAGTAGAACAATGATGAGACTGGTAAGCCATTGATGAATACTGCATCACTGTAATAAATTTCAGCAAGCAAATATTTATATCACAGGGTGGTAGGGTGGTGCTAGGGAGGATTGTTGTCCTTAGAGTTTCAAGTGGGTGCTTGAACATAGGGAGTTGTAGCTTCCATTTGGTTGCAGCAAGAAAAAACAGAGTGGTAGGGTGGTGCAAGGGAGAACCATTGTTATATGTTATACAGGTTGGTGCATGTGTGACTATAAGTTGGTTCTTCCATCCAGTTGGTGTTGGAACACTCATGGAGTTGGTGCTTCCTTCTAGTGGGTGCTAGAGAAACCAGAGGGTTGGTGCTCTCTACAAGTTGCATCTTGTTAAAGAAGAGGTTGTAGCCTCATTTTGAGTTGGTCCTCAAATATTGATGATGTACAAAACTTAAAATACTTCCTATCATTCTAAGAAGAAGAGGTTTTCTCCCTTTATGGGTTTCCTCATAAATATTTGTCTCTGTGTATATCATATGTGTGACTGATATTTATTATTTTTGTTGTTCATGAATTGCATAATCTTGATGATCACTTGGATAACATTAATAATATTTCAATAGGCATAAAATTGTTTAAGCACAGTAACAACCGATTCACCCCCCCCCTCTCAGTGGTCTTAGTATTTCCAACAATTGGTATCGGAGCGGGTTCCTTTTAGCTAAAGGTAGATCAGTAAGCTTAAACATGACAAGTCCTGAAGGAAATTCAACCAATAAGCCTCCTTTGTTTGATGCAACAAATTTTTCTTTCTGGAAGGTTAGAATGAGAACATACATTATGGCCTTAGGTGATGATGTTTGGGATGTTGTAGAGACTGGATATACAAAACCTGTTGTGATAGCTTCCAAAGATGATAAGTTATAATTTAGCTTCAATGCAAAGGAAATGAATGCTATCTTGAGTGGGCTTGTTGAAGCTGAATTTGTAAAAGTAATGCATCTTTATTCTACCAAAGAGATGTGGGATAAACTCAATAGCAGTTATGAAGGAAATGAGAAAGGAAAATATGCCAAACTTCAGACATATAGATTAAAATTTGAAAAACTAAAGACGAATGAGGATGAAAAAGTTAATAAATATTTATTAAGAATTCAGGATCTTGTGAATTCCATGAAGGGTCTTGGTGAGAAGATTGAAGACGCATTTTTAGTTCAGAAGATTTTAAGATCTCTACCTAATAGATATAATCCAAAAGTTTCTGCAATAGAAGAACTGAATGATCTTAATATTTTTTCTATTGATCAACTTCTAGGAACTCTAACTGCTTATGAAATGAGTATTAGTAAAGATAAACCCACCTCTAGAGAAGCATCATTTAAAGAAGATAAGAATGAGGATTTTGAGCCTGATGAAATTGAAGCAAAATTTGTGAGAATACTAAAGAAAGGATCAGGCAAGTACCAAGGCAATTTTCCCTTCAAATGTTTTAACTATGTAAATATATGTTAGTTTTCATCTAAGTTTCCACACAAGAAGAAGGACCAAAACTCTGAAGGTGAAGAGAAGTACAAATCCAAGAGATTTGGTAAAAATAAAATTTTATGTGTAAACAATTACGACTCTTCAAGAGACACAGATAGTGATTTTTCTTGTGAAGATAAGGTTAATGACTTTATTCTTATGGAAAAAGAGGATTATGATAATAAAAGAACAAGAAGTGATGTTAATGATGAATAATTTGTGGTTGACTTGGAAGGAGAACTGATCAATTCCCTAGAAGAAATTGCTACACTTAGATTTAAGAAGAAAGAGAAAAAACAATTGTTGATACAGTTCGAGAAAGACAGTAAAAAACCTAATGAAGACTTTTCCCTACTAAAAGTGGAATTAGAAGAGGAAAAGAAAATAGAGGACATTCTGAAACAACAGTTATCAGAGAAGAAGGAAAGATGTGAAGCCTTGGAAGAAGAGGTAGTAAAAACCAGAAAAGAGATGGAGAAGTTTAAAGCATTGTATCTCCAAAATATTCCAAGCATTAAAGCCTCAACATAACTAAATGACATTCTGAGAAAAAAAACATCTCCTTTGTTGAATATTGGTTTAGGCTATGTAAGTGGTTCAAGCATCAAAGAGCCAGTAAAGATGATCAAGTTCCAAGTCAGCAGACAATCAAACCATGTGAGTACTTTGCCACCAAAATCTAATAAAGACAAGATGATCCCTGTTCAAAAACAAAGATATCAAAAGATGGAGAAAAAAATGCCAAGAAGAAGTACATCCTTTAGGTACCAAAATTTATTCCATGGTTACTATTTTTACTTCTCTAATTTTGGTCATAAGATTGCAAATTGTCAAATTAAGTTTAGAGACATGCAACTGAGGAGATCAAAAAATAAATAATCTTTGCAACATAGAACTAAACAGACAATGAGTAGAAAAAGTTTCACAATCACTTTGACCTATTGAACAATGAGCTCGAATTCTATAACTGTCATAACTTCAGCCACAAAGATGCAAACTGTCATCTGAAGAATTACAAAGCAAATCCAAGGATAAAACCTTTAGCTAGAAATGCCAACACATGGAAAAAGAAAGATAGTGAAAAATGTGCTCTAGTACTTTGAGCTCAAAGACAAAAGAACCCCTGGTATATTGACAGTGTACATTCTAAACACATGACTAGAGACAAAAGTAATTTTATGTCTTTAAGTGAAAAAAAATCGGGAAATGTAACCTTTGGAAATGATGCACCAGGAAAAATCAAAGGTAAAGGAATGGTAAGTCTAAGTAATGGAAAAGAGAAAGCTCAATATGTGTTGTTTGTATATGGTCTGAAACATAATTTTCTTAGTCATTCAAGTTTGTGACAGAGGATGTAAAGTTGTTTTCACTTATAAAGGTTGTAAAATATAATCTGTGAATTCAGGACAGTTGATTGCAAAAGGCATAAGAATAGAAAACAATGCCTATGTTTTGAAAGAATAAAAAGAAGAATGTCACTTAATAAAATATGATGAAAGTTGGTTATGGAATAGGAGACTTGGACACCTAAATTTTGATCATCTAATCAAACTTAGAAACAGTGGGGCGGTAAAAGATCTTCCAAAAATATCAAAGCCATATGATTCTATATGAAAACCTTGCCAAATAGGAAAGCTAACTCGGACACAGTTTAAACCTAATAACTTTTCATCAACAGAGAAACCTCTTCAGTTAGTACATATGGATTTATGTGGAACATCAAGGAAGGAAGGTATAGGAAAAGAAAATTACTTCATGTTGATTATTGATGATTATTCTAGACTTACATGGGTTTCCTTTCTGAAAGAAAAATATGAAGCATTTGAAAATCTCAAAGTGTTTAAGGCTCTGACTGAGAATCAAACAAGAAAAATATTGAAGGCAGTAAGGTCTGATAGAGGAGGAGAGTTTAGTTCAATGGAATTCAAATAGTTTTGTGATAAACATGGGATCAAAAGAGAGTATAATATTCCAAGGACTCCACAGCAAAATGGAGTAGTTGAGAGACATAATAGATCAGTTCTACAGATGGCAAGATCAATGATGAATGAAAGGAATATTGCTCAGAAATATTGGATAGAAGCAATTCATACAGTTGTACATATTCTTAACAAAGCTCATCTCATGCCACAAAGTGAAAAGACTCCTTATGAACTAAGGTTTGGAAGACCTGCTTCAATCAAGCATTTTAAAGACTTTGGGAGTAAGTGATATATCAAGAACAATGATGAAAATATTGGAAAATATGATGATAGGGTTGATGAAGGTATCTTATTAGGATATGCTACAAACAATAAAGGATACAGATGTTATAATAAGAGGCTTCATAAATTGGTTGATTGTATTGACATAAAAGTTGGTGAAGAAATCCCGATATGAGATGTAAGCAGTGTTGAATCAACAACAGAGGATATAGTTGAAGTTGAAGATGAAAAGGTCCAAGAATCATAAAGAGAAGAATCTGGGTCAGATGAATATACAAATACTCAAGCAGACTCAAATCAGCAGACAACATCAAATCCTCCCTCCAGAATTACTCAAAAGAATCATCCTGCGAGTCAGATAATTGGTGAGAAATGCAAAGGTGTGCAAACCAGGAGAAGGATAATCAAGGACATTGAGCAATCACATATAGCCTTCATATACATGGTGGAACCCAAGAACTTTAATGAAGACAGTAAAGATGTAAATTGGTTAAAATCAATGAATGAGGAACTAGATCAAATTGAGAAGAACAATACTTGGGAGCTTGTTCCTAGACCTGTAGATAAGAATGTAATTGGCACCAAATGGGTGTTTAAGAATAAAATGAATGAAAAAGGAAAAAATGTTAGGAATAAATATAGATTGGTCTGTAAGGGGTATGCACAAGTTGAGGGATGGTATTTTGATGAAACCTTTGCACTAGTGGCAAGATTGGAAGCCATCAGAATATTTCTTGCCTATGCATGTCATAATAACTTTAAAGTATATCAGATGGATGTTAAGTCATCATTTATTAATGGATATATAGAATAAGATGTATATGTGGAGAAACCTGAAGGATTTTCACTGACAGATAATCCTGACTATGTTGGTAAGTTGAAAAAGGAATTATATGGACTGAAACATGTACCACGAGCCTGGTATTATAAACTGGACAAATTTCTACAGGGCAAAGGGTTCAAGAAAGGTATTGTTGACAGTAATCTATACATTAAGTCTAAAGGTGATGATTTATTAGTTGTTTTGGTTTATGTAGATGACATTATTTTTGGATGTACCAATGACCCTTCAGTTCAGTGGTTTGCTAATTCTATGCAAACTGAGTTTGAGATGTCCTTGATAGGAGAACTATCATATTTTCTTGGTTTACAAATTAATCAGATTTCTACAGGGCTATCTTTCTCTCAAGAAAAGTATTTGAAAGAGATGTTGAAGAAGTTTTAGATGGAAGATTCCTCTCCTGTTAGTACACCTATGGTGGTTGTTTGCAAGCTCAGTAAATATAATATTTCACCTGATGTTGATCAAAGAACATATCGATCAATGATAGGCAGTCTTCTGTATAGCACATCATCTCGTCCTGATATAATGCAAGCTATTGGAATGGTAGGTCATTATCATTCTGCTCCTCAACAAAGTCATTTAGCAACTGTCAATAGGATATTCAAATATTTGAAGGGTACAATGAATTATGGTCTATGGTATCCCATAAATCAGAATTTTCAATTAACTGCATATTCAGATGTTGATTGGGCAAACTGTTTAGATGAGAGAAAGAGAAGCAGTGGAGGTGAATTCTTCTTAGGTGATTCGTTAGTAGCATGGCTTAGTAAGAAGTAGTTATCTATTTCATTATCAACTACAGAGGAAGAGTAAATTTTTGTTGCTACTTGCTACACTCAGATCTTATGGATGATACAAACTCTTGTAGATTTGAAGGTAAATTATACTGATCCCATTCCACATCACTGTGATAACACCAATGCCATTAGTGTCTCGAAGAATCTCGTTCTCCATTCAAATACTAATCATATACCAATAAAGTATCATTTTCTCAAAGAGAAGGTTAAAAACAGAGTTGTTCGGCTGAATTATATTCCTTCCATAGAACAGATAGCTAATATCTTCACTAAACCGCTTGTAATAGCTCAGTTTGAGTGTCTATGCCATAAGTTGGGCATGACCCTATTATCAAGTTAAAAACATCCATCTGATCAGGGGGAGAGTGCTCATATTATATCTAATCAGGGGGAGAATTCTTATTGTATCTATGATCATGGGGAGAACAGAGTCACTCTCAGTTTTATTTGACATTGATGTCAAAGGGGGAGAAAAGGTGTGGTCTGGATGCTATAGTTGGAGGTCTAAGAAGAATAGTGCAGCCTTTCAAGGCTTCCATCAATGCCAAAGGGGGATATTGTTGGCATGTTTACAGGAAGAGTGTGTGTGTCATTGATGGCAAGAACAACAACAACGAAGAAGAGAAAGCTCAAAAGAGATAGCACTTTCCAGAAGTGCAGATGAGGTCCAAGAGACGGACTTGCAGGAGGAGCAAAGGTCGATACCTTTGAACACTTAGAAAACCTTCTAAGTCAGAGAGATCAGAAGCTCGGGAGAGAGGGCGACAGTGACCATTGGATCACAGCATAGAGAACCAACAACCATCTGATCAAAACAAGGTGCATGAGCCTTAACGCTTTGTGCACGCAGGAGAAAGGACTCACCAAAGTTTCGAAGTCCCGAAGTATTTTGGGACTGTCCATCGTCAAGGAGGACAGGTGGCATAATATCCATAACTCTGGAAGTTCGTGGATCAAAAGGAGGTGAAATAGTCGAATTGATCTGAGACCATTCATCACCAAGAGGAGAATCTAGTTCGTTGATCATCGGGGGAGTACGTGTCAGCTGATCTGAGATTTCAGAGAAATCTCACTTCAAGAATTTCCAGTTTAGAATTGAAATTCCCAAATCTTGGAGAGCCGGAGTAAATTTCAATCGTCAGATCTAGAGGGATACATGGCGATGGATCATGAACTCTGGATAAATAAATTAGAGAATTTTCAACTAAGATCTGAAACTCTCGAAGCCCGGAGAGCTGGAGATCCAAAGTAAATCTCGATCGCCCAATCATCGGAAATAGATCTCAGTCGTAAGATCATCCAAAGTAAATCTCAAGCATGGGTCGTCTGATCGAGAAGAGACATGGTGTAAATCTATGGATTTTGGGTAAAGGCTCGAAGTAAGCCTCAACTATATGATTCAAGGGGACACGCGTCATTAGATTGTGGAATCTGGGTGAAACACTATAGGAGCAAGTGAGTGTAGAGGAGTTGAATCTCCCGAAGGATGAAGTCCCGAAGCGAATGAGGATCGTTGTTTTGAGGAGGACACATGGCAAGAATCTATGGACTCCAGCTAAAAGTGTTCTGGGAGAGTGTGAAGGTTGAGAATTGAAATCATCGAAGCATGGAGTGACAAAGAAGATTGCAATCGTTGATCAAGAAAGGGGACATAGAACCGTTGATCTAGTTTAGAGGAAAAATCTCCGAAGTAGAGGCAAAGTCGTTGATTGAGAAGGACAGGTGACTGCGGATCATCGAATCTAGAAGATTGGCATACATAGGAAAGAAGGGTTTGAGAGATGAAACTCATAGAGCCCGTATCATGAAGTAAATCACAATCGTTGATTTAGGAAGGTTATATCTGATCCATAGAACTTGAAAGGACAGATCTGAACCGTCAGTTCAGGAGCACCATCAAGATCGTGAGATCGATGGTCTTGTCGCATTGCAGCGTCAGAACATGCTCGGGTCTTGATTTTTCGAGTGGGCCGCAATCAAAACCACAGTATCACCAAAGACATAAGTGGAGCTTTGTAGTGAATTGCGGGGCGAAAAGTGGATTTCCCTCAAACCACCTTTGGTCGCGCCCACAATCACGTGGTCACATGAGAGAATCACCCAAGGTCACATCAACAGAATATTGAGGAAAGAGCTAGAGCTTATAGGCTCCACATCGTAGGTTACGCATTGAAAATTCAAAAATCATCTATGTGTATTATCCAATGACGTTGATCAAACTGAATCTGATCAAAGGGTTTCTGTTTCATCTCATAATTTCTTGATCAATTATGACTCAATTACACTAACTGAATCATTTTTCCTAAGAGGTTGAATCATTGTTCCTGAACATTGGAATCATGATTCCTAAGCGTTTTTTAGATTCCCGAATTGAGTGTTGGAGATGTGGAGTGTAACGGATGATGAGAGCAGGAATAAAAGAAAAATGTCATGACAAAGAGAGGTTGTTGTTTCTCTGTAAAAAGTAGTTGAACTATAAGCAATGAAGATCATAGCATGAACTAAGGGAGAAAATGCAGAGATGAAGAACATAAGATGGACAGAGAAGAAATGGTAAAAACAACAGACTGTACAAGAAATTAAGCGCAAGAAGATGCGAGCAGGAAAACATTGATGCAAGTAGAGAAGACCAGTGTAGCAAAACAATGATGAGAGTGGTAAGCCATTGATAAATATTGTATCACTGTAATAAATTTTAGAAAGAAAAGATTTATATCGCAGGGTGGTAGGGTGGTACTAGGAAGGATTGTTGTCCTCAGAGTTTCAAGTGGTTGCTTGAACATTGGGAGTTCTAGCTTCCATCGGGTTGCAACCAGAAAAACCAGGGTGGTAGCGTGGTGAAAGGGAGAACCATTATTCTCTGGTATACAGGTTGGTGCCTGTGTGACTGGAAATTGGTGCTTCCATCCAGTTGGTGTTGGAACACTCAGGGAGTTGGTGCTTCCTTCTAGTGGGTGCTAGAGAAACCAGAGGGTTGGTGCTCTCTACAAGTTGCATCTTGTTAAAGAAGAGGTTGTAGCCTCATTTTGAGTTGGTTCTCAAAGATTGATGATGTACAGAACTTAAAAGACTGCCTATCATTCTAAGAAGAATATGTTTTCTCCCTTTATGGATTTCCTCATGAATATATTTCTCTGTGTATATCATATGTGTGATTGATATTTATTATTTATGATGTTCATGACTTGCATAATATTGATGATCACTTGGAGAACATTAATAATATTTCAATAGGCATAAAATTGTTTAAGCACATTAACAACTGATTCACCCCCCCCCTCCTCTCAATTGTCTTAGTATTTCCAACAAGATTTTATGGGATGGCCCAACAAATATCTATTCATCATCAGCCCTTCTAGTAAACCATAAGGTTACACCACAAATAGAGTGCACAACACAATCTCACCCGATATGGCTTGTGGGTGACTAAAGGATGCAGATGTTTGCAGTCATGGAAGGGATTGGGGATGTTCCTTTTACTTCTAATTTAACATGCATTCTATCATAGCATTCATCATATCTATTATTTTATCCATTCAATAACATTCATTCTACATGATTACTCTAGTGCACGCTAATAATAAACTCTAACATATGCATTCATTTAGCCATTCATTCATCATAAATCATATAAAATCAACACAACACACATAGAAACACCATTTTACCATGGTTCACCCCCCCTAGGCTACGTCCACAAAGATATTTTGCTTCTTATTTAGTATTCATCAAAATATTTCTTTCTCTCCACACATTACATCATAGTGTTAATACTGGTGAGGTTGAAAAACGTCGCACCAAGCTCCAGAGCTTGTGACCTGACCCTCAACTACATCTCAAAACTAACTCCATATGATATCTGTAGCTCTCAAAAAAAAAATACTTCGACTTGGAACTCAACAAGTGCTCCAAAAGTACTTCACTCATGAAAAAGTGATAATGAACTACTATCTCTTATTTTCCTCATACATCATCTATCTATACAAAAAGGTGGGTAAAAACCCTTACATAATGACTCAAAACCCTAAATTCCAAGTGGACTCCACTTGCTCACATTCTAACTGTCTTTCGCTTGGTTGGTCTTCGATCCAACTGTTCCTTTCTTTGACTCTTCACTGATATTCCTTCTTTCCTAGTGCATTGCTTCCTTTTCCCTTCTTTCACATTGCTTTCACTTTTTTCCTAGCGTGATGCTTCATTTTCCCTCATGTCTTGTTGATTTCCCTTCTTTCCTAGCATGCGTTGCTTCCTTGGTCCATTCCTTAGCTCTTATCCTCGTTTATTGTGCTTAACCCCAAAATTTCATTCTCCAATAGGCCCCCAACACTAACTTGTGGCTCATCTCGAGCCACTCAGGAAGTGTGTTCCTCCTGTACAGATCTCTCGAATACTGGAACTTATTTTATAGTTCATCCACTTGTTTCTTTTCCTGTGCACTTTTCTCTATCAAGGTCTCCACCACCTGCACTATTATGTTCTCTTCCAGCACTTTAATTCTCTCTGATTTTGCATGTTCTAGTCTTCATTTTCATGTATCCAACTCTGTGATCATTCTCTCTGCTTTCTCCTAAAGTGGCTCCAACTGAGCATGTCTTGTCTATTTTTCCCCTTAGATTATATTCACTTCTACTTGCAGGTTTTTCATTTCCTGCGCGACCTTCATCCTCTCAGATATGGACATTGTCTTATGCCTTTTCTTTTAATCCTTTATTGAGCCATTTATCTTCTCTTCCCTTTGATCCAATTGTTGGATCCTTTCATCTTCTTCCAGGCTTGTCCATATTTGTGTGGTTCTTTCATAGAGTTATGCTACTTCTTTTATTTCCAGCACAATCCTATCTATGTGTTTTGTTTCTTGTTGCTTCCTTTATGATCTAACTCATGGAGGTGTGGTTAGTGTCATCTTCCCAATCAATTCAACTATCTCATTTTTGTATCCTTCCATCCTCTATGCTATCCTCTTTAGATTTTGTTTTGCGTTGAGTTCTCCTTCTAGTGCGATATCTGGGATCATCTGGAAGACTTCCTCAAGCCTTTTCTTGATTTTGTCTACGCGTTGTTTCTCCTCCTCTCGTTCTATCCACACTTCTATAAGAACTGTCTCTAGCACCTCCTTGGATTCCTTGGATATCTCCAGGTTTGTTACATCTGTCCTAGCCCTAGACTGTACTTCTTGTGAAATACTGACATGTAACTAATAGAGCAATTGTTTTGGTATCTTAGCCAATACCAATTCTTTTTGTTCCACTTCCTTGACCTACTTCTACGCCATTTCTTCATCCATTTGCAGCATGTCTTTAGGGAGGCTAAATATTTCGCTTGCCAATGACATTATATTTATTGTCTCCTCCTCACTCTACACTGACATATCCTATTCTTGCGTTGTTTGTTTTTTTGTGTTTCTCCTTTGTGTTGTGCCTTAGTGAATCGTATTTTCTCCAAGACCTACTTGACCTCTGTCAATTCTTGCATTATCCTTTCTCTTTGTTTTTCTACTTCGGCATATGCGTCTGCAGTGTTGTCTTGTACTTTCTCCACGACTAATTATGCATCATATTCCGTTATGGTTTATTGGGGGATCTCCTTGTGCACATTCATTTTCTTGCACACCCCTCTTGATTGTAACATAGTTCTCTTGGGTTCCCTTGACTCTGTTTTCTCTATTATGACTGGGGTATCTGTCTCTGGTATGTCCCCTCCTTCTTTTCCCTCCTGCGTAGGAATGTTTTCCTTCCTTTTTTTCATGCCATGAGAGGCATATGCACGATCCTTTTGCTGTGTGACAAGCTTGGGGATAGCCTTTTTATTTTTTGTTGTGCTCCCCCCTATACTCTTATTGTTTTCTACTATACTTCTTGTATTTCCTATTGCGCTTCTTGTATTTCCTGCTACACTTCTTGTACTTCCTACTACGATACTCCTCATTTGTGAGGGGCCTTCCTGTGATGGTTTCTTTTATTTTGTTGGATCTACTAGAATCTTCCATTCCTCCTTCCAATCCTTCATTTCCCACTGCACTTTCTCTGTTGTGACGTAGTATCTCATCTGCAACCACTCCTTCTGTGGATCCCACTTTTCTTGGATCCAAATATTGTGTCTTGAGGCTTTGAAGTTGGCTATATTTTTGTACACCTCCACCATCTCTGGTGGGATCCTCCAAGTTTCTACCACCTTTTCCTATATTTCTTCAAGATATGTCATGAAGATGTTGGATTTTGTATTTCTTTCCCTTGTGAAATTTGTGTGTCATAATGATTCATACTGTGTTGTGTGGAACTTTCCAGTTCTCCGACAGAACATGCTATATTTGGGGTGTTTCCATCCCACTAATGAAATCAATATGATTATCCAAGAGTAATGAAAATGCATTCCTATGTCCTGGGCATCCCTGCAATCATCCATAAATGAGTTTAGAAAGTATGGGCTCCAGCTCAATACATTTCCCTTCGCATATTGCGCAACTGCTACTATTACCCATGTTGGCACTTCTTCTTTGTGACACTTCCTGAGTAATTTACAGACCATAATTTTGGTTGCTAACCTCATCACAGGTTCACTGATTCTATTGATAACGATCCCCCTGGATCCTCTCTTTGTTCCATAAGTCTACTTAATTTCCTCTACCAAGGATTTATTTTTGGTCTTTTCATCCAAGTATTGTGCAGGTTTCTCACCATTGGTGGGAATACCTATTATCTTTTCTATTAATTCAACATCAAATGAAACTTTTGTATCCAACCAAAAAATTCCTCCATGCATTATTTATAGTAACTGCTTGATGCAGGTATTTACATCCTTTCCCCTTCCAAAATGCAGGATCTCTAGCAAGTTCATTATACTTGTTTTATATAAACATTGTATCCACTGTTTGGGTTCAAGTATTGGTACTCCTATCACGTTGACCCCTTTTCTCCCCAAGTATACCTACTGCACAAACTCAGGAAATTTGTCTGTGTCTTTGACATCGTGGTCTGAATAGTGCAGTTTCTCTACGCATCCTAGAAAATATGGTAAAACCTTCATTCCTAGTGGTATGCATTGTAACAAAAGGGTTTCCTATGGTTTCTTGCACGGTGACCTTTGTACCGGTTTTTTTCCTTTCCCCTTTGTTGGTTCTCTTGAGGGCCCTGCCTCCTGGTACATTTTCTCTTCTTCTTCCTCCTATTTACAATACTCTTGTTGTGTCATGACCTCTTCTACTGGTATTTTCTCTTGTTGTGCTTGCTCTGTGCCAGATTGAACCCTTGACTCATCAGAAGCAGTTCTTTCCTCATCAAATTCCTCTATTGGTTGGAATGTTTCCAGTTTTGGTTGTTGCATTGGTTTTTATTCCTCTATCATGTTTTGTGGATCAATCTGCATTGGTTTTATCATAGGGGCTAGCTCCTGCTCCTCTACCACTGTAGAGCTTACTGGTTCGATGATTGGGGAAGGAATGGCGTCCACATATACCATTCCTTCCGTCTGCATAGGGTTTTCCACTTCCATTGTTGGCTCTAGTAGAGACCTGTTATTTCTACAGGTTCTCCCTGACATTTGACTAGGTTCTCCGACTTTAGGTGGCACCACCTTACTTAGATTTGAGTGGGTTTTCTTCAAAATTATCATTGTCGACCTTCTAGATCGCATGTTTGTTCTTTGCTTCTCGCTACTTAGCTCTGTGTTCGCTCGAAATCACAATGTGGTTGGCCAAACCCTTTTTTTGCTTCTATAGTCTTTTCATAAATGATCCAAAGATTATCAAGCATGTTATAGCAAGATTTTCCTCACCATTGCTATCTTGCACAGAGGGACTTTTTCGATTTCCCTATGCAGACTTATCATTCCTTTTTTGACAAATCCAGAGCTAAAACTAAACATTTTTCCACATATACACGCCCTATCAGCTATATAGAAAGCATATATGTAGGATGCTCCACTACAGCCCATGTACATTGGGATTTGTGCCAAAAAATACAAAAATGGAGTTGGGTTTCCATGTCACGACAAGAGATCTCTGATCCTTGGCCTTCCATATACTGGAAACATTCCAACTCTGCCCTTTAGTTTCATTTTTAAGGCTATAAGAGCACAATTTCGAGCTATGGAAAGGAGGAGAAAGCATTCAACTTTGAGAGAAAAGTTACTCTGGAGAAATTACTTCATATTGAGTCAGCATCCCTTTATCCCTCAAGTCTGAACACAGTGTTCAACCCCCAAGCTCTTTCCCTATTTTTGAGAGAACCTCATTGTCTCTCTCTTTTGAGCTTGCCTTTGGTGGAGGATTGAAGTTGTGGAGACCCAGTTGGAAGGAACTTCGTTCCTTGGTTTCGAACCGTGCCGACACAGAAGTCTGTAATGTTGACACTTTTGTTGATCAATTATTAATAGAAATACTCCTTTCCCGTCCTATTTGTATCGTGCAAATATATGATTATTATCCATGGGCATGTTTGTAATGTTTATTAATTGATTATGCTATATGATGTGTTAATCCCTTTACATTATCACTATATACTTGCTTTTCTTGTTCGTTGAGAAATTATTGCAGGTACAAAGATTTGGGTCGAAGTGCTCAATGGTGGAACATCATCAAAAGTTGGATCGAGGTAGACCTATTTCTTATCTTACACATTAGTTTATATAGCGTACAATGGAATTAAGTTGATTTCTACAATCATACTTGTCTGTTGTGGTTTACCCTTGGCCATAGCGATTTTTTCCCTCGTAACAGAAATGGTGAATCCACTGGGGAGAGATCTCCCTTCTAAGGGTTGAAGTACTTTTTCTTCTTGCATTGCTCTTTTTCCTTTGTGTTTCTTGTCGTATCACTTCTTGGAAAATTCTGTTCACTCTGAGTCTGATTTTTCATCCTTTTTTCCCTTGCCTGGCCTTGTTTTAAATCATGTATGCTCGGTTTGCATTGGCAGTCGCATACACACGTGTTCTGCCTCTCTGAAAGTTGTGTATATACGCACTATTCTCCTAAATAGTCGCGTATAAAACTTTTCCTTTCTTGTTTTCTTGGTTTAGTGACTGTTGGGTGAGTTTTGAAGTTTTTTTAGCCTTCTTAGGTCTCTGTAGTGACTGTTGAGCTTCTCTAAATTGACAGGAAGCCTGTTGGGAGTTGAATTTATGGGCGTAGTCTTTCTCATTGTTTTTCATTTTTTGGTTTGTCCTTGAACCCTGGGTTGTTTGCTTGGCTGCTTGGTATGTTACTTGACTTATTCATTTATACACAGTAGAATTTATATATCAGGTTTCTTTTCAGTCCATGCATTTTCTCTTTAATATATTGAAAATACAAAAAATAGGCATTTTTCATTGGTTAACATTTGTGTCTTTGAACCTTTGTTATTAGCTTAGTACATTTAGCGAAATATTGCATTTTACTTCTGAATTGCAGAGTTGAAATTGAAAATTGCACTGTTTTTATTAGCATATCATTCATTGAAAAGTTAAAGGTAGACTTTGCATTATAATCAGATTTATCTTTTGCAGAGTCATAACATCATGAGTTTCTCTTCCATACCCTTTTGAGTAATCACGGCCAATAAATTTACACTTTAAACTAAAATTGATTAGTCATGATTTTATTTTTAGGGTGCACAAACTAGCCTAGGATTTAGTGCCTTGGAATAGGATTTTGTGAGTAAAGTTCTCCGAGGCAATTAAATCAACATATGTTTCTGAGATAGGGAGTCAATAAGTCCATTGTATAATTGGTAATATCAAGAAGCTCCTCTCACACCAGAGTTACTCATGAGGTTGTGTGAAGTTAGTTGAATGGATAACCCCTAGATACTCGCCTAGCGTCAAAGATATTTCTGTGGATTTATTTGTATTTGGGGATCTTTCTAGTACCCATACCTCTATGAGAGGTGGTGCTTTCAAGGTTTTGGGTTTTGCTACCCTTCCCATACAGTGATCCAGACTTACGAATGCTCACCTATGCATCGGTTATACAGTGGTTTATTAGTTATCTCATAGGTTACTTGTAGGGGTTATTCTGCTTGTATCCTGGGTCAGATAGAGGTCGAACGTCACACAACCTTTATGGAGGATTACCTCTCTAGGGGGATCTGACTGACTAGTTGTTAATCCCATGAGGGCCTCTATAATTGATTCTATTACCTCCAAACTTTAGCAAGGAGTATCAAGTCCCTATTGGACAAGGCATACCTTCTTTAGCGAGGGAGGCCACTCAGCCACTTTAGCCTGTTTGCATGCAGATTGGTTGTTTGAATTTTTGGTATGCTCTTTGACTACTAGTTGGCCTTAGGATATATTTGTATTTTGTAGAGTCATAAGTCGTAATGGAGTCAGACCAACTTCCCCACCAGTCCCATCGGTTACTACAGTTACCACTGGATTTCGGGTTCTTGACTTCTAAAAGGCATAGAGTTTGTAGAAGTGGTACACACACATCCACCTTTCAAACTTGTGGTTCCACAAGGATGAGTACTGAGTCTAGTCTTCAAAACACTGGGATTTCTTTGACTCCTATACCCACTATAGTTAATGGAACCCCTTCGACTCCTGCAACCTCTACAGTTGCAGTGCCGGAGACTTATACTAGTACCATGGCTCGACCTATATTTAATGCTTCATCTCTTGCCTCGAACCCTTTTGGAGATTTCAGTCACTCGTCGAGTTACAATGTTCAGTCCATCCCTATGGCTTCTAGTCCATTTTCTTATGGTATGCCTAACTTCACGTCGCAGTTTTCAATTTCCATCCCAGATGTTGGCCCCAACGCCAACCTTGGACTTGGGGGAACTACACCTCCTTACACTCCTTTTTTGTTTGGTGGTTCTCATATCCCCCAAACAAATCCTAATTTAGGAAGTGTCTCTTTTCTTAAACCCGGGTCTAATCCTTCTACAGCTGGATGGAACAACCCAACTGGCGGATAAGTTCTGCCTTACATTCCTATCTCCTCGGTGCCAATTCCAACCAATACTTTTGGCATGACGAATCCACTTCAATCTCTGGATTCCCACCTAGAGGAGGTCAATCTTATACTTTGGGCAACCCCCAACCTGGATCCAATCCGGTTGGGGACAATTTTCAAAATCCTCAACTCGGATTTAATCTAGCTGGGGGGAATTTTCATAATCCTTATCAGAACATTCATGTTGGAATGATGCCCAACCCATATTATATGAATCAGCCCAGAGGAGGTCCTTATAATTTCAAACAGGTTTTTGGTCCTAACCAAAATCCTGGATGGAATGCAGTTCCCAAAGCACAATCTTTTGCGGAAGGTTGGGATCAGATGTCGCAACCCCGTCTCCCTTTTCTGGCCACGCTTAATCTGCCAAACTTGTCTAAGTTAATGAATGACCTAGTGAGTCATGATACCACATGGCCCCCTATCCTCACCAAACTTCTTTAGACATTCCAAAGTTTAAAGGTAAGAATGGAGAGGACCCTGGTGATCATGTCACTACTTTTCACCTTCGGTGCTCATCGAATTATCTGAACCATGATTCTATTAGATTACAATTATTCCAACACATTCTAATTGGAGTTGCGTCACAATGGTATATTGAGCTACCTAGGGGGACATATGGGTCATTCCATCAGTTGGTGCTAGCCTTTCTCAACCACTTTCAATTACCCATTCATTACAATGTTGGCCTTGAACTGTTGTCGACTCTACGCCAGGGTACCGACACTCACATCTCGGACCATATCCAGGAATGGTGTAGATGGAAGTGGTTGATTAAGACTCCTATACCCCCATCCTTTCTTCTAGAATGGTTCCTAAAGTATTTGCACCCTCCTATCTCGAAGGATATTGCTACTTCTAGGGTCTTCAACAAGGAAGAAGCTATCTTTAGAGCCCAGCAACTCGATTTGATATACGCTCAGTCTGGGATGCTATATCACCTTCTTCCAGACGCACCGCAGACAAATCACAATCCTAGACAGAATCATGGACCTCACACTGATGGAATTGTAGGGTCCGCCAATGTAAATTCTACAGACTCGGCAATGAAGTCTGCTAGAGGACCAACTTCATCTACATCCTCCAAACCCACCCAATCGTCGGATGTACATTCTGTGCAATCGTTGAAGAACCCAACCAACAACCAGATGGGAATAAAAGGAAAGGTCGAAACAATCGTAAAGGTGGGAAGAATAACAATAAACCTAAGGACAAAGAAAATAATGGGAGACAGAACAATAATGTTGGAGAGGGAAAGAAAGAGAAACGTAAGGTGAAGTTTCCTTGTAAACTTTGTACCGATGACCACCTTACACATTTATGCCCCAAACTCGCGAAGGCTATGAGGATTTTAAATATACCACCCACTGTGCTGACGAATCCATTCCCACACAACCAACACTTAGCCTCGAGCTCTTCAAACACGAAAAATGTGCTTGATGGAAGTCAAAACCCATTGTTGCAAGATGGTGATCGTGTTTGCATCAATATGGTCGATGCGAAAACAGATATAGCCACCCGCTCTCGAGATTATGGCTCTTCAAAAGCTAGTACCAGTCTAGAATCTCCTCCTCCCCCTCCAGAGATGAACTTATAGATTGAGAAACCAAAGCCACCACCTCATATTCTGAAAGGAGTACTTAAGCACTCTACCCACAACCCTAATGCTAGAACCGCCTAGAACTACTCTATTGTTGAGGATCTGAGCCAAAACCCTTGCGTAATGTCGGCTTTGGAGGTACTCCAGACGTTTCCATCATAGAGGAATGCCTTACTCTCTGCCTTAGGAGCTCTAGAACCTAGTGCCTTGAACATTATCAAGTTTGATATCACGGATGTGAAGCCTCGCTTCCCTACCATGTGGCTTTCCAAATCCATGTGGAGTATTCCAAGTATACTATCAAACGAGCAGTCATTGATGAAGGTGTTACCACCTGCAGGATGTCCCTAGTCTATTGAAAATATCTCGGTTCTCCATCCCTTTCCAAGTCATCGAACATGTTGACTACATTCGATGGTCATTCCTTCCACCCTCATGGTATTCTCCCCACCTTTCCGGTCCAGTTAGGTGGGAAGACGGTAGAGGTGGAGGTAGAGGTAGTTGATACACCTCTCGATTATAACCTGTTACTAGGTCATAATTGGACCTACGCTATGGTCGTTGTCGTATCGTCTGTCTTCCGTGTACTTTGTTTTCCTCATCAAGGGGAGATCATGACTATTGACCAATTATCCTTTGCGTACTCTAGTCCTAACGCATATGTTGGACCGTCGATCCCCGTGATCGACAATTCTCAGCCGGCAACTGAGAATATCGGTGTCGGAATGTATTCTTCCATCACGGGTACTTTAGACTTCTCGGCACCGATTCACCACATCTACACCATGTCTAGTAGGCTCGCTTTTGCAGGGAGGTCCATTCCTTTCCGCACTTCCTATTTTAGTGATCCATGGACCCTACCTTCTCTGACTTCATCGTGTGAAGGACAGTTTCATGATGGCATGTTTATGCCACTATCGGTAGCGGATATTGCATATCAAGTTGCTCTTGACTCTTCCACCGATCCTAATCTTGTTACCTTGCAAATGACAAGGAGGATACAGTTCTTAGGCCTGTATGGGCCACCTCATCATCTTGTTCGCATGATTTCCTAGATGAGACTTTGCCTTCGAATGAAGCCATCCTCAAATCTATGAATGGTTCTGAGAGACCTTGGGATGACATGCATCGTTGATCCTATTTTCTCCCAAGTCTTGAAAGAATCGAGCAAGATGACTTTCGGTCTACCCTGAGTGAGATAGTTGGTCACGTCGTAGTTCCACTTGATACGCACGTCATTTATGTCAAAGGAAATATGGTGAGTATTTATCATACCATATCGATCGATATCTCTTGTACCCCTGGAAAGATTGACAACGTAAATATAGGTGCGGATTGTTTTCCAGAAGAAATTATGATCTACACCGATCTCTTCAAAGAATTTTGAGATGTATTTGCTTGGTCATACGAAGAGATGCCAGGGATCGACCCTCAGATTATCGAACATGAGATTAGAACTTATGCTAAACCAGTTCGACAATGTCTTAGAGCTATGAATCCTAGGAAGGCCCTTACTATTAAGGCAGAGGTGGAGAAGTTGCTTAATGTTGGCTTCATCTAACTAGTTCCCTTGACCGAATGGGTATCCAATCCTGTTCTTGTAAATAAAAAGCAAGGAACCATCTGTGTGTGTATGGACTTTCGCGACCTGAACAAGGATTGTCCTAAAGATAACTTCCCCATGTCTTTCGTTGATCATATTCTCGATGAGTGTACGGGAAGCGAAATATTTTCTTTTATGGACGAATTTTCGGGCTATAACCAAATCTAGATCAAACCTGAGGACCAACACAAGATGGAATTTATATTTCCTTGGGTTACTTTTGCATACCAGAAAATGCCTTTCGGCCTTAAAAATGTCGGAGCAACCTTCCAGTGTGCCATGACTTTCTCTTTTCATGATCTCAAGCACATAGTCGAAGCCTACTTGGATGATCTTGCTGCTCATTCTCAAAAGAGAGTGGATCATGTTATACACCTTTGGCTAGTTTTTGAAAGATGTTGTTACTATAGAATCCGGTTAAACCCTCATAAATTCATATTTTGTGTTAAGTCTGGTCGTCTCTTAGGGTTTTTAATTTTCGAGACTAGGATCATGGTAGATCCTCTTAAGGTTGAAGCAATACTGCAGTTGCCTCCCTCGTGCACAATTAGACAACTTCAAGGTTTACAGGGAAAAGCTAACTTTCTACATCCGTTCATAGTGAATTATGCCAATATTACTAAGGGTTTCATATGCCTCTTGAAGAAGGACACCCCTTTTATCTGGGATGAGCGAGCCCAGGAGTCTTTCGACACTTTGAAGAAAGCCTTGGTATCGACCCCTCTACTAAAATCTCTTGATTACAGTAGATATTACTTGTTGTATATTGTCGCGTCTACAGAGACGATTGGTATGGTTCTAGTTCATGAGGATGATGAGTTCCATGAGCACGTCATCTAATATCTCAGTCGAAATTTAGTTGGTCTTAAGTTAATTACTCTCACGTTGAAAAGCTAGCTTTGGTTGTCGTTCACGCAGTCCAACGCTTACGTCACTATATATTACTTTGCAAGACTACGGTGGTTGTCGATGTCAATCCATTTCAATACATCCTTACTAGATGTATCATCGAGGGAAAATATAATAAATGGATTGTCATCTTACAAGAATTTGATCTCGACTTCACTTCGGCCAAGTCCAAGAAATCACTAGTTTTTTCAGAGTTAATATCTGATTTTTCACGATTAGACGAGGATGTTATCCATGTTGATTCATTCATAGATGAACACATTTTCCTTATCTCATCATCTGATCCCTAGTATGGAGACATTGTTTTATATCTTCAAACCTTGAATTTTTTTATGCTCATCTCTCGCAAGATAATCGACAATGTGTTAGATACCAAGACAAAAAGTATACCATCATCGGTGACACTTTGTATCGCCGAGGAGTATATAATATCTTGCATCATTTCTTAAATCATGAGGAAGCCAAGTTAGTCCTAAACGATTTCCACAAAGGAGCTTGTGGTGGTCACCTATCTCGGCTTGCGACAGCCCAAAAAATCCTGTGAGCCAGTTATTTCTGGCCCACTATCTTTAAAGATTGTGTCGAAGCGGTTAATAAGTGTCACCCCTGCCAGGTGTCCACTCGGAAAATGTGCTCTCATCTATCCCCTCTTCACCTATTCATCATCGTCGGTCCCTTCACCAAGTGGGGGGTATATTTTGTCAATTGCAACCCAACTTCAGCTGGGGGGCATCAACACATTATCATGGCTGTCGACATCTTCACTAAGTGGGCCGAGGCCATGCCTACTGTAAAATACGATGGGAATACTGCATCCTTCTCCATATTCAACCAAATTGTCGACCGGTTTGGTATCCCGAGTGAGATTGTCACTGATCATGGAAGTCACTTTCAGAATGAAATGATGGTAGAACTAGCATCTAAGCTGGGGTTTATACATGACCATTCATCCCCTTATTACCCCCAGGAAAATGGCCAAGTAGAGGTCGTCAAAAAGTCTCTCAAGACCATTTTTCAAAAAACTGTCAGTTGGAGTAATTCCAATTGGCACATCATTCTATATCTCGCGCTTTGGGAATACCAAACCTTGGTTAAGACTGCCACCATTTTTTTCCCTTTTCAGTTAGTGCATGGTGTGGATTCAATCCTTCTTGTTGAATGCAAAATCCCTTCTCTCAATTTGGCATCCGATCTCCTACCTGACACTTTAGATTTAGAGCGACGCCTTATGCACCTAAAGAGTCTTGACGAGCAGCGTCGAGACGCCTTTACGGCTATCGAGGCAAGAAAGAAATGTGTCAAGGTTCAATACGATAAGTCTGTCTATCCCCGTTTGTATGCTGAAGGTGACTTCATTCTATTATATGACCAAGCCAAAGAACCTCTAGGAGCAGGCAAGTTTAAACCCATGTGGCACGGTCCTTACATCGTGCGACGTGTCCTAGAAAAAGGAGCCTACGAATTAGAATATTATGAAGGGAATAAGTTGGTCGAGCCCATAAATGGGCTCTAGTTTAAAAGGTACTACACTTAAGACCTAGGCTTGGGCGGAACTCTTTGTATACTAATGTAAATTTAGTGTATATACGTCTCTTTTCTCATGTTCTTTTGTCTTTATCTTGCTTATCGAGTTTTCCCTTTGTTGGAAGATGTCAACGGAGTCTTCGGTCTACCTAGGATTTGCAGACGGAGCCAGTTGTCATACACAGAACTCATCTTCCACCGCTTGGGTGGTTTACTCACCTAAGGGTCTGTTGGTGTCTTCAGGTGGTGCATGCCTAGGGCCATCCACGAATAATGTGTTCGAATATAGCATTGTCATAGAACTTTTTGGCGATGTTATCTCACATGGAATTCGCTCTTTAGAAGTTTGCCTAGATTCCCAGTTAGTAGTATGTCAGTCGAATGATTGTTACCATGTGCGTGATCCTACTTTACTCTGTCGATTCCTACGGGTATGTATTTTAGAACAACAATTTGATTTTATTACATATTATCACATTCCTAGGAATTCTAATCATGTATCTAATGCCTATGCTAACTACATTTTAGATTGGCATTTGTCACATTAATAAAGCAAAGAAAACCATTAAATCAATGTACACATTGTAAGATATAAGTAAAGCCGAAGATCCCTTTTATATATATATTTCAAAATATGGTGTTTATATTACAAAATTGGGGCTAAAAACCCTCAATACACATATACAGCCGGTATTCATATCCCATGACATCTACACCTATGGCGTCAGATGTGTGTCATGGTAGAAAACCATGGCGTTTGCGAGATGCCAGAAGAGTCGTACCCATGCTCTAGGTACACCAACCATATGTCATTGCATGGCTTTAGGTAGATCCTCTACTTGAACCATAAGAATCCTCTATGTCAAACGAGATAGGTTTCCCTGCACGTTTTGTAGGACTCTCTCTGCTTCTCCTCCTGTCATCTCATCTCCACAGTTCCTCCATCTATGTCATTAGAATCCCTCTGGCTATCGCAAACCCACATCTACGATTACACAATTTTCTATTTAATACTCAAACACCATCCCAAAAATATTTTTGTTCCTTAATACAAAAATACAAAAAAATGAAATATTTAAAAAAAAAAATTACCTATTTCACCATAGGCGGCCCCTAGTGGAAGTGGCATATTAGGATCTCCTCATAAATCAATCCCCATATAGGGATAGTCATCTAACGCAATGATCTGTTTCCACCACTAGAATAAAAAAGCATCGTTGTAAGGTGTGGTCACCCTACCTCCCCCCTGTCGTCTCATGACCTCAATCCATCATACCATGGCCAGATCACATGGTGCTCTAGGAAGAACCTCCATTCTAGGTCCCAGACCTGGAACCCGCTCGAAAAAGAATATGCAAAGAATAGAGGCAAACCCAAAGTTTCGCTTACTCCCTTGTTTGCACTCTGTCAACTAACCTTTCATATTGGTCAGCAGTGAGGTACACCAGTCGTAGATAGTGGTTCTAGCACACTCTACTGTGTAAAACATCAGTAGTCTCAATGATTGATGAAACAAGGCTGAACCTATGATCCCGGTAAGCACAAGCACTATGATATTCAAACTGATATTACTTATTGCCCAGATGGGGACTTGACTTCCCACCTTGGGAGTCCCTGCGATACATGGGCATCGATATACTCTTCGATATTCATCCCACTCCCACTCCCTGCTCTGCATGACTTGAGGTTCACAACCTCCCCTCGATGTGATAGACCAATCAAGATGTAGATGTCCTCTACCTCGATCCTCAGTGGTTGTCCATCGAGGATAAAGCTTTCACTATCAGGGTCCCAGTAACCCACCAACATCTCCAATAACCTCACTTGGGCCCTCATTCCTTTGAGAGGCCAAAATTTGTACAAACCACATATTTTTAGAGTCGCTTGAGCCACCGGATCTCGTTCAACAATAGCATCCACCTCTTCATGCTCTCTCTCTCTCCATTCCAAGACCATCCTGCAACTACAAATCAAATTTTTTGAGTTAAACACCCTTTTTTGGCCATTTTCGAACCCATACACGACCTTCTTTGAACACATTCATGTGTAGGGATTGATACATGCTCCCTGTGGTTCACACAGGGGCATATACCTCGTCGTACACGCGACCTTAACAAAGGAGACCCACGTACACCAAAAATCCTAATTTATGCCCTCAAAAACTAAAAAAATAGAACCTGATTAAAAAATGCAATCCACTGAATTTGAAGAGGATGAGATGAAGAGTTACCTGATCCAGACGGTTCATGATTTTGTTGCTCGATGCTCCCACAATCATCGTTTGAATCTTGGAGGTATTTTTGGTCCAAATTGCACTATTTGGGTAAAAATCAAAATGATACAATAATTTTTTTATTTTATTACTATTTATAAGCTATTTTTACCCACTTTATATATTTTCATGCTATTTTTTAACCTAATGGACTAATTCAAATATGGTTTTGAGCTGGTTTGTTGTAGTTTTGACTTAGTTTTCTTGCAAATTTCAACGTCATGATTGGCCTTTCGTCACCTCGGGCAGGTATTTTCATAACCTAGCATATAGGATAGGTATCCACTCCATCATGCATTTTCGCATTATCCTTCGACTATCTCCTTTTTAATGCCTTAGGTACGAACCCATTTGTTGTGACACAAAACCTTCCGTCTGTTATAAATAATGTCGCTAATAAATGGTAGAGACTTACCAAACATGGGTGCCCTAGTTAGATCCCCTTTGTCATTTGGTGCCCATGCCGAGTTTTTCCTTAGGACCGAGAGTCCATTATAACTTGATACATGACTTTATAATGAGCCTCATTTCTCATTCATACACATGTGGCCTTATTCCCCGCGGACTCCCAAAAACGAGTCTTAGTTAAGCTCTTTTCTGACTCATCTAAAAACCAAAAATATTGTCGAGTGATTTGTCCCTTTCACACTCGTTAAACTGAATTTGAAAGGTCATGAGTCTTAGTTAAGCTCTTTTCCAACTCATTATCAAAAATGGAAAAGATTGTTGAGTGAACTTGTCTTTTTCACACTCATAATTTGGATTTGAAAAGACGTCTATTTGGCATAAGTTTACCCCTTTTTCACACCAAGTAGACTACAAGACATAAAAAAAGAACATTTTTTGGCGTTAAGTTGTGATTACATCCCATGACCTCACTTGCAGTATTGAGCCTTTATCCAGTTCTCGCTTTGCATTATAAATTGTTTCCTAAACAGTTTTACATCCTCAACCAAGCAGAGCCTTGTTTATATCCTTCACAATTTGACACCCTATACCCTAGAGGAAACATCACCCTGAGTGTCCATCTCCCGCATGCATTTCCTTGCATTAAGCATAGGTACATTCCACTGTTGGAACTAGTTTTTCTTACTTGCGACACTCGTTTCCTCCTTTATATCATAGCATTCATTTTTTATGAAAAAACAAAAAAAGACGGGCGAGAAAGGAGTACTATATTATAATTGGCAGCAGTCGTGTCGCCTTTGAACATAGCACAAAATTATTAAGTCCTTGTGTCATCATAATTTTGGGTTTTAGCATGGCCTTAGGAAGTTGATCTTGTTACAGAGTTTTCTCTACCGACTGGTTACTCTTCCAGTCCCTATAGAGAACGTTATTGATGCCTCGTGCATCTAATCATCACATCATTAATTCTATGTTGTCGGATTCCACCACATGTCTCATGCTCTCGTTCAAAGGAAGTCTCACAACCTGTGTTGGCCACTCCTCAGAAATATTGACTTTGCATGTTGGCCATACCCTCATTTTTTCTCAGAATCACATGATACTATGGTCTTATCACACACCCTGTCCCTACTTGCATCATCGGTAGGTCACCTTGAACCCATCAATCAACATTTCATCATTGGTCATTGACTGGGTAGTTTCCCTTGTGTTCGAAGGCAAGACATCTATTCACACTTTAGGATTCATGCAGTGTCTTATATGCCATTAGCCTTATTGATGGTTTCCTCGCCCCTGTCAGTAGTTTTCATCATTGACTCCTATTCAGAGGGTCTTTTCCGTGTACCACTTGCATTTGACACATGCAAAAGATGCACAGGGTCGTTGGTTCGTGAACATGTTCTTTGTTTGATCTCCACCAAATCATGAAGCTCCTGCTTTGTTCCTCATGCTGACTGATGAGATATGCCTTAATGTTCTCCTTTCAGCGAGTCTCTTTCCATCGACTTCAGCTCATCTATTTTGGATACAAGACCTAGAGTTTTATGGGTACCTTGAGGCTTACAGTCATTAGTGGAAGGCTCTCTCACCATTCACAGATGGGAATACATCAATGTCTCCTGATCAATGGATTTCTCAAGTGTTCGACACTGACTCCTTTATTCACATTTGTAGGAATGTACTCGATGCCTTGATACCTACTTTCATTATTGGTAGGTTGTCTCGCGTTTGTTAACAATATACCTCAATGACCGATGATCAAACGATGTCTCATTGTGTTCAACCTCAACTCCTTTATTCACATGATGTAGACTTGCACCCTTGGCGGATATTGTAGAAGACTTAAAGACATCACTATGTGGCCGCAGATTTCCTAAATTGTTGCTTCCCTTTCATTGGACCAGCAGTTGTTCGACTTTAGTGATCATGGGAGATCGGATTGTACTCCATGGTATAAAGATATATTCAAATTGATTTTGAGACTGATTTCACTGGGCCTTGTTCGTGACTATGACAGCCTTTGGCATATAACCGTAATTGTATCTGCCTATTCATGGCCACAAACACTTATTTGGTATATTTTCTACATGGATCTCCATTGTATTCTTGGCAGCCATGTATGCAAAGTCAGTACAGAATGTAATGAGCAATTGAGTTTGTCCAGCCGGTTCTCTACCACTCCACTCCTGGGTTATTTATAATGTATTTTGGCCATCGTAGATACTCCTCTGATCTCACACATTAGGGGGCATATGTTATAGCAAGATTTGCCTCACCATTGTTATCTTGCATAGAGGGCCTTTTTACATTTCCCTATGCAGACTTATCATCCCTTTTTTGACAAATCTAGAGCTAAAAATAAACAATTTTCCACATATATGCGCCCTATCAGCTATACAAAAAGCGTATACACAATCTTCTCCACTACAGCCCGCGTACATCGGGATTTGTGTCAGAAAATACAAAAATGGATTCGGGTTTCCATGTCACGACAAGAGATCTATGATCCTTGTCCTTCCATATACTGGAAACGTTCTAACTCGGCCCTTCAGTTGCATTTTGAAGGCTATAAGAGCACAATTTTGAGCTATGGAAAAGAGGAGAAATCATTCAACTTTGAGAGAAAAGTTAATATGGAGAAATTACTTCATATTGATTCTGCATCCCTTTGTCCCTCAAGTCTGAACATAGTGTTCAACCCCCAAGCTCTTTCCCTATTGTTGAGAGAACATCATTGTCTCTCTCTTTTGAGCTTGCCTTTGGTGGAGGATTGAAGTGGTGGAGACCCAGTTGGAAGGAACTTGGTTCCTTGGTTTTGAACCATGCCGACACAGAAGTCTGTAATGTTCACACTTCTATTGATCAATTATTAATAGAAATACTCCTTTCCCTTCTTATTGGTATCATCCAAATATATGATTATTATCCATGGGCATGTTTGTAATGTTTATTAATGGATTATGCTATCTGATGTGTTAACCCCTTTACATTATCACTATATACTTTTTTTCCTTGTTCGTTGAGAACTTATTGTAGGTACAAATCTTTGGGTCGAAGTGCTCAATGGTGGAACATCATCAAACGTTGTATCGAGGTAGGCCTCTTTCTTATCTTACACATTAGTTTATATAGCATACAATGGAATTGAGTTGATTTCTGCAGGCATACCTGTCTGTTGTGGTTTACCCTTGGCCATAGAGATTTTTTCCCTTGTAACAGAGCACGCTTCCTCCACTGTCATAAATGTTTGTTTCGTGCTTTATTTTTTCGACGATCGATTTTTCTTTTTCCCAACTATTGTGTTTTTCTAGTGCACGATATTTTCTATTGTCGTATTTCTATGGTTCATGAGACTTTCCTTATGTCATAGTTTTCCTGCGCATAGTATCTTCACTTCTTTCCATACCAGTCTATTTCATGTTGCATGCTATCATTATGAATTATCTGTCTACCACTTACTGCTCTAACTACTTCTTTTTGGATTTTTCTCATTTTCTACTTTTTCTTTTCTTTTCTTCTTTTTCTTTCGATTATATACAATATGTACAAGTTTACTTATTGCACCTGCAACTACTAAGCGTTTTTGGATCAAATGTCCCTATACAGTTTCAATCAACTGCCATTCACCAGTTCTTGAACTTCCTTTCTTGATAAGTCCTCCAGCTGCAAAACACCTTCATCTATTACATAATTTATCACATATGGCCCTAACCAATGCATTCTAAGCTTCCATGGGTGTTTCAAATACTTACTATCATACTAGAGAACTAGATCTCCTACTTTGAAGTTCTTATTTTTAATGTGTCTTTCATGCCATGCTTTATCCTTTGCTTTTTGTACCTCCTGATGGAAACCATATAAGATTATGTCTTCTTCCAATTCCATGAGTTGATCCAACCTTTCCTATGTTGTGCCTATTTATTTCATGTCTATAATTGTTGCAATGTGCATACTTGGTATCCAATAATCCAAGGGAACTACTGCTTCCCGTCCATACACCAACCTAAATGGTCTCTACCCTGTTAGCTTCTTTCATGTAGTTCTATACACCCATAGTATTGTTGGTACCTTAAACTCCCAGTCATCCCTATTCACATTAAAAGTTTTTGTTAATGCCTTCTCCAATATCTTGTTAAATGCTTCCACTGTTCCATTAGCTTAAGGATCATATGAAGTACTCTTATGATCATGTATCTCAAACTCTCCAAGCATTACTTCAATTGTGTTGTTGATAAATTGATTCCCCTGATCGCTCATCAAAATTCTTGGGCATACCAATATTGTGACAACCTTTTCAAATAAAAATCACGGTGTAGTATTTGCACTGCAATCCTTCATTGTTGCTTCCTCATCCCATGTGGTTAAGTATTTTGTTGTTGTAATGATATATATAGCTCTTGATCTTCTTGTTGATGGATTGATTGGTCCTACAAAATCTATATCCCACTTTTTAAATAATTTCAAAGTTACCAGAGGTCTCAATAGCATCTCATCCCTCTTGGATGGCTTTCCCACTCTTTGACAAACATCACAATTCTGGTAGTACTCCTTTGAATCCTTGTGAACTGTTGGCCACCATAAGCTTGCGTGCAACACCTTCTGCGCAGTACCTTTTCCTGCATAATATCCTCCATCTGTGCCTTCATGTTCTTCTACCAAAACTATGAGTATTTCATGCTCCATCACACATCTCCTCAAAATTTTCTCTACACCAAGTTTGTATAAATGACCTGCAATCAATTGATAATCTATAGCTCTTACTACCAAGTTCTTCTTCTCCGCAGTGTTAAATTTCGTTGGTGCAACTCCCGTACTCAAAAAATCAATAATGTTAGCAAAATACTCATCTGCAACTTATACTAAGAATAATTGAGCATCAGGAGAGTTATCTTCCAAACCGCTTGGTTCCTCTCCATTGGTTATTCTCAACAAATTATCTATCCTTGCATTGAATTTTCCAAGCTTCACTACAAATTCAAATTCAACCTCCTGAAATAATAAAAACCATCTACAAATTCTTCCCCCCAACACTGGCTTATTGACCAGATATCTAAGAGCAGAATGATCTGTAAACATATTGAAATGTTTTCCTAACAAGTAATGTTTGAATTTCAGCAAAGCATATACCATGACTAATCCTTCCCTTTCTGTGGTATTGTAGTTTTGTTCTGATTCTGACAGCTTCCTGCTTTCAAATGAAATAGGGTGATCTATGCCACCTTCTCCTGGTTGTGCCAGTACTTCTCCTAGGGCTATTGCATATGCATCCACATGCACATGAAATTATTTTGACCAATCTGGGAATAATAAAATTGGCGCAGTCACAATCTTATCCTTTAGAATATCTAAACTCTTCTGGCACTCATCATTTCACTAATACTTAATGTCCTTCTTCAACAATTTCTCCATTGGGGCAGTAATCTGTGCATATCTCCTTATAAAAAAATTGTAATACCTTGTATGACCAAGTGTACTCTTCAACTAGAGAACTGACTTTGGTGGTGGTAAATTAACCATGACAACAATTATAGCAGGATCTACCAGCAGACCATGTTTACACACCACATGCCCTAACAAAATACCAAAAGGTGCGTTGAAAATACATTTATTAATATTCAATGACATATGACACTGTCTACACCTATACAACATCATCCTTAATACTTCAACATGATCCTTTAATAAACTAAACATTGCCCAATAATATAAGTAAACTTCTAAAAACTTATGAATAAAGTCCTTAAATGAAACAACTACTACCCTTGAAAAAATTACAGGTGCATTCTTTAATCCAAATGGAATTATTGTATATTGAAATGATCCCCATTTTGTATAAAATGTTGTCTTGTGTCTATCTTTCAGTGCTATTATAATCTGATGATATCCTGAAATCCCATATGTAAATGAATAAGCTTCTTGACCTCCTACATTCTCCAAAACTTTGTCTGTGAATGGGGTAGGGAAAGTATCATGTAAGAAAGCATCATTTAGTTTCCTTAAATCTACACAAATATTGATTCCCCCCTATTGTTTTCCTGCACCACCATAGGGATGATCCATTTTGATTCTTCAACAGGTTCTATGACACCTACTTCTAACATCTTGTCAATTTTGGCCTTCACTTTCTCCTTGTATATTGGATTTATCATGTAAGGTCTTTGTATTATAGGTCTAGCATTTGGTTTCAAAGGGATATTCATCTCTCCAGTTCTCATGCTTATCCCTTCATCTCTGGAAACAAATCACTATATCCGTGCAATAACTCTGTGATTCTTTCTACGGTTCGATTATCCCAATAATATCCAATGCTTGAAATATTTGGATTTTCTTTTGTGGAAATATTTACCTTCTTGATATTCAATGGTGCAACATAATATTATGAATCTAGCTTCAGACCTTCTATCTCCATATCACCTTCAAATTATAGGATCTAAATATTGCACGGGTTTTCATCTTCTAGATCTTCTTCTTCTATGATGTGATAACAGTGTAATAGTTGTATGGCAATCTATTTTTTCCGATATGTTGTCACTATTTCAAATTCTGGTTCTTCAAATATCTTGTCTCTTACCACCTTTAGCATTGTATCTATCTCTAGACTCTCATGTTCAAAGGAAAATGTAACCAAAATCTTTTGTTGCATTTCTTCCCAATTGGCAATTTCCCTGCGTTGTTCTTGTTCTATGTACCAGTTCCTTGGGATGCCTTCTAGTGTGTGAATAAAATTGTGTGACCATAATTCTAGTGGTACCAATCACCATTGGAACAAACACATTTCTATGTGTTCTCTAGGTTGTCCAGATCTATCATATTCTCCAAAAATGTGTTCTCCCTCTCTGCACCAAATCTAATGCATAGTAACCTTTTGCACTAAACCCAGTTATTAATCTTTTCCTTGTGTGTTCCCCACCATATTTCAGGTGTAGCTTTCAAAGAAATATCTAATGTTGGTAATCTATGATTCTCCAAAACTTCTACTTCAAAATTCATTAAAAATTCTTCTAAGTAAATCAGACCATAAAAAGTAGGAGGTTCTCTTACCTTTGTACCAACACATCTTAGCGTGCGCATCATTCCAACACATCTCCTGGTAGATAACTCATACAAATGTTGTTTCCAATTTTCTAGTCTTGTTTCAGAGTCTGAAGCACAAGAACTAATACTCCTTCAAATCATCATTCCATCTGCATTTGGGTTGATGTAATCCTCTTCGCGTGTGGTAGTTCTATATAACTGATTTACATCTTCTGTAAGGATATTTTATAACACAGGTTCCACATACCTTCCTCCTTCTGAGGGATCCAATGGAGTAATAACTATGTATTCTCCAGACTCAAATATCATCTTACTTGTCTTTATATTGATAATGTCCTGGTTATCAAAGGCCCAATCCAAACCCAACAGTGTTGGATATGGTGAGGTGGTATCCACTATGACATTGACTTCAAAATCTTCCATGGTGTGCACACCATCTAGATCTACTAGTGTCCTCTTAATTCTACCAATTGGCACCACTCTATGTTGATTTTATAGCTTTAACTGAATAGGTGAGTATCCCAATTGAGGTTCTCCCATAGCTTCCCATGTCTTCTTTGGAAGAACAATGACTTCATACCCTAAGTCTAGTATGATATCCCCCATATTAAAATCTCCAATATTTGTATTCAACCTGAATTCCTTGCTTCTTCTTCTCTTCTTCCGGACCTGATTCACTATATTTACCCCTTCTTCCCCAGGATTACACTTGTCTAACATATTTTTCAATATCAGTAAAGAGTTGCTATCATTCAACATCTTCACACTAGATCCCAAAATTTTTCTTAAGTTCCTTACTTGCTCTAAAGGTTACTATTTTTTGGTATGATCAAATAAAGGAGGCATGTCATACACTGGTATCTCATCTACTTAATTTTTTCTTGAAGTGGATGCAATATTTTCCTTTAAAATATCTTGTCTAGCTTCTTTTGAAGTCTCATTCTCTTTGCGCGCATCAAACTTTTGTTCAGGTGTTGTATTCTTCCTAACTCGCTAGTACTGATATTGATCCTTCTTTGTTGCATATTCTCCTGTCTGATCCTTCTTTGATGTATATTATCCCATCTGATCCTTCTTTGTTGCATATTCTTCTTTCTTAGCTCCACCTCTAGTCACTATGTTGATCTTCTTCTCATCCTCTTCTCGGTTTTCTACAACAATCCATTGCATGTTCTAATTGTTATGGTTCCTCTTGTCCTATATCCTCATCAATAGTGTTGAACAGTATTTTTTCTCATGGTTTGATGTGCGACAATAAATAGATGTCATTGGTGGTTGTGGACAATATATGTCATAGTGTCTAGGTTTCTAACAGTTATGACAAACTATCGATCCTCTACCTCCTCCACGACCTCCTCCTCTGAATCATTTTCTGATGCCTCCTATGTTTCCTTCATTATCTTTGCACAGTGTATTATACTGAGGTCCTTGATTGTACTGTCGCTACGCATTATTGTACTGACATTGCATTGCACACTACTATGTGGGATTATATTGTTGTTTCCCTTGAAACTATTGTGAATTATATCGTGGTTGTGCTTCAAACTATTGCACATTATTATACTGTGGTTGTTGTGTAGGTTGTCCTATCATTTGTTCATCCTACACCCTATATGTATCTGAAATTATTTCTTTCATCATCTCTAAAGTTCTACAGTCCTTATCTTCGTGTCCTACTGAATTGAAAAAATTACAAAATGTACTCTTTAGTACTATCTGATACTTTTGCATCATGAGAAAATGATAAGGATAATTCCCATGTGTTTTAAAAATCCCACACTATGGTCCTCCTGAAGATAAAGTATTTGGCATACCAACTCCTATGTACTATGCAAATAATGGACACTCATTCTTATGGTGCCCTTCTATTCTACATAGTGTACACTAGAAATCCCCTCTTTTCTCCTTACCTTTATTTTGATTCAACTGAAATGTCAAGTTATTCAAATATTGTCTTAGCTCTTCCACAATTGGATCTATATGTTTATATTTATTTTCCTCCAATTGCAAAGTTGCTTGCAAGGCCTCATCCTAACTTTGGAAATTTGTTTACCTCAAAGGGTACTTCAAATGTGGAAATAAATAATTGACAAACAAATGTCTATGTTGCAGATCAGCAATAGGGAACTTCAACTTACCTTTCAGTCTTTTGAATTTCTGGTCCACTTCCGAGACTGATTCTCCTAGCTTCTGCTTAATCTCTATCATCTCATTCATGAACTAGTCTTCTGAACTTGGTTTCTAAAATTCATTGATTTACTACATATTCACTTTTACGACATTTGTAGATGCTCGTGTTGTCTTATTTACTGTGAGACCCATGTACCAGTATAATGCATGGTCTCTTAATGTGATTTCCAATTGCGCAACCTTTGTATCTTTTTATGTAATCTTCTTAGCTTCCCAAATCTTCTCACAAATGAACAAATGCTTTTCTAGGTCCTCACACCCTTATCCACGGAACTCAAGTAACCTAATAGTTGGATCTACTCCTTCCATTGTGAAAGTTGTTGAACTACCACCGTCACACGGTGTAGATACCTGATTATTGTTTACTGAACTTAAACTTCTCCTTGAACTTCCACTCGACCCACATCCTGCAAAAATCCTTCTACCACTAATCACTTGTTGGTTAATTGGTTTTTCTTCTTCATTTATCTTAGTCTCACATGGGGTTGTGGGTTCCACACTAATTCGGATCTGGAATGGGGAGCCTTCTTCTGCGTCGGACCCATGACCTATAGTTTTCCTCTCATATGTAGAGAGAAATATATCCTCAATCTACCATGTGGTGTGGACATCCTCTACCTCTTCCTCATCACTATACAATCCCTCTCGCTTGACTACTTCCCTCTTCATAGTATTCATCTTATACCGGTAGGGTCGTCCACTGTGCGTCACTCCTGATTTCCTAATTATTTCCCTGGTTTGTTATGCATCCATCATAATAGGGTCCATTGCTTCCTTCTTCTAGCCTCTTTCCAGAGCCCTCTCCATATATTAGATCTTCCTCAGTGCTTCCCCCAGTTTCCCCATGCACCCAGAGTGATTTAGTTGTATGATTCAATGGTCATCATGCCTTTATCATGCAATTGGATATTTACCTATGTGTAAATAGACCTTATGTACCTTCCTCTGGGTCCCCTCAAGAAATCCTAATCTGAATCAGTATATGACTTCATTGTGTCTACTGCAAATTCAGTAATAAACCCTGCAATAATATTGTCTAACCAAAAATCTATTGTGCGTGAATTTATTATTAACCTTTTCCAATCATGCAATGTTCTCAACATACCATTCTACTTTCCTTATCCGATTAGTTGGATAGATATCCTTCAACCTCAATAACCACTCCTGTAATAACTATGGAAAATAAGAAAAATATGCCTCATGCAAATCAGTAAACACGTACCTTTGTAGATATTGGCGCAATGTATATCTAGAAATTTTTTATCTTTCTGCACAAAATCGAGTTGCTTTGTCTGCAACCATATTTCAATATCTTGATTTGTAGGATTCCATGGCCTAAAAATCCCCTTTTACCATGACATTATCTTCATCAAACCCCTTCTAAGCTGTTCTTCTGAGTTCCAACCAGCAACGAAACCATTTGTTGTATGTGTGGGTTGACCTAGGTTCTACCTTATTTCTCCAACAAAACCCTATTCACTATCGACCCTTATGGTAAACTAGAAGGCTACACTGTGCACATAGTGCACAACGCAGTCTCACCTGAGATGGATTATGGGTGACTGTAGGATGCATATGTCTACAGTCATGGAAGGGATTGGGGATTTTCCTTTCACTTCTACTTTAACATGCATTCTACCATAACATTCATCAGATCTACTATTTTATCCATTCAATAACATTCATTCTACATGATTACTCTAGTGCACGCTAACAATAAAATCTAACAGATGCATTCATCTAGCCATTAATTCATCATAAAGCATATAAAATCAACACAACACACATAGAGACACTAATTTACTGTGGTTCACCCCCATACGCTATGTCCACAAAGATCTTTTGCTTCTTATTTATTCTTCATCAAAAAAGGTCTTGCACTACACTTATTACATCATAGTTTTAAGACTGGTGAAGCTAACCAACGTTGCCCCAAGCTCCACAACTTGTGACCTAACCCTCAACTACATTTCAAAAATGACTCCATCTGAGCTCTGCAACTCTCAACAAACAAACACTTTGATTTACAACTCAAGAGGTGCTCCAAAAGTACTTCTCTCATGCAAAAGTGATAATGAACTACTACCTCCTATTTGCCTCGTACATCCTCTATTTATACAAAAATGTGGGTAAAAACCCTTACATATTGAATAAAAACCCTAAATTCCAAGTGGACTCTACTTTGCCACATTCTAACTGTCTTATGCACGATTGGTCTTTGATCCAACCATTCCTTGCATTGACTATGCGTTGATCTTCCTTCTTTCCTAGGGAGTTGCTTCCTTTACCCTTATGTCACATTGCTTTCCATTTTTTCCTGGCACGTTGCTTCATTTTCCATTATGTAACTTTGTTTTCCCTTCTTTCCTAGTGTGTGCTACTTCCTTGGTCCATCCCTTATCTCTTATCCTCGTTTATTATGCTTAACCCAAAAATTGTCTACTCCAACAACGCTCATCCAACATTACCAAGACTTTGGATACCTGCCCATTTAGAATCCAACTTTTCCATTCAACCCATTTATCAGAATTCCTGGATTCCCATATTTTTTGATATCTTGATTCCACCTACATTGTTCCTCCTCATATGAGATCCATACTTTTTTATAAGTTCGTTTAAATAGAAATCTGAATTTTCTGATTTATCTTCCATTACCTACGCATATCCTACCTATACCTAGATGCCACCTAGAAATATCTAATTCTCTTGTCCTTTATTATGTGTATCCAATGATAGGCCTCCATCTATTATTAATCCATTGGTTTTGGCATAAGTGGGTCCCATCCCCATGTCCTCATGCCTCCAGGGAATAACTTGCATATCCACTAGGTCGAATGATGAATAATAACACCAATCAATGGTCTAGATATTTAGTGGGATTTAATGGTACTCGACCTTTAGTGAGGTCACATGATTCGATATATTTGGCGGGTGATGTATGTTCAATATGACATTCTATATTAAAATAGGGATTAAACAATGTTTGATCATTAACCATTCCTCTTTGTCCTAACTTCACCACGAAAAAGCATATATTCTCTTCTACATGTCACCTCCACCTGTAACCTCCTCATTAGTTCTAGATGCTTGTGTAGTATGGGGTTTCATCATACATGGCCTCCATGCCAAGACGACGTGTCCATCCACTTGGAATCCCCCCTTCCACTTTGGGGTTGTGGTTTCGTTGTGTGGAAGTTCCACATCCAACATATGGTATCTGACATTTTTTTAAATCCCATATTTAAGAAACCACGGACCTTCGGATATCCAGATCGTTTGGGTTACATCGCATTGTTCCACCATCTACAATGTGACATTTGGAATTTTCCAAAATTCCATTTAAACAAAACTATGGATTTTTGGATTTTTAGATGGTCTTAGTTCCGCTTCCTAGTTCCTATTTCCACCATCCAACCTATGCCCGATGAACTTGCATCGTGACCTGCTGACAAGGACATCTTTCTAGTGTGTCTTTTGACATGGAATTCCAATGTGGTATGCTAACTCAACAAGTTGGCATGGCACTTTCATCACTGTATGCTAATGTGTCATCTGAAACCTGACATTTTTTCAAAAGGCCATTTTTTAGAATCTCCATATTTCTATACTATCACGGTTCCTTCCTCCTGGTTCTATCATTCGACATCCACTATCATAATCTCTCCACTGTGGCCTTGTTGATGGGTCCTTATTTCTATTGTGGCCTCTGACATGACATCAATGTGGCATATGGCATGGTTCATTGCTCACTACAAGGTTCCAATTCTATCAGGGTTCTTATCTAGTTTGACGTCGTCAACTAGGTCCCACATCCAGAATCTGGACTTTGGAGAAATCCCACTTTACGAAACTTACAAACGCTTTCTATCCATATTTTGGGTTCCACCATCGAGTTCCATATCCAGGATCCAGAACTTTTGGAAAATTCCCTTTTTATAGACATCTTGGATCCCACTATTTTTGGATTTTTGGTTCCATCTATGGGGTTCCACTTATCCAGTATCTCGCCTTTGGTAAAGGCCCCTTAAAATAAATCTTGTATCTTGATAATATCTTCCACGGTATCCTCCACCGTGGCCCTAACTCAAGTAAATTACCAATGTGGCTCGACTAACATGGTAGTTTGTTAACATGGCTCTGCCTCCAATATTTGGAACTTTGAACTTCTCAATGGAAACACTTACAATATTTTTCCGAATTCAGGGGTTTCCTTAATAAATTCTGCATATAAATGGTGTTAGAAGGAATAATAGAAATATGATGATTTGGATTCTCAGTAATTATCTCTGAGAGGAAAAATAACCAATACAACATAACATTGTGCATTTGAGGAACCTCATGCATCCATTCCATTTCTCAATTTCATGGATCTAGTTTCCATTAATAGGAAACCATAAACAAATGATAAATCACTAGGCATATAGGAAAATACAGGGCATAGATTCATTCCCTTTCCTCACGGATTTTACATAGAACCATTCAATTCCATCAATTGTATAGACATGTATAATTATATATTTTATAGAGCATAAACAAAAACACAAGGAGACATATATATCACAAGTATCAACCAGCCAACTGACTGGGGGTGATTTCTTTTCCACCCAACCATAGCCTCATATGCACTACTCCTCTCTACAATCTAGTCACCCGCGTTCCAATCCATGATACCACCAAGGGAACATTCATTCTCTCAAAGAAATTGATAGTCTAAAGGCCACTCTCCTTCACATCAAACATTGGCACAAACCCTCTATACCCACCATGTCTAGGGCCTCCATGAGTTTTCTCAGACGTCGTCCCAACTGGAATTATCTCGACAGAAGGAACTATCTCAGCTTATCTTGGTTGTAATTACTTTTTTCAATTACCCAACAAGCATCAAACTCACATCCCTCTCGGATTAAGTTGGGTTGAGGGTTCTCTACCCAGCCACACAAACTCTCTTTCTCTACCTATTTTCTCTATTCTTCTCATGCGGTCTCCCAAATCTCTGAGAACTCTCCAAAATTATTTGCATAGTCCTATTTCATATGTGTCTCTTCTCTTTCTCAAGCATTATCCCCCGCTCAATCTCCTAGACTGAATTTTTCATCATGTCCATGTGTGTCTCTTCCCTTCTTCCCCCAAGAAGGTTCTCGATTTTTTATCCTCTTCCTTTTGTCAAAAGGAACTCATGGGTAAATCTTGCTAATTGATATGGGTACTTGTTTCACCCTTGGCTAATAGTCTTTAGTTGTCCTAGACATCCCTCCATACCTATATTCATTATGGGTGGTTGGTTTTTCATCTACCAACCCCCTCTTATTAACCGATTTGCTTTGATTTTAAGAAAAAGGGAATTAACTGATTATTCCTAAAATAATTCAACAAGGTGGCTTGGGATCCCTTAGCATGATGAACCCACCCCTCTATGATCCCTCACTATTCCCTCTTGTGGTATCATGGCTTGTACCAGTGCTCCACCTGTCAAACAATTGTTGGCTTTCTTTATCAAACACTTAATACACTTACATTGTTCATATTACCATGGCATGGTAATATTATCTCTATGTTGAGATAAGACCATTGCTAATCATGATTTATTACAATTAATCAGGGGATCAAAAATGGGGTGTTACAGTTGTGGTAGTCTTTTGAATCATAAAATTGTTCATTACATTGTAAAAATTGAATCTTGATAAATCATTGAATTTGAGAATCAGATTGTACAAAGTGTAAAGTGCCAAACCCTTTCAAGTAAAAAGTTAATGATATCATCAAGACCTACTTGAAATTTGAATAAGGAGGTCAAGTGAGTCATCAAATTCAAGTCATTGTAATCACACTTTAAGGTTCATGATCTATACTTCCTGACCTAAGTGTAACAACAATAAAGTGAGCATGATATAAAAGAAGCAAGTGCAAGTGACTGAGTACAAGTGAGCTAGAGAATAATAACAAATGGGTAAAGCCGGAAAGCATTTACAAAACGTCTCTCAAGAAATCAAGGAATCGCAAGTGTACAAACATGAATTTCATAATCAAATTGAAACACTTGAGTGGAAATTAATTCAAAATCAAAACATAATTGATCACATGGTTGATACAATACAGTCAACAAATAATCTTATCCAAAAGGTCGATGCAATTTGTGACAAAGAAGATCTAACAGAAAATTTTCATGCAACATGTGATATAGAGGAGCTTAACCAAAATATCCATCCAACATGTGAGACAGAGAAGCTTATCCAAAAAAATTATGCAACATGTGATAGAAATGAGATCATACAAAAGGTTTATGTGACTTGTTACACACAAGGCATAATACAGATGGTTGATGCTAATTGTGACACATAAGACTTAATGGCCGATACAAAATACATTGAATATATGGAATCTTTCATTCAATTGATGGAGGAAATATTTATCAAATATGAGTCCCAAGAAGAAGCACATAATGATAACAACATCAATAGAAAAAGTAAATTCCAAGATACAAAAGAACAAAGACAAAATTCACAAAATGAAATTTCCAAGATGGTTGTCAGACCTTGGGAAGAATTATTTTTCAACAAAGATCGACATGGCTTAGGATATGACAAAGGAAACAACTTTTATATCCCATATTACTCCAAACCAAATTAGTTTGTGAGTGAAGCATTTCTTGAAAATGTGAAGAATCTCGGTAAGAAGTGCCAACATTATCAAAGAATTGGTCATATAAAGATAGAATGTTTTGATCTCCATCCTTGTCTTCATTGTGGAAAAACAAATCACCTCTCTGAAAAGTGTCGAAAGAAGAAGAAGATTACGAAAACAATTCATTATGGATGGATAAATTCATGGATATGGAATCAACAAGTAAAGAAGTTGCATTAGTCTTACCGTCTAGTCAAGACAAAGGTAAATCCATAGCTGCATGGAGAAATGACAAAAGCAAAAAGATTTAAAACAACTATTCCATATGATTTTGGGCATGATCTGGGTCCAATTCTATATGTTCTCTGAAATTAAAACATGAATCAAAGATGGTACTCTCTGTGCCTCAAGAGGGGGAGAACGTTGATGAAAAGGATATTATCTTACACCTTCAGGGGGAGTGAAGATGGTTAGTGATAAAACAAAACCACCACATTATAATCAAATTGGTTAGTGTTCATCCAAAACCACCACATTGTTCAAGTATCAATGGAAGATGGCTAGTGGTCAACCAACAAAACCACCACATGAAGAATCCAAAGCTCAAGCTTGGCTCCCTTCAACCAACTCCAACAAACTTCTCACCTTGCACATAACAGGGGGGGATATTAGATATCAATGAT